>JAYXIM010001978.1:0-487743 GCA_037575425.1 Anastrepha fraterculus
TCGTAGCCCTTGAGTGGGACTATTATGCAGCAAAAAACAGAACGAAATATATCTTAAAGTTACACGAAAAAAAACTGGTTATTTTCTTTTGACATAGACTGTATATATCTATATATTTTTGAATCGAAATTCAATGGTAAGTTTTGAAGCGTTGGCGGCACAGACAAATATTAAATAAAAATAAAATAAGAAACGGTGTCATAAAACAAGTTTAGGGGTTAGCGTCAGGAAAAAGGAAACTAAAAGTATATAAAGCAATACGACAAAATAATTTTTTTATAAAATTTAAGATAATCAAGACTTAGCTACTTTAGCTTGTTGTAAAACTAGCTTTATATAAATAAAAAAATAACCTATATTTAAGCCTGATTGTGTTAAATCTTTAAAGCTTCAGAGTTTCTCTTAAAGCAAATATACACAATTCTTTATGTAAATGTTAAAGTGTGTGATATGGAAATATAAGTGTCAAAGGTTTTTAGCTTACTTTTTTTTGTTTTTACAACTTGTAAAACATGTCCTTAGAATTCTTTGTACCTCAGTATCACTGAAAATTTTCATAAAGTGACAGGAGGCATAAGAACATAAAAGTGTTAAATTTGCATCTGCTTTCAAATGCGCATAAATTGTTTCATTTCTGTTAAAAATGTTCATTCGTATTTCTAGTAAGTATAGAGTATTTCAAAAGTGGCCCTTAGATGTCAGCAGTGACTGATTCCTAAACGCTACCTTTTTTAATGTCACCTTCGGTATTTTTCAAGCAGGCAGTTGTAAAATTTTACACCACTGAACAACGCGTTAAGATTATTCCAACTTATTATGAAAATGAGAGTATGAAAATTGATTTTCAAACGGAAAATTGGTTTTTCACGCAAAGTCATCTTTAGTGACGGAGCTCATTAATTTTGCAATGAACACAATTGCCGATGCTGTGGTCAAGAAAACCCTCGAGTACCCTCAGAAACATTATTAAAAATATATATTTGGTGCAAACATTTCTATTAGGTTTTTGGCCGAGCTCTTCCTCCTATTTGTGGAGGGCGTCTTGATGTTATTTCAAGCCGACTCCGAACGGCAGATATTTCTTATGAGGAGCTTTTTCATGGCAGAAATACACTCGTAGGTTTACCATTACCTGCCGAGGGGCGACCGCTATTAGAAAAAACGTTTTGTATCATTTTGCTGTTTCATACACGGAGAACCAGGCCTACGCATTCCCGAATGATCGTCACGCACCAACCCACACGGCTACGGCCTCTACACAGAAAAATCATGCCATCCACTAAAATGTACTGTTTGGTGTGGTTTTTATACAGGTGGAATAATTTACCGGTTTTTATCGGATGAAAAAGAAAAAGGGGTTATTGCTAATGGTTCCCGTGTCGCACAGTGGCATCACAACGGACTTGTAAAGTCTAAGTAAGATGTACGAGACCAGCTACTATAACTACTGGCAAAGGTCAGCGCTATGAACAACTGATTGAAAATTTCTTATGGCCTAAGCTTGAAGGAATAGACATAGATAATCTTTATTTTGAAGAGGATGAAGCCACATGTTACACAACACAAGCCATCATTGCATTATTGCGATCTATGTAAGCTTTCAGGTAGATTAATTTCACGTAAAGGTAAGGTAAACTGACCACTGGATCATGCGATCTTACTGCACTAGACTACTTTTTCGGGAATTTTTGGGAAAGCGAAATCCATATGAATAAGCCAACAGAGCTGAAATATTCCAGAGTTGCGACAAAAGAATTCTTTGTCAATTTTAATTCTCATATCACAGACTGTAGATGTGCTCATAGTGGACATTTAAAGGGTCCCGGTGGTCTAGAACTCGAAAATTTAGGGTACTTTCAGGAAAACGTTTTTTTTTTTTACAATAAAAAAAATGAATAACGATATTTAAATTTTTTAAGCTTTTCATTTAACTCCTTCTACATACAAAAATAAAAAATATTTAATTGTAATAATTTAAAAAATGGCGCGGAAGTTGACCCTCACAAAAAATTGGACCTGGACGGTGTTGTCCATTTTGGCTCTTCTATTTTTCTGAAACACAAAAACCAAAATAATTATTAATCAGTATGACTGCAGCTATATCCCGTACTAGAATAAAATAAAATTGATTTTTTGAAAATTCTTGACCACCGAGACCCCTTAAGTGATTCCATTTCTCACATATGATTGTTAAGAGCCGTATTTTTGATGAAAATAGTGAAACCTGAAAGAATCTAAGCTGCCTGAATCTAGAAAGACATAAAGCATAAAATGCAGTTATGTTTTAGCTGGTGTGCCCTCTCAGAAATGTAGTTGAAATAATTTTTGTTGGCTTATGAGGTTTTTCCAGCAAATAATCAATGGGTTCATCTTCTGAAATTGTGATGCATCATATTTGGCGATGTCTTTATTTAATTAAGTTTTGAAAATATCTCCTAGTTTCCTTTCTCAAAAATGGAAATTTAAGTCCATTAGCAAATTGAATTACATTCGATGAGCTAGAGATCGTTATATTATGTATTAGCTGCGCTTAAATAGAAAACCATCGAGGTTATTAAGAAACTAAGTTGCCGCACCTTATTCACTTGACTAAATATGGCAGCATAATTTATATTCACTGACACTTGGTTTGAATTTCAGCCTGATTTAAGGTAATTGAATAAGAGTGCATTGATCGGGACTCTGGCATTTCATTAAAAATTTGTTATATATTAATAAATTTTGGCTGAAATCAAAAACAATAAAATTTTAGAATCAATATCGGGATCCCGTAGTTACTAATAATCCCTAAATTTTAAAGAAAACGAAAAAACTGTTAATAAAATAAAAGTTATCACATCTGCATATTTAGCTAAAAAAGGTTTTTGGGAACGAAGTACTCAAATGTACTTAACTTAAAAAACCAAAATGTAGAGAAAAGTGACTGCAAAGTCTTCAATTTACTATGCGTTCGGTGTAAAAGTAAATACTTATTTGGTGTTGATTTTGAACAAAATACATTTTTTTGAGAATATGATTGTCATTTCTCTTTATTTTGATAATATTGGTATTGCTCAATTACGTACAAATCAAAATATTGGCCAAATGACCGCCGCCGTACACCTTTCAAATAACCCCAAAGAAAGAAGTCCAACGGTGTCGTTGACGTTTAGGTGTGGTTCAAATTCAACATCGGCCTTTGAAATTTAACCACCCTTTACAAGAAAGTTCAATTTCACTTCATATCTCGAAATTATAGCATATTATTACAAGTATGCTATTGAAATTTGGCACTAAATTTCAATTAAAAAAACATTGAACTAAAAGAAACTAAATTGCACAGAACTCGAAACGATCACTAATACTTTTATCCCTGGTTGGTTGGCTGGTAATTCGTCCAGAATTCTGCAAGCGCTTCTGCACCATTTTGTTTCGCTGTTTGTTCTCCGACAGACCAAAAACCAATTATAACTACCATTAGTATCGAGGCGTGCCGTCGTTTCATGTTTATCAATGTTGATGATTGCTTGAGGTTGTAGGTGGGCCATAACGTTCTGCTAATTTTACTAATCGTCCAATCCCCCCATCTACAATTCGAAAATATTTTGGGAGAATTGTATTCTTGACTGCACCTAATGGTGTGAATACCGATTCTGCTAGAATGCTATTCATAACAGATCCCCCTCTTGCCAGTTTATCTGCGTTCTCGTTACCTGCAATGCTTCGAAGTTTCGGGACCCAAATTAAGGTAACTTTATGGTTTTCACTTAACGTGGTTCCACCAGTTTAGAGATAGTTGTAGCTGAATAGATAGGCTATCTGAAAGAATATCGATATTGCTCCTAAAAGAAAGGTATGCGATTGTAGCCTACAAACTTTGCCAATTGCCAGTACTTCCGCCTAAGAGACACTGTAGGCTAAAGCAGACGTACAGATTTTTCAATTTTAAGTCTATGAGAATATGTACCTGCTCCAATACTACAATCCATTTTGGAGCCGTCTGTTCAGACTGTAGCGTGGAAGTTGTTAAGTGAGAACCCCAAAGTTTCTATTGAATGTTACCGTCGGGATGATATAATCAGTCTTCTACGAAGTATACTAAGTTTATCACAGTAATAGACTGGCATGGCCATACGTTTTTTCCTTTACTCAGGTTGATCGTTGTATTCTGCCAAGTAATTTGCTGTTTCCTCTTCTCTCTATAGCTTTCCACTAAACCACCGAGCCATACGAAATAATTTGTCATATAATATACTCGTATATATGTATATATTTTATCCCTCCCACATATTTCCAAATACATATAAGTAAAATAATCTGTAATAGGCGGCCTCCGTAGCCGAATGGGTTGGTACGTGTCTACCATTCAGATTTCAGAGAGAGAACGTTGGTTCGAATCTCGGTGAAAGACCAAAATGCAAGAAACGTCTTTTTTAATAGCGGTCGCCTCTCGGCAGGCAATGGCAAGTGTATTTCTGCATTGAAAAAGCTCTACCCTCATAAAAATATCTGCCGTTCCGAATCGGCTTGAAACTGTAGGTCCCTCCATTTGTGGAACAACATCAAGACGCCCGCCGACGCCCGCCACAAAAAGGTGTACGCGCCAATTATATATATATAAAATAATCCGTAAATTTCTTATTAATAATTTAGCTTCGCAAAAAAACAAATATATATAAGTCCATTTAATACTTTTGTAGGTACGTTGTGGGAAGTTATTTAAGATACTAGATATGAAACGCATCTTTGCCCACTTAACAACATGCCAAATCAGCGGCACAATCACCTTTAGCTGCATTGTATTTTAAAACTTTTTGCTGCTAATTTGCAATCCTACATTTGTTCTTACTTTACCCAAGTCTAAATATATGACTGTCTCAACTGAAAAATTTTAATTGTATTGCCATTGCCGAAAAGTGTTGCAGTAAGTAAATGAAGTTGCGGCATAAACTATTGGTTGCGCTTTCACCGCAATGCACTCAATAAGCCGGTACATAAGTGGTACAAATAGAAATTTCCTTGTCTACCTTCTTACAGCAGCCTCTACACTAACAACACTTGCATATCTTGCTCACTTCAATTCGCTCCTCCTTTTTGCGCTTCTTCTCGTGTTGCCTTTTGCGCCACAACAATGCGGCATTATTACGCTTTTCGCTTACTTAAGTGTGTTTTGCCACAATTTTGCCGTCTCGCAATGTTGTCTTTTTTTTGCTCCTTTGTGAAGTGAAATTGCAAGAAAATCACAATCTAAGTAATTTGTATTGCAAATAGAATTTGCAATTTTAATTTGTTTACTGCAATGGCATTATTGTTGCTTTAATTATAATTGTTGCACAGTTTCAAGAGAGCACGCAAATAGTTAAGCAAACTATCATTCTACAACTTTATACAATGCATTAGTGTGGTGTGGAGGGGAAGAGTTGCTGTAAATAATGCATATTTTGTCTACATCACCTGAGCGAGTACTCTCGCATAATTATGCATTAAGTTATGAGAGGGTGAGCAACTGTAGTGCACGCAATGAAGTTGGACTTCTACGGTGTATTGGAAAGAAATTTTAGTAATTTCAAAACGTTATTCAGTTTGAAGCGCATTGCAAGTTAATTATTTTGAAAAACGGCATTTCAACAGTATATTTATATAAAATTCGAATTTCTTGTTTAGTTACTTATTCTGTTGCTGAATTTACCTCGAATAAACTGAGCTGACATCTAGCGCTATCACATCTGAGCTCATCTCTTGGGCCAGAGGCTGTGGCTCAAGCTTGAACCCACCTAAAACAAAACGCATGCCTTTTACCACTAGATACAAGGTACCGAATTTTACCCTACCACTAATTAATGGACAAACTTTTCCCCCGACCAAAGTACTAAGGGGTAATCTTGGACTCCAAACTTAGCAAGAAACTAAGCATAGAAAGGAAAGCAGAAATAGCTCTGTATGCCAGTCAACGTGTACCTGGAAGAAGATGGGGCCTTCAACCTAAGTATTTTTTTATGGCTGTATAAAGCAGGTATGAGACCAATTTTATCATATGGATCGGTAGTTTGATGGAAGCTCTTGAAATAGATTATAATATTAAACTGCTTAGCAAAATACAAAGTTCAGTCTGTGCATCTAGATCATGTCTTAGGAAGGCTCTTAATGCACTGACGCATGTTACTCCGGTAGATCTCCATATCAAGAAGTTGGCTGCCATGAGTACATTTAGGTTATATGAAACGGGTCGCTGGAAGGAAAACACTTATAGTCATGCCAGTCGATTATTGCGACAAACTCAGTTCACCTCTGGGAGGAGTGATAATATCATGCCTGCAGTGGCATTAAATAGGAATTTTGCAACTCTCTTTCCATCTCGAGAGGAATGGAGTATGGGACTAAACAACTTCAACACTACAGTCTACACAGATGGTTCAAAAATGAATTGTGATGTAAGAGCTGGTTTATATTCTCATAAACTTAAAACTGAAAAATCTGTGCGTCTTCCCAATACTTGCAGTGTCTTCCAGGCGAAAGTATTGGCAATAAGGGAAGCTTCTAGGCGACTAATCCAAACTTCTCATTTCAGTGCAATATCGCATTCTTTCGGATAGCCAAGCTGCAATCCCAGGACTGGAATCAATTACAAAAACCTCTCAACTGGTGGAACAAGCAGGAATAGTCTTACCACCTAGAGGGTAAATCATTACCTTAATTTTAGTCCCGGGACATCGGAATAATAAAGAAGACGAAAAAACAAACAAACTGGAAAAGGAGGATCTACCATGAATAACATTCTTGAGGAATAAGTATTCGCACCACTGAGTGCAATAACGAATGCAATTTCCTTGAAATATCTAGAAAGCGCGGAATGCAGATGGTGACACCAGACAACATGCAAAGTTAGCAGAAAGTTATAGTCCACTTACAACCACAAGCAAACGTCAATACTGGACAGGATGTAGGCGGGTTCAGGGTGGTGATAACTGGCTTCTGGCTTATCGGAGAACAAGCAGCCAAAATTGGGCATCCCTTACAACACACACTGTCATAGTTGTAAACAATCAGGGAAAAAGGTAACGATTTTCCATATCCTCAGTGAATGCCCTGCCTTATGGAAGGAGAGAATGTCAACCACTGTTCGAGAGTCTCAAACAAATGTCTGGCTTAGATGTCAACTGCTTAATAATATTCCTAAACCGCACAGACTGAATATAGTCATGACGTAAAGAACTATTAAACAAGTTGGTAGCGAAGATGTGTTGATCCATCTTTTCTATGATGGAAAAGCGGAATGTCGTGTAGTGTTAAAATTCTTTGTTTTTCAAAGTCTATCAGCAACAGAAATTCCGAAAAGAATGATGAAAGTGATGAAGGAGTCTGTACCTTCTAACCCAATTGTGCAACGATGGGTTTAAGAATTTAAGCATGGCCGTACAAGCGTTGAAGAGGGACCACGTAGTGGACGTCCAAAAAGTATTGCAATGATTCTATTTGTGCATGATTCTATTTTTGAAAAATTTTAAAATGACTAATCGTGAAATTATTCTTAACATAGGCATCTCCTCCATATTTTACATTTCAGAACTATATATGGAAAACTGTTTGGAGAATTACACTGAATCGAAAACAAATTTCTCAGCGTAATTCGGAGCAATTTAAGTCAACAGAACCGATATTGCACATGGTTTTATAACTATGGATGATATTTGGATGTAACACCTTGATCATAAGTTGATACAAGACCGCTTACAGTGAATTAAAGCGCCTTGCTTAGCTCCAAAACAGTTGAAGTCAGAGCGACAAAATGATTATGGTATCAGTTTTTTGGAATGCATGAAGGACTTTGCTGATTTATAATATTAAAAAAAATTCAAAAGGATTAACTTTTAATATTATTGCACCCTTTTGGATCATCATTATTTAAAAAAATGTAAAAGGATTCCCTTTCAACCCTCTTGGATCATCATCGCGGCATCACAATTCGGGATGAACCATTGCTTCCCTTACAATACGTCTCCACACCCCTCGTTCTTCAGCTTTTCTTTTCACGTCAGATATGCCCATCCTTCTTCATTTCATCCCCTTTTGGATGAACTTACTGAAAAAATTCATGAGAAAGTACCTGCTCCAGGTACGAATGAAGAAAAATAGAATCAAGACACGAGCATTGGTTTTCAGTGAACGATGTTCTGCTCATGAACAATCAACGATGCAAACAAGTATTTTGAAGATGATTTAAATGAATGAAACAACTACGAATTCCTTCCACATCCAGCAGGGTTGGCTCCCTGCGGCTACTAGCACTTCGCAAACTTAAAACTATTCCTGTCTGGAAAGCGTTTTGTGTTAAATGAGGAAACTATTACAGAGTAGTAGTAAATATTTCCAAGTTTTATAGCAAAAAAGCAGTACTCCAGTCAATTTAATAATTTTTATTTGTTGCAGTTTGAAAAGCAGTTTTTCAATACATTTTGATACAATACATGAGGCACGGAATATTTGTAAGCTTGTCAACTTATATAGCTAAAAACCTTGTAAGAGAAATTAACTTCAAAACACAAAAAGCTCTATGCAAATCGCGTCATTCAGTGCACGGTTATTAGCGCACTTGTATATATGCAGTGGGACGTGGACGCAAGTAAGGCAGTTTCTCACATAGATGTGGATTATTTCGAGAGGAGTTCGCGAAAGTACTTGACGGGAAAGTCTTTCTCTCCCTACAAATCCAACACCGCATTCGCACTCATTTGCATAGCAGCTGTAGTAGACGTCGCAACCTTTACGATGATGTTAACCTTTACTACTACGAGCGTACGGAAGCAACCCATAGGATACCTAGGCGAAGCCTGGAAGTTTTAGCTGCTTGAACCGTATACAGAAGAATCTTGCTGGCCACACCCAGGCGAATGTCGATCAGAGGCTTTCCCCACTTGCATTGACTTATACCTACGCACGGAATCATACTCCTTAGAAGAAGAAATTCACTGAAACTTCTAAAAAGCTTAAACATTTTTTTCATTCTTCGCATTCCGAAATGTCTGTGAACTCGACGAATTCTTGTGCAAAATATTAACATGTGCATATATTCTTGTTTTGTTTTACTTCTAAAGCTATGAGAAATTCTTAAATATACTTCACACTTCAGATTCAAACCAGAAAAAATCGTTTCAAATAAATTAAACTTTTTAAATAACCATTAACAAAGATAATCTCCAGCTAAGCTCATGAACAACAAGGCTGCTCCACACAAAACAACATAACTGGGCGGGAAAAACCACAAGTGTTTCAAGAAACATACACACACACACTCACACATTGTTAATTTTTCATTTTTTTTTTTAGTATATAACAGAACGCAACACTACGTATTTACATACACCTTTGTGTATGTATGAGTGAACACAGTATTATGCGTGTATGTATGTGTTTAATGTATGAGTAGCGAAAAGATAATCGCCTAATGCGCTACACACACACACATATTCAGCTAGGCGAAATGCGCAGTAGAAAGAGATAGAGAAATAAGGACGCGCTACGCATGTGGGCTCATAAATATGAATGCTTTGTCGCGGTGTGGAGTTTGCACTGTTGAAAAGAAGCCATGCATAGGGATAAGCAGCATTTATTTGTGTATTTATGTGACTCAAGTGGAAGCATAAATACAGAAGGCGCATACGTAAAATTTTTTACAAATATCTATGGACATACACACATACATACTCATCTTTGTATGCATTTGTGGTTATGTATTTTCAAAGTCACATATCCAGCTTGTTTTCTTTCCTCTGCGTACGCTTGTTTGTTTGTGCAGCTGCACACTTCTTGCGTGTGACAAGATTGCCTTGGGGACAAGATTGCTACCACAGAATACCATGGCGGCACACATATACACACCCACACCTGCACATGTTTTGATAAAGTGGCTAACTTGCGGCATACTAACACTTCGTTGACTGATGTATGTAAATGCTGGTGTCGTTTCTTTGACTCTATGTTTGCCTGCAACACCTGCGGCTGTTGCCCACGAAAGAGCAAACAATAGAATGTATGAAAAGAGAGTGTGTCAAAGAGCAGGTAGAGATAGTAAGTAAAACGAGAATGTGAGGATTTGTTGGCAATTTATTTGCCTCGTTTTAAATTTTTTTTTTTCATTTTTTTCTCATTCGATGTATTTTGTTGCTGCTTTACCGAAAGGGAGTGCCGAAGACACGGTTGAGTATCGCAGTAGCTCTTGTTGCTGCCAGTGCATATTTTATGTGCTGCAGTATTGTATGATACATACATATGTACAAAGTAGCTTGTTGTTGCTGTTGTTGTTCTGTGTTTAGTAGCCTCAAAGGAAACGCTTGCAGAGATTTCTCATTTGTTATCCTTTTAAATGTACTCCTGCATCTGTTTTTATTTAATTTGTATTTTTGTTTTTGTTTTTTGTTTTATTAAAGCTTAAATAGTCACTTTCGAGTTTGTGAAAATGCAAATTTTTCAATTTGTCTCCAAACCAGTGGTGCAGAGTCGCCAATACAAGCGCAATATTTGTGTCTTAGTGCTTTGATATATTAAATTTAAATATACTTCTTGGCTTAAATTAAAATATTTAGAATAGAAATTAAAGTGTTTTACTTTAAGTTAAAAATAAAGATTTAGCACCCATTCTAGCCGCAGTGTTTTCAATATATTGAAAGTCAAGAAAGAAGCAGAACGCATGAAAGAATACCACCCAGTGTATAAACGCGAACTGATTCGCTCTTGCGTCGAAATTGCGGGTTAGTTCCACATACACCATCGGTGCATGAAAACCTGGCACATCCCTTTGGCTCTTGCGTGCATCAGTGAGCACTCATGCATTAAAAAGTTACGCATACGCCTTGTATTAACAAAAGTTCTTTCATTTCCATCCACCAGATGGCAAAAAACCCTCTTTTCTCGATGCAATCCCCTAAAATGTTTCCTTAGCCAAACAAAAATAAATCGTTATTTTTATTTTATTTTTTTTTATTTAGTATTTAGCAACGCTTAGAAAATTGCCATAGGATTTGCATAGAAAAAAATGCGCCTTCCCGTAAATTTGTATTAAAAGAGAAACAGTGGAAATATACAATTGAAAGGTTTTCAGAATGTTACCTAATTAAAAAAACGGAACACAGATCCACTCAAATTTAAGTTTATGTGCCTCGGCGTTTTTATATGTAATTTTAGCGTCCTTGCTTTGTACTTTTACTGCGTATGGCATACAATAAAAATCGCGCATACGCCATGGCGCACTCCTTATATTGAATCGAAATTAATTGTATGCTATTTTCCCTTTTTTTTGTGTAAATATATGATTATATCATTATAACGGTTTTTTTATTTTTTTATGCTTGCATACCTTATTATCTATCTCTCACTTGTCCATACATACCTGAAATACCAATTAGTTTAATTGATTTCAATGGCTTTTTTACACTCTTTTTTTATTTAACTATCGAACCACATTTTTCATTGCTTAGCGTCAAGTTGAGACGAAGTTTATTTATAATATTTTTTGCCGTAAGTACTTATGATGCATCATTATACTAAACCGCGATGTGTGCACTCTAAGTATTCATGGATGTACAGTTGTTGACATCAAAATCCGTACTGATAGAGTAAGCAAGCATTCCTACAAAAAGCAGTAAAGGAGTCGAACTTACCGCTAAATCCCTCAGAGACCAACCTACTTCTTTTCACCATTAAAAGGGAAATTCATAGCTTCCACCCTTTTGGTCTAAATTGTTACTTCTTTCACAGCTCTTCATTTAGCCAGTGCAAAATAGGGAGCTCGTATTGGCACCCAGGGTAAACAGGCAGTTCTGTATGGAATACTATAAAAAAGAAGCCCTCTATTATTTTAAGAAAAGACTCAGGGACAATTGGAGTTTGTTTCCGGAACTCATGGCCTAAGTATGAAAGGTGTTGATATGTTCAGATTATTCGGTTCGAAAGAAAGCCGTTGGGACGAATTAAGTACATTTCAGCAAAAATGGATATGTTGCTTCGGTTAAACTGCGCTACGATCACACGGACGGTCAGATACGTACAACAATGGCTGTGATGTGAATCTGTACGTGCCCGTGGAAGAAACATCTTCTCAAAGTGACCGAAGGCTGAGAAAATTTATACTTTGGAAAGAGTGGTTGTAGTATGAGGAAGGTGCTAATGGCCACTTCACTAATATTTAATTTCAGCGACTAAAATGCAATATTCGTATAAAAAATATGTTTTCCAATTAGACTTTTTCTTGCACCCTGTCATAGTTGTAAGGGTAGGTATGCAATGAAATAAGTGAATGAAACAAAAATGTCCCCTTAAAACAAAAGTTACATATGATTGCCAGCACTGCATTTTTCGGTTTGACAAAGTCGTCTACCAATGCCTGTCAAAGCATCCCCTGAAAATATGCAAAATATAATAAAAAAGAAAATTCTTCAGAGTCTTGGAAGCACTAACCTAAGCATATCGCTTGTGAATTAAAGGGCTAAAAAGGTCGGCTGATCATCGCTAAACAGTTTTTGCTTTCACAAACAAAAGCGTCTATTATTGACATATTTTAACAGCTAATTTTAGTGCAAATATGCAGTGAAGTGTGGAAGACTAACATTAAAAGTGCATAGTGTGGCATAATTTTTCTTAATTTGTAGTGACTTGTAAAATCAAATATTTTGTGAATAGAATAGAATAAAAACACAAAAAATTGTGAGTAACATTTTTAGACCAGTATTTTTGCAAATTTTCTAGCAGTACCCATTTATACTTTACTGAGTATGTAAAGCAAAGACCTTATATCATTAAGCAATTCACAGAATAAATAAAAAACACTTGACTTCCTGTGTAAAGTTTTTTTTTTGCACACGCTACTTAATCCGCCATTTCGAATTTGTGAGCACTTTTTTCTCTAACCAAAAACTAAGCTGCGGAGCAAACGCTTTTAGTGAATGGATAGTCTGCTTAAATCCACAATAAGATCTACATCTTGTTAACTTAAGTTCTAAAATGAACGCGCCCTTTTCTGGAACTTGTTTCTCTAACAAAAGAAAAATGTAGCGGAGCAAACTTTGTTAATGAAGGGATATTACGCCGAAATCGACAATAAAATTTTAATCTTGTTAACTTTTGTGATAACACAATCACGCCCGCTTCTATGGATTTACCGCCTTAATCAAAAATCCTCCCGAACAAACATTTTTACAAGACGGGTATTCTATTAGAAAAAGCGTTTTCCGCAACTAATATATACTCGTACACACAACCTTTTTATGGACAATTTCGGAAAAACTCGGTTTACCTATACATGTTTATACACGGAATTTGAGTTCCTTCAGGAATCCCAAAAAAATCCTATATAAAACATAATTCCTAAAAGAATGCCTCAATATACGCGCGGCATAACATCATGCAAATCCTGGTTGCAAACTTTGTGCAAATTAAAAAAAAATTTCAAACTTTTTATTCGAGTACACAGCTTTACAGCACATTAGTTTTAAGTACAAAGTGACGCAAAATTAATAATCCACTTTTGTTTTTGAATAACTTTTTTATTAAGTAAATAAAAATGATTTAGGGATGGAAATCTTTATTCTGACCACTTCTTCTCTGTTTGTATTCTAATGTCTGGTTGATGTGCGGAGGAACTTGCAAAAATTCTAAATTTTCCAATGGCGTGATTAATTTTGCGCCATCATGTAAATATAATATGAGGTTGGAGAATAATTTCATGGCATTTTGATGCTGTTTTTTTTATTTTACAGCGATTTTTTTGCTGTTTGGCAAAGGGTAATTATTCATTTGGAAGAACTCTTTCTGCTCTACAAAACTATGGTAATTGTACTTTTCAGTTATTTAATTTTTATCAGTTTCGAGGCTAAGAAATGGAATACCCAGGAGGCAGAAATCAACATTTGCTCTTCTTTGCTTTTCATCTAGGTCCAAAAGCTGCCGAAATAGCCTGAGCAGAGAAGGTGCCATAGGCGAGTCTACAACACGGAAATGGTTTGAAAAGTTCAAAAATGGCGATTTTGACGTCGCCGATGCGTCCCGCAGCGGAAGCCCTTCTGAATTCAAATTCTTCATCCGAAGAAGATCATGACATGTGTTTTCTGGGACCGGAAAGGCATGACGCACTAGAAAATACTCGAAAAGAATGGTCAATAAGGAGCTCTACGTGTAGGCAATGAATGGGGCTATTCGACTCAAAAGATCTGAATGAGGCTATTTGACTAAAAAGACCTGATCAATGTGGCCAAATCATATTCCTTCACGACACGCCAGGCCCCATGATGCACAAGTCGTCAAAGCCGCACTCTAAGAGCTCGAATGGGAGGTCCTTCAGAATATGCCCTATTCTCCAGACCTTGCTCCGACCGATTACCATATTTTCCGCTCTCTGTAAAACCATTTGAAGGGCGTTATCTTCGATAACCAAAAGGTCCTTAAAAACTTTTAGCGGAACGGCATCAAAAAATTTGCCTAGAGGTGGGTAAAAGTTCTAAAGAGCAACGGCGAATTTATAATTGATTAACTTATTGATATAATTATTGTTTTTTTTTTTAACAAAAGTCTTCGGTAAAAACGCTACGAACATATTTCCTAACCTAATGGGTAGCCTGGATGTGATTATTATATTTTAATAGAATTTTTAGAAAATTATTTGTAATTTTTTCAACTTATTAAATTTTTAGAGTTGGGGAATAGGACCCCCCTAATTATCCCCTAATTAACCATGTATTTCTTCCACAATTTTTGTTTATTTTGAATAGTTCTCAACGAAAAGTATCTTCCTTTTAGGAAAATAGTTGGGTGACTAAAACTGTATTAGTAAATTGAGTGATATGAACACTTTAAAAGCGGTGATTGTGATATTGCAAATAGGCATAGGTTACCTTTTATATTTGACCAGACCGAGTGGTAACTTTTTTCAGATTGTCTGCCATAAATAACCAACTATCAGACGATCAATTCTCTACCAAAGTTCTATAGAAAATGAAACTGACTAATTTCCAGCACAACTAAAAATGTTCGGAACATTTCTTTGAAATCATTTATTTATTAAACTACTTCCTATAGCTATTGAGCAGCAAAACGCTCAACTAATAAATAACCTCAAAAAAGCATAAACAGCTACTTTTTACTGTCCGAATGTTTATGGTCTCAACTGTATGCAAGTGCATATCTGTGCGTATAAAAGCGTAAGCTTCGCTTTGTGCTGCTGAAAACAATTAGCGAAAAACGCGGTTTATTTTTTCGTTTCTTCCCGCTTTCATCTTTTATTTTCCACAAGTGTCACCACAAAACAGCATAATTAATTTCACCACAACATCAGCGCAATAGGTCACCTGCGGTTCTTTGCAGCCATGCTTTGTGGCATTTCTTTTGTGAGCTTACTGTTTGTAATGGCTTTTACATAGAGTTTTTTGCAATTTTTTATAATTTTGTTTTTATCACACATTTTTGCAGTTTTTTCGTCATTTTCTCGCAATTAATGGCATTCGCTATTGGTTTGGTGAAAAATGCATTAATTTAATTTCAATTTTTTTTACGCAAAATTACATAAACAGTTGCCATTGCGATTTTAAAAATAATTTCATATAGTTTCACTATATTTTCAAAAGAAAAATATAATAAAAATAAAGGAAAATACAAAAAAATATTGGCTTATTATAAATTTAATAAAATTCAATACACTTAAATTTTCTATTTTTTTATTTATTAATTTTTTGTTTGCTTTTTTTGTTAATTTTACTCTTTATGAAACCACAAATCCAAATAAATAATATCATAATAAATTTATTTTCAATTGCCATTCACTGTGATTGCCTACGTCCATGTGCCGCATTTGTTCAGAACCACAGATACAGTAATTAAAAATCGGAATTGCGGTTAAGCAGCATTTATATATGAACCTATTTACCTAACTGCATATTGCCTAACTGGATATTGCATCATTTTGTGGTTGACACACAGCTGCGCACACTAGAATGCATTTGTTGTTGTACATATTTCGGGTTTGCTAATTCGGTAGTTGTGTATGATTGGCGACCATTCAATTATGGACAAATCAGCAGCTATATTTATATTTACGTGCAATTGTCGATAAGCTTCTTATGTGCATATCGCAATACATACACATACATAGGCAATATGTTTCAATTTTCACTTGCATTGTAATGAAGATTTTGAGCGATTTCATGTGAAGTGAAGAAAATGATTTCTGAAAATGGTTTTATTTGTAGGTTTGAGTATGTATGTAAACAAAAAGTAAACTGGAAACATTTTGAAGAAAAAAACTCATAATTTTAGTTTCTTTATTTTTATATTATAAATAAATAAATATTTTTATATTTTTTATATTTTTTATTTTATTCCCTATGGAAAATATGGTATGGAGTTTTTTAAAGTGAAAGATTGCTTTGCAATACACTATAAAAAAATTTCTCTTTTTTTGGAATAAAATTATGTACCTAAATAAAAAAAATTTATCTTTTTGGAAAAAAACTAAATTTTTTTTGGAATTTTTGCGAAAATTTTTTTTTTTTAATTTGTGAAAATATTTCACTCTGACTTCATTTCAGAGATTACTGAGCACAATCTCAGTTACTAATGACATATAAAAAACAAAATCTGAAGATGGGCAGTTTTTTTCATAAAAATTTTTAACAAATACATTAGTTTTTTTTAAGTATATTTCATACTAAAAAATTAACAAAAAAAATTCCACAAACTCTATAGAAACATTTTCAACAAATTTATTTAATAAAATTATTTATAATCGACACTTACACCCTTTTCGGTTGTTTGGCCGAGCTTCTCCTTTTATTTGTCTATTTTCCTTCTATATGTTATTCTGCGAATAAAGGGACCTATAGTTTCAGTTTTTATGAGGAACATTTTCATAGCAGAAACACATTCGAAAGTTTCTCATTGCCTTCGGAGGGGTGTCCGCTATTAGAAAACACTTTTTCTATTATTTTGATGCTTCGTGCATAGCGATTCGACCCTACGTACTCCGACTGGTAGTCACGCACCAACCCATTCGGCAACGGCGGCCGCCAAATATCTCAATAATATAATAAATTATTAAAAGTTAAGCAAATAAATTGATAAATTAAATAACTCTCAATAGTACTAAGCCTTTTTAAGATTTTCAATATTATTCAGCCTTCAGTCTACATCTTCTCATACTCCAACCTACAAATAAACCAATTTTCAGAAGATTAAAGACCATATCCAAAATACTCGAATCACTTTGAAATCGCTTTAATGAAAATTGTAAAAAATATTATACTGTTAACCCTAGAAAACTAACTTTATTTCCTCCCACGATAATGAATTAATGAATAAAGTTTTAGCTTTGCATTTCATTTTCGGTCCTCTACTCACCGTAGTATCTCATCCAAACCCAGTTTCTTTATTAAACTTTAAATAGAGCTGAGTTGAGTTGAGCGTATACGCCTCGGCTGAATTGGGCCGAGATGCCTCAACTTTATTACCGCTATAACGGCATATTCAAAAAGAAGATGTGTTGGTGTATCCGGAGATTGGTCGCAGAAACGACAGATTTCAGTGGACCATCTTGTGCAGATGACCTGTGAAAATGCGATTTAGTATTCTCAGTTCAAATTTATATCGGTTCAGAAGAGAAAATTCTGGTTTTCAGGTTCAAAAAGATGAATTGTGTAATTGAAATTGAAAAAAGTTGTATATTTTGGGAATGTGAAATTGAAAAATTGGAATTCACTTCAGGGCGCTCCGAGCCACAACCACTGGTGTATGAGGCAGGAGGAGTTTTATATGTGTTCGCTCAGAGCTTAGAGGCTGTCTATCTCTCTATGCCGCCATTATTTTGCAGTATTACGAGTAGATTATTTACAGTAAGACCCAGAGCGAAGAAAATAAAATTCCTGTCTAAGAAATGCGCCTTTCTGGGTATTTAGTAATTAGCATTCCATGAACTCTGAAAATTCTCAAGAAGCAGTCAAATTAATTCTACAGTTCCTGGCTAGTCTGAAGGAGGGCCTTCTTTCTATATCGAGAAAGTACCTTAAAAATAAATGCCACTTCTATGTCACCAATTTCGCCGGCAGGTGTAAAGAATAACTTATTCAAATTTGACAAAATAAGTTTATATTCTAAACTAATGCAAAATAATGGGCGGGCATTTATCTGCTACCTGTAAACAACAAATATCCTTCAATATCAATGCATACGGAAGAATTTACCAATATATTCTCGTAGACCAGATGTATAAATATGCAATATGCACGTACATTCTATGAAAGATCTTTGACCCAGCTCCTTCTCCAATTTGTGGGACGCGTCTTGATGTTGTACTACAACTGGACGGATATACAATTTTATGCGGACACCAAATGCCAAACGGTTTTTCAAACTAGAACCCTTCCGAATAATTCCAAAAAACGGTGGCAATAGCTACATCAAAAGAATCATGTATAGCAGAGAAGTTTGCTCAGTCGTTTTTTATGCCGTACCGATCAGAGCTGACATATTTAACATAAAGATCCACGCAAGAACACTGATAGTCGTCTATCGGCTAAGCGTTTCGCGGACTATCTGCGTCTTCCATACAATTTCTGATGACGGTCCCTTCGTTATTACATAACTAATCCCGGTAGATTATATATAAGGTTATCCGAACAAGGAAATAGAGCAAGGCGTAAACTTGTTTGAGCAGCAGAAAGGCGTCGTTCGATCGCCCACTCGCAAGACCGATGGAACAGATCACCGAAGAGTAGATGAGCTTATGAGTTAATGCCCATCCTTACGCAATGGTTAGGAAAGAACCATGGATAAAGAAACTACCACATAATCCAGTTCCTTTCAGGGCACGGGACACTTCAAAAATAGGCTGTCCTTACCTCTCACTGTACGCCATCTTTCAGGCAGCATACGGATTCCTCTGACGAAAAATTCGACTTCTTTTGACTTGATCCATTCATTGAGCCAGTTTGCGATGCTCTCGTAAGAAGTGATCGGATGGTAATCCGAAGGTGCAATATTTTGGGAATACGGCGAGGGGGGCGGGGTCAAGATTTCCCAATTCAGTCCCCCTAAATATTTATGGACCGATTTAGCAACGTGTGGCCTGGCGGTGTCAGACAGCAAAACCAGTTTGTCATGTCTAACGTCCCATTCCGGGCTTTTCCGCTTTTCTTTACGAGCTCGACTCAAAATCATTAGCTGCAGTCGTTAGCGATCGCCAGTGATGATTTTACATGGGTTGAGTTCATAATAGACGACACCCTTCTCATCCCACCAGATGCACAACATAACCTTTGAAGCATGAATATGTTTTTTCGCTGTCGGTGGACCTGGATCATCTGGCAGACTCCAACTTTTTCGACGCTTAGGGTTATCATAATAAATCCATTTTTCATCGCCAGTGACGATGCGATGCAGAAAACCTTATCTTTTCTGCCGTTCAAGAAACATCATCAAAAGTCTCTCGATATCCCTGTCCTTCAATTGATGTGGCATCTAATTACCTTCTTTCTGGACTATTCCCATCACGTGCAAACGTTTATCGACGGTTGATTTGTCAACATCCAACTCTTTAGACATATCGTCAAGTGCGTCTTCACTCAATAATTATTGTAGTTGAGTATCTTCGAATTTTTCCGGCGCCCCTTCGCGATCTTTATCACTCACAAAGTTTCGAACTCTCTACAAGATGTATTTGATGGAGCATGATTACCGTAAATATTGAACAATATACGACACGTTTCATATGTACTTTTCTTTAAAAGGTAATAAAGAAGCATGACTTCCCGCAAATACTGTTTTTTCGGGACGAACGTAGACATTTTCGTCGTCAGATAAAAAAGGATCTTTTTGCCTCAAACAACTGTCAACTGCTGTGATCGAGATTTCACATATACACCTTCAAATCACATTAAACTCAAAAATAGTATCAGCAGCGACACCTTACGAGGGTGGAAACTTGTTCCAATACCCAAAAATTTAAGGTGCGATGAACTTCGTAGACGCCAACAAAAACTAGCAGGCTGCGAGCTGACCAGTCCCGTGAGGTAAGCAACTTTTTGATAGTTTTTGGTAGATAGGAAAGAAGTGTATAGTACGTAGGTATAACTGTGAGGCTACAAGTCGTGTATACCGGCATGCCGGTAAAGCAGTACTCATTGAGGTTTCCTCTTCAAGGGCATCATTCCGGAAATAAAAAATTACCCTGCCGAATGATAGTCCCGAATAAAGCCGTTCAACTTCGGCAGCTGGAGACTGTGCCTTGTTTAATGTGCTTATGAATGTTTGAATTTCTGGGTCATCACCAAGTCTACCACTGAGTTTATATTTAATAATAGCACGATTCAAGTAGCTCAAAAATCGTATTGATTGGAATTTGAATGTAATTTTTTAGTTTTCATCGAATTATTTTTTTTTTTAATTTTTTGGGGATGGTTTGTACATTTTCTCCATATACAAACACTCGTCATTTTTGTTACTCAACAGCATCAGCAACACTAAATTTTTCTAAAGATTCGGATTAAAAAATGTGAAATTTGGAAAAAAATATATTGAATTTATCTTTTTAAATTTTCACAAAATTTAAACTTGTATTTACTCGTAGATGTCTTTGATTGTTCAAAATTAACTATATTTTTATAAGAGAAATATTAAAAATAAATGGCAAACATATAAATAGTCAAAACTTGTCTATAAGTCACTTGTGCTATATTGAATAACATTCAGTGTCTCTTTGAAGACTGTTCTTTTTGCTGGTACATACATTTCGCCGTCTGAGACTAAAACACTCTATACCTTGCTCTCCTATCCAACGGCTCACGTTCAAGCTCTCATTCTTTACTTTCACAATTTTTCTTTTTTTCTATTTTTATGGGTCCTCCTCTGCTTAGGGTATGTTTTCTCATGAGCTGAATTTGTGTTTCGCCTTAGACTTACTTATCTGCCTTCTCAACACTACCAAATAATTTATTTAAATTGGCTATTGAAATCATAGGCGAGGTAGTGAGCTAATGCAAGTAAATTAATTTTTAACACTCACATCACTGCGATACGCTGTTGACATATTATCTGCAACTATCAAGGCAGCATTTTAAAGAATTTTTTCATGCCCAAAAATATTATATTTCGCAGAAATTTTTTCACCATGCCGTACATTTCTGAATGCTGCGCGTTGTGATCCAATGCTGAGTTACTTTGCATTCCGCACACGCTTGCCAAAACATCAACCACACAGACGTGAGCACACCACCAACACACAGGCGGAGAAAGTCAATACCCACAATCACACATGTTTCGCCTTCATGATGCATACCAACATACGCGCGAGCATAGAATATTTGTTGTAGATGGAAAATGCGTTGTCACCTGTTAATGGAAGAGGTTTTCACGTACGCGAAAGATTTCAGTTTCTGATGCTATCGTTGTCGATGTGGTCTGGTACATTTTTCCAGTGTAACTAATATGCAGTTTAGCAATGCTTGTGTGCTACAAAATCAACGCCCTCACCATACGGTTTCCCCCCAATGATGCCACTCTGGCAGCAGCACTTCAACACAGCAGCAGCTGCCAATCTTGCTCTACTAGCTGCCTGCCGGGAATGCAGATTGAAAAACGTTTAAACGCCTCTAAACCGAAAAATACGTGACCTGCATTGTGGTTGCGCACACACAAACACAAGACACTTTGCCAATAGCACGCGCATTGACTACATGCAACAGCCAACATGCAACATGCAACAAGCCCCATATGCGTCGAAATGATGCTCAGCTCCAGCTCACCTGTGCGTCTCATCGCACGCCAGTAGGGCTGACTGCCTGCCTGCTGCCTACCTTCCTGCCTTCCTGCTCTTAGCCGGATTGTCGAAAATGAAAGCAATCTGTGGAAATGTGAATTCCCTCATATATTTACTGACAAAATACATGCAGGTTTTTGTGTAATATTTGTACAGCTGTGCGTGTGTGCCAATTGGCATGCTGCATGCGTCCCATTCGTATACTCGTACGATCACTGGTGTATGTGCATGGGTGCTGCTCGTATGCACTTCCCGGTTCGCGGAAAATGCAATTATTGTAGACCTACAAATTGCATTGTTGAAATGTGAACATTTAGCGCTGCCAGTGCGAATATGCGAATTTAATTGCCATGCCCTAATTAGATTTGCCTGCTGGTTCGGGGGTGTACAGCAAGTCAGTGGTGGGCTGAAAGAATTGTGATTTTTGATTGGATAAATAAGCTAAGGTAGAAATACTCCACCTACAAACATACATAAAAACTAATTGGAATATTTTTGCGGACAAAGAATTGCACTAAAATATTTGAAAGCATTTACCTGACTATTAATTTCTGCAAGAGCTGTGTTCCTATATTCCTACGAAGTATGTTCCACTTTGCACGTACGTTTGCGACTTACATATTTTTTGTGATCTTTTTTTTTTTAACAGCTCCAAAACCTTCCTCGATTGCCTCAACGACAATTAATAGCGATATCTGTTTTAATATATGACGCAGTAGTATGAAAGATAACAGCAACCGATGAAGCTGCCAATGAAATGCTCCGGAGAAAGCCTCTGGGAGAGATTTGTATACGCAAATGCATCCAATAGGGCAAATACTGCATACGTTCAACAATCTTGGTGAAAAGAGTTTTAGAGGAGTGCTCTTTAACAGATCGTTATTCGACTCCGAGCGAATTTGACAGAATCAGCTGATGGGCTAACGTCACTTGGGATGTGTAAAAATGGAGATTGTTGGTGATATACGAAAAAATTTTAAAAACGAAGCACGACAACGAAGCCGTCTCCACAACGACTAATTGAACGAGTGTGTGAATACATGAAGTGATGGTGCAGCATTCGGCTGACGAATCTCCCAAGTGACGTGGCAGCCGAAATTCCCCTCAATTTTATTTTTCACCATAGTTAAACAGCAAACCTATTAAATCTATCATCTTTAATCAAGAATGAGCTGTTTAATTTGGTCAGTCTGAAAAAAAACATTGTGTAAACAACTTCGACTGCCACATCACCGGGTACTCGGCAATCGAATTTTGCCCGCTCATTTCACACAAGAATGATAGCATAAGAGATTGCCCCTTCCGAATTCGCCATGACGTCAGACTCCGCGAATATACAAACAAAAGAAAGGAGAATAACTTGTTTGTGAGGCGGAATTGAAGTGTGCTGTGCCCAATCCACAAGAAGGGTGATACTGCAATATGTGCCAATTGCCGCGGGACTATTCTCCTATTGTAGCGTATTGTGTGAAAGGCTGAAGCCATCCATCCCATCAACCATTTGATTGGACCATATTAGTTGGGCTTTGGATATACAAAATTCACAACCGACCAGATATTCACAATACGCCAAGTCTTACAAAAGACTCATGAAAGCAGAATCCACACACCATATTTTCGTCGATTTTAAAGCTGCATCCGACAGTAGAAATTGTCTATCTCTACAATATCTGAAAATACGGCTATGCAAAATGACGTTGCTCAATACAAGCAGCGCCGTCAGAATTGGACTGCTCTGAGCCATTTGATAACAAACGCGTTTCAGCCAGGCTGACCCTCTGAAATTCTTTAACCTGATGCTGGAAAAGATAGTGCGCGCCGCAGAATTTAATCGCTCAGACACAACTTTTTTCATTAACACTGGTAACAATGTCAGTCTTGAACTCCAAAAGAGAATTTCTCTTGCCAACATGTGCTACTTTGGACTAAGTGGGCAACTGAGTAGTAAAGTCCTCTCTCGACGAACAAAACCATCACTTTATTAAGCTCTCATCATGCCCGTCCTATTGTGTGGTGCAGACGCTTGCACGATGACAACATCTGATGTGGCATCCCTTGGAGTGTTTGAGAGAAAGATTCTGAGGAAGATTTTTCGATCCTTGCATGTTAACGAGTAGCACAGGCGATTGAACAATGAGCTGTATGGCTTTACGACGACATAGACATACTGCAGCGAATAAAGATCCAGTGGCTACTTTGGCTGTGTCATGTCGTCCCAATGGATACAAACGCTCCGGCTCTAAAAGTATTCGATGCGGGACCAGCTGGTGGTAGCAGACGAAGAGAAAGACCTCCTCTGCGTTGGAAAGATAAGATAGGGAAGGACTTGGCTTCACTTGGTGTTTCCAACTGGCGCCGGTTAGCACGAGAAAGAAACGACTGACGCGCTTTGTTAAACTCGCTGAAATCGCTGAAGCAGCTATTGCGCCAAGCAAGGAGTAGAAGGGGAAGAGTAGGCGGAAGCAATAGAAACTACAAAACACATGAAGTTATGCACACACGCACTCATCCGTGCCACAGTGTCATCCACATAAAACCGCAAAAAAACGGCATTTGGAGGAATCTTTATAACGAGTGATTTCTCAATTTAAAACGCGGCAATTTTAAATGTCACAAATCACAATATTACCAAGCCATCCACTGAATTTTTAAAAATATGTAATTTCTCCACCTTTTGCTTGTTTGATTTGTATAGTTAAGGTGCCTGACGTCACACTTGTCAAATTCCGGCTTTGGGAATACGCCACCTTCTGTATTCATTAACATTAACGGAAAATGTGTTTTTTTCTTCGTATATCACCAACACCAACACCAGCTCAGTTTTTTCATAAACAAACCATTGTCATGACCTCGGTGACATCAGCCAATCAGCTGATTCCTTCAAATTTGCTAAGAATATCTTGACCACACCTTCTGAATTATTTTCACCATGAGCTGGAGGAGATGTACAGCAACACAAGCGTAATGAAATGTATGAAAGTCCAGCGGTCCATATCGCCCGAATATGTACAAGTGTAGGCCAAATGGACCTGCTAAATTATTAATAATATTAAAAATAATTAAAGACAAATTTCAAATAAAAAACTATAAAAAATTGTAAAACAGAAAAAATACCGGCTAGCATAGCAGAGAGCATATTTCGAAATAAGAATCCGAAACGAGCACGTTTTTTTAAATTTTTTTTTTTTTTGAGTGCTTTTTGTAAACTGAAAAAAATTTTATTTATTATTAATTATTAAGATTTTTGACACGTTGAATATCAGCAGCCATTTATAAGAGCATTTTAAGGCACTTTGTCAAAATCTAACATTTGACAGAACTTGAAAATAATTAGCTGCATTGTCTTGCTAAGTAGACTTTATGTGAATAATTCAAGGTCAATCCGTGAGACTCAAAAATTAAATGATTTTTCAAACAAATGTTTACACAACAAAGCTGATTCACTTTAGTTTTAACGTTCTGCATAAAAACTTATTTGTGAAAATGCTTTTCTATTCTTTCCATTGCCTTAGCGAAGTCAAAAGGTGACACCATAACACATGTCTCTTTCTGCCCAATCTTGCAATTCTCAACAAACCTTTCACTTCTCCATGAGCTGCCATGACTAGAAGCCTGCGGTGTAAGATGATAACTTAATTTGAATTTAATATGAAAGTGTTACAGCAAATTAAAAACCAATAACATATGTATCTCATTTCAATTGTTTTACCTCATTGTTAACCCTTGACAGCATTCGAATTCACTAAATAAATATTTGAGCTCATCCAAATGCATAGAAAAGTAAAAGTAGCAGAATCAATTGAAGAATAAATTTTATTAATACTTAGTGATATATGTTTGTGTATATGCATATACTCTTATATTTGTGTGTATGTAAACGCATTCATCTCTATTTTATTTACCCAATCTTATTAATTAATAAATGATATTTGTGTTGAGCTCGTTTTATGTGGCTTCTGCAAATAACCAATAAGCAAAAACCATTTTATTCATTTGTGGTGGCTTTGTTGCAAATAATTCAAATTCACAGTTCATGAGCTGTACATTACAAATGCACGCATTTACAGATGGTGAGATAACTTTTTATGCCTACGTATATATTTTGTTTTGTTTGTTATTGGAAAAGCCACTGATTAATAATAAAGCAATGTGTGGAAAATTCATTGCGTGAATCTATAGAATATATGAAATTTGAATAATTCTACAATAAGCTTTATTAGATCTTTCACACTGCAATATTAATTAAAATTAACATAAAGCCACGAGGAAAGTGGAGTTGAATTCTCTAAACCAGGCGCATATTTTACTTCAAATGGCATATTAACAGCAATGGTCATAGGAGTGGCACAGGAAAGAAGGACTATCAATATATCAATAAAGCCTTCCAAACCACTACTGCCCCTTTACCAGGAAAGTGGTTATAATACATCCACTCTGGTTATACAGGGTGCGGCACTTGAAGTGTAACCAACCTCAGACCGCTTGAGCAGCTGATGCACAGGCTGAGCTGTCTGTTACTTTGATAAATGACAATCCAGAGTATTGTTTACAAGCGCGCGGAAGCATTTTGCAGAGACTAAATGCGAACAAAAGAAAATTAGTAATGGATTTTAAACGTAATAGTGTGATTGCACTATATATGGCGGAAAAATCATAACCAGCGATTCTTCGTGAGCTCGAGCACCTTAAAGTAAATAAAGTTTTTACAACGTTACAACGATACTGGTAGCATCGCGAAACGTCATGGAGGTGGTCATCGAAAGACCTGTACTTCACTCGAAATGGTTCAAAAAGTGAAGAAGCGACTTGAGCGAAGTCCCCGACGAAATGCCAATCAAATGGCGACCGTAGCTTCCGCCGCAAAATGAAAAATTATCTCAAAGTCAAACCTTACAAGATCCGAAAGGCGAAAGATCTCACATCAAAGCAGCAACAAGTCAAACTTGAGAGATCGAAGGAGTTACTTCGCTTGGCCGAATGCGATCAATTTCCGAACATTGTGTTTTCTGCCGAGAAAATTTTTCAAATTGAGCAATTCGTAAACTCCCAAAGCGATAGGGTTTATTTGACCGACTGTTCATACGAGAATTTGAGTCATCGATTGGCCACCAGGAGGCAGCACCCGCCACAGGTAATGCTTTGGGCCACTGAAACCGCAGATAGACGCTCTTCAATCGTTTTCATCGAGCCTGGCGTCAAAGTGAATGCGACTCATTATCGGAAAAATCTTTTAGAAACTGCTTTAGGGCCGTGGACACGCAAACATTTCGGTCGTAGACCATGGACGTTCCAACAAGACTCGGTACCGTCTCATAAAGCTCGTGTGAATCAAGAATGGTTAAAAAATCATGTTCCACACTTCATTTCGATCACACAATGGCTTTCGAATTCGCCAGACGCAAATCCGATGAACTATTCGATCTTGTCCATTTTGGAGAGCAAGGTGAGGACTAAAAAATATGCCAGTATGGATGCGCTGAAAAAAGCGATTATACGAGAATGGGCCAAAATGCCTCAAGATCACATTCGTGCAGCATGCAACTCATTTTTTGACCGTTTGAAAGCTATAGTCAAGGCAAAAGATGGTCATATCGAGCTAAAGTGAACATGTGTTAAAATTGCAATCATTTTTGAACAATTTTGTCTTTGAAATCAATAAAAACTAATTTCACACAAAAAAATTATGGTGTTTTGAATACCTGTAGGTAACACTTCATATCGTTCACCCTGCAGCTGTTCGTACTGCAGCTGTCTAATTCACAAGTGTCAAATATGATTGTCGTACGTCGCGTGACTAATTTTGCGCCACCTTGTACTACGTGCGCATATGTATGTATTATTTAAGCTACCTTCAGTATTGAATTTGCTTTGCAAGAATGCCGCATAAATCGATGCTTTGAGGCCGCCGATGACGAGCTTTTGTGCCTTTCCGCAATTCATAAGTGCTCCGGTTGCTGTAGTCCCTGTTGCCGGTTTGCCCTTTGTAAAATTTGTAAGTACATTTAACGGTCGAATGGTGACATAGAAAACATAGCACAGCATAAAAGAAAAAAAGACGCAAAAGCCAGTGCCCCATTTTTTGTGGCAAGCCATATTTGCACGAATCTACATATAAAAAACAACGAGAACGAAGAAATGAACATAAAGCGCATGTATGTATGTAGGTATGTATTTAGGGAGGTATGTAAGTATGCATGTACTACGTGAATGCTATCAAATGGAAACTACATACAAATATGTGAGGTATATGAGTGCAAACATATTTATGTATGTGTAAATATGTGCATGTATGTATGTCTTCTTCATATTTATGCATTCGTTTACACACATACTTATGTAAGTATGTACATACACACACACAAGTATTACTGCACTCATATGCATTTGTGCAAGTACTCTGCCCCACCAACCGTATCTTTTCGTTCTCGATGTCGCTTTTTTTGCATTCAAGGTGGCCAGCATTTATAAAACGTTCAATTTTTATTTTCACCGCATTTTTACACGTTTAAAAGTTTGAAAAGAAATTTTGTATGGCTGCGGGGCGGAAGGATACTTGTTAACAGGCCACATATGCCTCAGCGACCAGCTGCACATTCACTTTTTGTTTTACTGTAAAATATTTACATATTTATGCATACATCCACTTGTATGTTTACTTGCATATATGTGTAGGTATGCACGTTTTGTGTGCCATCAAACATGCCCATATATATGTACGCATGTATGCATGTATAGTTTGTGTATATAAGTATGTGAGTGTGTATAAAATATGCGTTTTTTGCGCCCCGATTGTAGGCTTTAAATCGCAAATTTTTGCATTTAAAACTTTTAAGCACACATATTAATATATTTATTTACATACCCAGTGTGTATGTGTAAGAAATAATTTATGAAAGAATATTTCCCGCGCTTTTTTCTATAACCTGTGGCAATTTGCATATAAAGGAGGTTGAATAAAAGTTCAATTGTGCACGCTTAGTATTTCATACTGCTAATAATTTACAGGCGGCCGCCGTAGCCGAATGGGTTGGTGCGTGATTACCATTCGGAATTCACAGAGAGGTCGTTGGTTCGAATCTCGGTGAAAGCAAAATTAATAAAAACACTTTTCTAACAGCGGTCGCCCCTCGGCAGGCAATGGCAAACCTCCGAGTGTATTTCTGCCATGAAAAAGCTCCTCATAAAAATATCTGCCGTTCGGAGTCGGCTTGAAATAGTAGGTCCCTCCATTTGTGGAACAACATCAAGACGCACACCACAAATAGGAGGAGGAGCTCGGCCAAACACCTAACAGAAGTGTACGCGCCAATTATTTATTTTTTTTTTTACTAATTTACAGGGTCCGACATTCGACTGTAAACAATCAAAGAGGTCATAAATTTACTTTGGAAAATTACTTCTATTCAATTCAAAGTAAAAAATGTGTGAAAATAATACAAAATTAAGAATCAATTTACTTTTGCTCGATATGACCACCTTTTGCCTTCACTATGGCCTTGAGACAGTCCAGAAGCGAATTGCAAGCTGTCCGAATGTGACTTGCAGGTATTTTGGCCCACTCGCGGACAGTGGCTTTTTCGCGTCTCAGGACTGGTGAGTCTTTTAGTTCGGGCCTTGCTCTCCAAAATGGTCCAAAGACAATAATCCATCGGATTCGCGTCTGGTAAATTTGAGAGCGATTGTGTGGACGTTATGAAGTTTGGAACGTTGTTTTTTAGCCATTCTTGGTTCACTCGAGCTTTGTGAGACGGTGACGAGTCCTGCTGCAACGTCCATGTTCTACCAACCTCCAGAATACTTTCCCAATAATATTTCTCATTTACCTTGACGACAGACTCGATGAAAACGATTGGAGCGCGCCCATCTACGGTTATAGCGACACAAACCATTACCTGTGGTGGGTGCTGCCTCCTGGTGGCCAATCGATGACTCAAATTCTCGTATGAACAGTCGGTCAAATAAACTCTATCGTTTTGGGAGTTTACGAATTGGTTTGATTTTGAGATAATTTTTCATTTTGCGGCGGAAGCTACGGTCGCCATTTAATTGGCACTTCGTCGGGGATTTCGCTCAAGTCGCTTCTTCACTTTTTGAACGATTTCGAGTGAAGTACAGGTCTTTTGATGATCACCTCCATGACGTTTCGCGATGCTACCAGTATTGTTGTAATGAGTAATGGTGCGATAAACAAAAACTTTATTTACGTTAAGGTGGTCGAGCTCACCATCAATCGCTTGTTCTGATTTTTCTGCCAATTATAATGCAATCACACTATTACGTTTGAAATCCATTACTGATTTTCTTTTATCGAGTTTACTCTCAGGAAGATGCTTTCGCGCACTTTTAAACAATACTCTAGATTGTCAACTAATAGACAGCTGATGCCAGTGCATCAGCTGCGCGAGCGGTCTGAAGTTGGTCACACTTCGACAGACGAACCCTGTATAAACGAGTACCTACATACATATTATTAAATCTATTGTTATGTTATTGTAATGAAATGAGCTTTAAATGCGATTATTCTCTTCTTGATTGACGCGATAATCGCTTAAGCTATTTCGACGGAGCTTCACAAAGCGCCATTCGTTTCTTGCTCGTACTAACCGGCGTCAATTGGACACACCAAGTAGAGCCTAGTCCTTCTCCGCCTAATCTTTCCAACGCAGAGGAAGCCTTCCTCTTTCTCTGCTACCACCAGCTAGTACCGCATCGAATACTTTCAGAGCCGGAACATCCATTCGGAATACATGACCCAGCCAACGTAACTGCTGGATCCTTATTTGCTGCACTATGTTTATGTCGTCGTAATGCTCATACAGCTCATTGTTCAATCGCCTGCGATACTCGCTATTGCTAACGTATAAAGGTCCAAAAATCTTCCACAGAATCTTTCTCTCAAATACTCCAAGGCACGAAATCATACGATAGGACGGGCATGATGAGAGCCTTGTAAAGTGTTAGTTTTGTTAGTCGAGAAAGGACTTTACTACACAAATGCCTACTTATTATACTTAGATATTTACTATAATTATTATAATTTTGCTTATTTTAGAAAGGCAATTTCTTGGATCTAAGATCTTAAGTTCCGAAAATTTTAAATTAAAATATTTAGTTTTAGTTGATTGTTCTCTTAGTATCCCAAGTACCGTGCGAATCAGATTTGGATGTCCCGTATAAGTTATGTATGTGAATATTGACCCACTAATCTGTGATCCATAATTTTCTGCATGCATAGGAGTATATGTATGCACACACATACCAAGACTACAGTTGATGTCATTCGCATATGAGCAAAAGCAGAAGAATTTAAAACCCGGATGCAGATTTATGAAAGTTCATTTCATTTATTTCTGTAGTTTTTGAACGTTGGATAGTTGAAATTTTATAAAAAAAATTATGCATTTTCCATTCAAGAGCCATTTTGCGATGTTTATTTGCCATTTCAGTGAATGGCCGACGCACACAGTCAGGGGCGGAATATTTGAGTTAAACAATTTGATATTCATCGGAAATTACTAAAAATATTTTTGACTGCGCATAGCTACGCACAATTGCATGTCTACTTGTATATGGGCAAATTAAACGAACTGTGCGATTCAACGTTAAGCAAATATTTAAATTCATTGCAAATGGAATATGCATTAAATTGTTTAAAATCCATTGAGAGTACAATAAATTATTGGGTGATTCATTTGACTTAAGTCTGTCGGTGTGCACACAGAAAACACTACATCTATTATACATATATTTAGATTTGATGATTTATCTATTTAGCCAAAAATTGACGATCCTGCAGACCACGAAGAGCGCAAAGTAATTTGAGTAGTGATAGTTTGAAAAGCTAAACGCAGAATTCCAAAGATTAAGAGGAGCTGCCCATGAAACAAAAAAGTCATTCTGGCGAAAATTCTTTCATCAATATGCATGTATAAATAATATGAACAATTAAGTAACTACTGAAGAACGTCAAAATATCAGTTAGCTGCTAATTAAAAGCAACCATGTCCAAATTGTCTCAGTTAAGCGATTCCTTTTTGATAATATCGTCAATTCTTCTAAGAATTTCTTTATTTCTAGGGTGAAAACTGTAATAAAGGGTTTTTCAATTGGCGCGGGTCGATTTGTGGCAGACATTTTTTTTTGGTGACATCTGTAAAATCTTTTGTTTATTATTCAGTTGTTTATGCCAAATCATCATGGCGAGTTACACGATTGGAAAGCACGTTCAAATGATACAACTTTATTATCAAAATGAGTGTTCATTAACGCAAACGTTGCGCGCATTGCACCCATTTTTCGGTAGACGTGGTGGCCCTTCCAATTTCTTATGGCCCATATTGAACCATATGGACCTAGACGACATGTGGTTCCAGCAGGACGGCGCCACGTGCCACACAGCAAACGCCATTTTATTCCATTTCAATATCTACCCGCCCTTATTGAAAAACCCTGTACAAGATATCGTTTTTATTAAATAAAACAAAAATGATTTTGAGTGATAGAAATCTTTATGTTTATCTTTAAGTGGTCTATTGCTTGTCTGTTTTAATGATGCAGCTGTCTAATTCATTTCCGGACTTCCTTATTATTTTACATTTGGTTTCTGTAACAATTTGATTTCGGAGACAATTGGTTGTTAGCTTAAAGTTCCTAACCCCGCAATGGGGTTGCCACCTTGAATTTAGCTTGCGGGTCAGCTATTTATTGGCAGCCGCTCGTTACGAGTCAGACGCTGGTTGCAGCTGCTTAATATAAGACAGACGATACTTGGTTTCTAGTTTTGGTCCGCGAGCGACCAAAGGATGTATCTACAAGATTGTAAAAAGCAAGAGATGCATTTGCAAATCTTCGGCCAGTTTGGCAGTCCAATCAAATGAATATTACAACAAAAAATACGGATGTTAAATCAGTTCTGCTCTACGCCTGTGAAATATGGTGTCTGTCTGCGGAAATTGTTCGTACAGTGTTCGTGAACCGCTGCTTGAGATGCATTCTTCTTATCTGGTGGCCAGACAACTGGATATCTAACACCGAATTGCATCGACGATGCCATCAAAAACCAATAGCAACTGAAATAGGAGAACGTAAATGGAGATGGCTTAGCCATACCTTACGGAGGGTGGCACTGAAATCAGTAGACAAGCGCTGGCCTGGAATCTCCAAGGACAGCGCAGAAGAGGTATACCTAGGGGCTCTTGGCGACGCTGCATCGAAGAGGAATACAAAGCCATGGACAAAACAATGACCTGGCGGCAAATGAAAAATATATCCGGGAATCGCAGAAAATGGAAAAATTTTACTTTGGCCCTATGCTCCGTAGCAGAGACGAAGGAAGTATGATTATGATGATGATGTCTATTTCATAAGTGTTAAGTATAATTGACGTACGACGTCATTTGCAAAAATTATAAATCTTCTAATAGGGTAACTAATTTTGCGCCAGCTTGTAATTTTGAGAATTTTTCAATGTTACAAATTTGGAACAGAGTTTTAACATTTTATTTTTTTCAATTTTTTACAATGAAATATATTTTTCATAAAACATTTATTTTGGTTTAAAATTAAATTTGTTTTTGCAATTTTTGAAAAATTAAACAAAAAAATATTTGCTTTTAAACGGTAAATAATATGAAACTCCTCTTTTGCTTACAAAAAAAAAGTAAAAAAAATTATTGCGTTGAAGGGAAAGTTCTGTCGTATTTTAAATAGACAGGTAATTTTTCTTGTAAGTACAAAAAACATCTGGCTAGAGAGTCATTGGGAATTTTTCTTTTTTGTTTTTTTTTTACCTGACGTATTATATGAAAGGAGTTCTACAGTTCATCATTTACTTCTGATATTTAAAGTGGGACTCATAGGACTCTGCAATTTGTATGAATTCCAAAAAGGAAGCCACGCATCGGTTGTTGTAGAAATTTATCTGCGGTGCTTAGAAAAGATATTGTAAATGTTCGTACTTGTTGAAGATGGCTTAGCAAGTTTCGTTCCGGGTATCTGAGGCTCCAAGAAAGTGATCGATCTGGACCATCATCCAAGATCAGTAATGATGCTTTGCGATCCATGTTTTAAAATAATTCACAAGTTGAGAATTTGCAGAAGAGTTTGGCATTCATTATACAACTGTTGGAAATCACATTAAATCTCTTGGGTTTATGTTAAAGCGTGTGTAAAGGGTTTAGGTCCCAAATGAATTAACGGAAAAGAATTTGTCTGATCAGAAAAGAAATTTGTCTGAGTTCAACATATCTGATTAGACCCAATGTGGAGCCGTTTTTGGACAATCTGATTATTGGAGATGAAAAGTGGTTCTTTTACGAGCATATTTAGAGAAAAAAATATTACTGCAAACCAGGAACATCATCAACAACAGTTCCAAAATCAAGTATCCATCAACGAAAAGTACTGCTTTATGTGTGGAGGGACAGGAAAGGTTTAGTGTACTACGAGTTGCCGACACAGGGAAAACCCATCAACGTGGTTCTGTACTGCAATTAGCTAGATAAATTGAATGCAACTATCAAAGAAAAAAGACTAGTATTAGCGTCTGGAAAAGGAATAGTGTTGTTCCACCACGATAATGCTAGGCCGCATACTGCTCTCCTATGGACCAGAAGTCAGTTATCATTGTTGTGAGTCTGCAAGGCTCTCTTCATTTCATATTTAAAAATTTTGATGTTTGTTTGTGGTTGTAGATGAGTCATAATGCTCTGCTAACTTTGCTTGTCGCCTGATCCCTCCATCCACAATTCGCGATTCGTAGATATTTTTCATTTTTTATTGCATTCTTGATTGCACTCAGTGGTGTAAATACTAATTCTGCAATAATTCATAGCAGCTTCGCTTCTTTCCAACTCGTCTGCTGTTTCATGTTCTTCAATTTTCCGATGTCCTGTGATCCAGATTAAGGTAACGATATGCTATTCCTGCTTTATGCCACCAGTTTGGAAGTTGTTGCAGCTTGGCTATCCGAAAGAATTGATAAATGTTAAGATATTTCCCTTGAAAAGGAAATGTTACACTTTGAGTCAAATGTAATCAACATTCAACAAAACCTCAAAATGTCAAAACTGGTGAAAATGTTGTTTTGTTATCCCTTTACCGTGGGCTATATACAGAGGCATTAAATGAGAGTGCTTGAGACTCACGATCTGGTAGAAACTGTTGTGGTTGCTGCGCGTCTGTGCGTCTTCGTAATATTTGCAATGTTCCCCAGACGGGAGTATTGAAAATTCCGCGCGCCGCCGAGATGTATGAACGCAATGATACATTCTTGCTTCGGCTGACGGTCTTCCCACCGCTGTAAACTCAGCTGACCATCATTATTATATTTTCATATGTGTCCAAAATTATGTAAAATAAATTCAATCGGCACAAAGTAGTTTTACTTTTTAATTTATTTTACAAGTTCGCCTGTTCAGCTGACGTATTTTCCCCACTCTACAGCGCAGCTGACTATTTTTTTTTATTCTACTAAATGTCAACAATACACAAAAAAAATTTCTGCCGGTATTAAATGAGTTGTTAAAAATTTTTTTCGACACGTTTCGCAGCATCCCAAGTACCCACCGCTACAGGAGCAGCTGACGGTTGGGTTCGTCATCCATTGGATGGCGTCTGTCTTTAGTATTAAAATCAGTCGGCATGAAATGATGAGGTCAAAATTATCCCTGGCTCCCGGACTATTAGCGCATTTGCCTACAGTTCAGCTCCGTATAAGAAATCGGAGAGCGTGGGAGCCATCGTTGTTTCCCGTTTCATTTGGGTTGGACTCCCTACACTTGCCATTAGTCTACTGAGTAGGGATGTCATCTTAGCGGCTTTCCCTGTTAAGTGCTTTATTTAGGCCCAGCAGATTAGTATTGAGTCCAGTCTAATGCCTAGGTACTTTACATAGCACCTTTTTGTGGTTATTTTGAGGTTAGCGTATTTGAGCAAGTTTTCCATGTTAACTTTTAACGGGATGTGCTTTTTGGTTAGAAGTATTAGCTACGTTTTCTCTGTGGCTGATTTGAGTCCACGTGAATTTAGCCACGTTCATGAAAGTTTGCTACTGTGATGACAGCTGCGATATCGTCTGCGTATCCGTTTATAAAGGTACTATCGGGCATTTCTATATTGAATATCTCGTCATAAGTAATGCTCCACAAGACAGGATCGAAAATTGATCCTTGTGCCGCTCCGGATGTGATGATACAACGAGATCCCTCTGGGGTTTGATAGACAATTTTGCGCTCTCGTAGGTAATTTCTCATAATGCGCTGTAAATATGCCGGAATTTTGAACTTTAGTTTTAAGGCGGCCAAAAAGTCCGCCCATCTTACGCTATTGAAAGCGTTCCTTACATCTAAGACGGCCAGGAGGATTATACTTCTAGATTGTATACTGCCCTGCTGCGCTACTCCTACACTATTTATGGCAGTTTCAATTACTCCTATTGTAGCCTTTACGCATCTAAAGCCGTGATGTGTTGCTGATAGTCCTCCAGAGCTATCTATAGCTGCTCCCAGTCGAGGTTTGATCAATCTTTCAAAGAACTTGTCTGCTGTGTCAGGTATGCATAATGGCCGATATGCTGATGGGAGGTTCTGGTTGCCTTTCCCCTTGTCTATTGGCATGAGCTGCTGCTTTTTCCAGATTTCTGGGAAAATTCCCTCTTTTATACAGACATTGTGCATCTCTAGAAAGACTTGTGGTCGTATTTTTGCGATCTGCTTGAGGACTTCGGCGGGTACTCCATCCGGTCCTGGTGTTTGCTCGCAGCTAACTGGAGTTCCCCACTGGTGTATATTGGAGGCTCTGCTGTCACGTTAATTCGACACTCAATGCCTTTTCTGGATTCGTGACTTCGAAATAGTTTTTTAACGATCTAGTCCATCGCGTTCGAGCTTAGTTCCTATGTAGGTATCCTGGTTCCCAGTTTCTTCACCACAATCTTGTACCCAAGTCCCCCAGGATCCTTAGGACTGCCCGGAGTTCTTCCCATTTTTCTTTCTTACTATCTGCAATAGCTGTATATATATGTACATATGAATGTATGTAAATATTGTCGGAAGTTATTCAGCATAACGAACATTTCTCCTAATTTGAGCAGAACACAATCACAAGCTATTGCCGCATATCTCCCAGGAATATCCAGCATTCGGAAATTACTACAACAAATTTATGCTACACTAAATGACTAAAACATTTGCATATCAAGGCGTGTATCTAAATGTGAGTAGCCTAGACTAGCTTTTAAATTATTCAATTTTGAATTCTCCTTAGCAACTACGGCAATCATATTGACAATTCCCAATTGCATCAACGACGCTAACGATTAAGTGGAATTGCAGTGATTGCAGCTAAGCGTCCTGGTTCACTTGAAGTCACAGCAAATATGCAGTAAACTGGCAAATAATGAATTTAATTAAATTTTATATAAAAAATTATTCAAATTTAGCTGGCGTTTGCATTTTTTTACTGTGCCATCTTTTAATCCGAAGCTATGAAAATGCTTATGAACAAAGAAGCCAAAAGCATAAAGTCTTGCAATTATCCTGCCATCCTCATCTGCTGCTGCCACATCTCTCTCTCACTCCCTCTGCGGCGCCTTACTTTACGTGGACCATAACAAATTCATTTGCCACCACAGAGTCAACTGCACACTCTGTTAATGGAAAAGGAAATCGTTAAAAACGACCAGTAACCAGTTAATATCAACCTTTACCGCTTTTTTTAAACGTTTCCATTCTCACTATCCTTATCTTGGCTACATCACCCGTTAGTCTTAAAATTGCAACGCGTTTTCACACATTTTTTGGCTTCATTTTGCCGGCGAGTCAACATTGACCATCATTCTGCCTCTTCTGCCTCTGGTGCGCCTTCTGCTTCCCACTTCCTACTCGTCACCGGACTGTTGACTAAGTGCTTAGTTATGTTGCCTTGTCTGCATGGTTTTCTTTTTTAATTTTTTGTTGTTCGCCATGTTTGTTCGCACGTGTTCGCCGCCGTGCCTCTGCCTCGTAATTTTGCACTAAACTGTGCAAATATTTGTTCAACAACGAATCGAGCGCATATCAGCAGGATGCAGCTGACTCATTCGCGGTGGAGAAAATTTAATAATGGCGTTTGCCCAACGTGTGTGTATAAGTTGTGATGTTCGGACAAGGCAGAAAATGTATTTAAGACATGCATACAAATGTAAACCTTAATACATTTAGCGGGAAAAGAGTTATCCGCATTTTTTTATTTTGTAATGTATAATTTATTTGAATACCTGCAAGCCAACTGAGGATCTGAACCCATGTGTTGAATGGGACAACTGGGATGAGTAAGTTCCGTCGTTTGCTCGGCTAAGCATTTTGTGTCTTCGCCCGACCCTTTTTAACTGAGATACAGTCATTTGAAAAATCGCTAAAAATTTTAAATTATTTCTGATCGCTTAATTTTTCCACTAGTGCTTTTCAATTCGTATGCGTTTAGCCTGAGTTGTATGATTTCAAGATTTCGTAAGCGAATGGAATCCGTTATTGCTCAAGGCAAACTCCATAGCATGGCTTGTGACGCTAATTTGATTGAAAGCCACGCGCACAATACAATTTAAAAAGTAGGTCTGCTGTGGCGCTTTGCGATCCAACAGGATTTGTTAACAATCTCTCACAGTCACTTACGATGACGATCGCCGTTGTGAAATTTGCCGCGATAAAGCGGCGAACGACGACAGCAAACTTATTTATTTGTTTCGATGTTATTATTATTATTCTTCTTCTTGATTATCGCAATAACCGCTTAAACGATTTTGGCGGAGTTAAACAAAGCGCGCCAGTCGTTTCTCTCTCGTGCTAACCGGTGTCAGTTGCACATATCAAGTGAAGTGTAGCCTTTATCCCCCTACTTTATCCTTCTAACACAAAAAAAAAACTTCCTCTTCATCTGCCACCACCAGCTGTTACCGCAACGAATACTTTTAGAGCCGGATCGTATGTATTCATTCGGACGGCATGACCTAACCAACGTCGCCGTTCGATCTTTGTTCGCTACGATAGGTCTATGTCGCCGTTAGGCTCATACAGCTCATTGTTACATTACATTACCATATACGACAGATGAGGACAGCCCCCAACTTACTCCTATTAGTTGCTTACAAGAGTAGAGGAGATTGTTGCTCTTTTTACTCCATCTTCGACATTTGACTTCCATCTTAGTTTTCTGTCTAGTATTAGACCTGAGTAGCGGACCTCATCACTAAATGACAAAGACATTCCACCTAGAGTCGGAGAAGATATTCTTGGAAAACTATGTTTCCTGGTATATAAGGTCAGTTCAGTTTTGTTGGGGTTGACGTTTAGCCCATTTGATTTTGACCAGTTTTCAACCATGTTTAGTAAATCTTGCATGATTTCACAAAGTGTATTGAGAAATTTCCCTCTTACAACCATTGCAACATCATCCGGATAAGCTACCACGTGTTGTCCTCCTTGTCATCACAGGTGCGTTGTGATGCCACTATGCGACATGGGAACATCATCTACTTTTCTTCGTGGAACCATTTTGTGGCTCTTATGAAGCACACGATTGGTCCCATCCCCACGCCAGACAGTTCTATAACAGATTTGAAAAGGTATTTACCTAGACAACCTGCTGTGATTTAGGCTAAGGCTGAACAAATACAAAGGAAGTACTCAAATGATTCTTCCTTCTACTAGTCTCAAGGAATGCCTGCAATAGTCAAATTACGAGCTTCAAAATAACCTCTCTTGAAAGGCTAAGCAATTCCTTTGCCTTTTTCGTATTTACTTGCGGCCACCATAGCCTAGCTGTTACAGGATGTTTCCTCTTGGATAATGTTATTCTTAATTTCTACCCGAGAATAGTTTATACCAGTTTTTGTTACGGCATACATATTTAGATGCGTGACCACTTCTTTTATAGTTAGAACTTCTGCCTGATTAACGCTGCAACAATCTAATAGTCGAACGGTAGTCCTAATTCTTTCGAAAATACTCCATAGCCAACTTTATCGCTTAGCTTGGAACCATCTGTATAGAAATTTAGTTCCCCCTTCTCCATGCCTTTGGTGTCTGCCACTTTTGGCGGTATGAGTCTTGAAGAGTCTGTCGAAGGTGAGTGCAGGAATAAATTAGTCTACTTCTTGTTTGTGACCAATCAGAATGTGCAAAATAGAGGCTACGTCATACTTTTACTTACTTTTATACTAACTTTTTACACAAAAGTGAAGGCTTATTTATTCACGAGCTCAGTCAAGTTAATAGCTAGCCATAATTTTCAAACGAAAAAAAAAAAACCAACCAAACGGAGAAAGTTTAGATGTTCCGACCAGAGCCTCAAGTTTGAAATAAGTTTTTGGAAAAAAACAATGTTTTTGTTTAAAGAAAATTATTCACAAATTTTTTACGTTACTTTAGAAAAACACTCATTTTACGAAATTTAAGCTCATGTCAGAGCATCTTCATCTTATCCGATGGTTTTAATATTTCATATTTAGTAGTGTTTTGGGTAACCTCATACTCTAGAGGGTATCCCGCGCAATACCAACAATTTCAGGAATAGCGGCCTCCCTAAAGTGTACTTAGTAGTAGATAAGCTCGATGCAAGAGAATCACTTCAGAGTTTTTGGATTAGATTTTATCGAAAACATAGAGTGGGATGCGCTCTGAAGGCTTACTGGAGCTGTTTTATGTCAATATCAGAAAACTTATCAAGAAAATCAAAGAAATACAAGCAATTTTTTATTAATACTTCCTCGGTGTGACGCCAACAGTTTCCAAGTTTTGGTACCACGAAAATTGCTATCTTAAAAAGTAAAACAACTATATTTATTAGGCGGTTTATCGTCTTGTTTTTTTATATATATTATTTCTTTATGGTCTACGGCACGGAACAACTGGGTTAAAATCATAATAAAATATATATAAAAATAAAACAATAAACAGGGAAATGCAGGAAAAAATATCTAAAAGAAAATCCACGGTGCTGTAATTTTTTATCACCACTTTTTAAATATCCTACAGTTGCCTTCCACTACACCCAGCTGTTCACAGTTTTTATGTAGCTGCATAATTTCATGCGAATTTCAGCAAAGAAGAAGGGCAAAACTACAACCATATTAACTGCATACCGCCGTCATCAGTGGAAGGGATGTGACGGAGGCTGGCAGAAAGTGGCATTGCATACAACCTAGTCGTCATGCATGTTGTTGCCATATGCTCATGTGTAGCTAAGTATTTACCTCGCGGCCAACAGCAAAACAAAGTCACAACTTAATTCAATTATTGCGTACATTATTGCAGCATTTGTGGCCGCATTGTTGAACCGGCAGCTGCGAACAGTAGGTTTGGGGCTAAGCATGGCGACATGCGACCTCAACGCTAAAAAAACACCCACCGCGCGGCCGCGTAGGGCTAATAGAGCAAAGTAGCAATATGATAAAAAATTTCCGTATATTCAATGCCGTTGTAAAGACTTAAACTAACAAATTGTATGAGTACATGCGAAAAATGCGACTTGTCCCGAATGTGTCCGGAATTAGTCGCAATGAAACATGTGATCATGCGACTACGGCCACTACTGCCACTTTTCATCACTTTATATAGGTTGTCAAAAAAGTCTTGCGGTATTTCCGCAAGCTTGTCTTTGCAAGCGCGTATTTCTAGTTGTATTCGTCGCATCGGTTCACGCTAGAGCTTTTTGGAAAGCTCTTTTCACGTGCTTACACGTGTTTGATTAATTGTTGTTTGCTTTTAGTCGTTCGTGAGTTATAGCGTCGCAAACATGGAGCACAATAAAGAGAAATACGGCATATTTTACAGTACTACTACGATAAAGGCAAAAATGCATCTCATGCTGCCAATAAAATTTGTGCAGTTTATGGACCCGATACAGTTTCCATTTCCACCGCACAAAGATGGTTTCAACGTTTTCGTTCTGGTGCAGAGGTGATCGAAGATGCGCCACGGTCCGGAAGGCCTGTCGTCAGAAATTGCGATGAAATCGCTGAATTGATCGAAAGAGACCGGCATAGTAGCAGCCGTAGCATCGGCCAAGAGCTGGGCATGAGTCATCAAACCGTTATAAACCATTTGAAGAAGCTTGGATTCAAAAAGAAACTCGATGTATGGGTGCCACACAACTTGACGCAAAAAAACATTTTTGCCCGTATGGATGCATACGAAACGCTTCTGAATCGCAACAAAATCGACCCGTTTTTGAAACGGATGGTGACTGGCGATGAAAAGTGGGTCACTTACGACAACGTGAAGCGCAAACGGTCATGGTCGAAAAGCGGTGAAGCTGCCTAGACGGTGGCCAAGCCTGGATTGACGGCCAGGAAGGTTCTTCTGTGTGTTTGGTGGAATTGGCAGGGAATCATCCACTATGAGCTGCTCCCCTATGGCCAAACGCTCAATTCGGACCTGCACTGCCAACAACTGGACCTCTTGAATGCAGCACTTATGCAGAAGAGGCCATCTTTGATCAACAGATGCCGAATTGTCTTGCATCAGGACAACGCCAGGCCACACACATCTTTGGTGACACGCCAGAAGCTCCGGGAGCTCGGATGGGAGGTTCTTTTGCATCCACCAAGTGATTACCACCTATTTCTGTCCATGGCGAACTAGCTTGGTAGTCGGAAGTTGTCCTCAAGAGAGTCCTGTGAAAATTGGCTCTCCGAGTTTTTTGACAATAGGGTAGCGAGCTTCTATAAGAGGGGCATTATGAAGTTGGCACCTCGTTGGGAACTCGTCATCGAACAAAACGGCGCATATTTGACTTAAATCGCATTATTATAACCAATTTTATGAACAATTGAAAATTCAATTAAAAATACCGCAAGACTTTTTTGACAACCTACTTATACTACATACTTATATATGTACACATGAAAAACGAACTATGCCCTTTGGTACCCGAACATCTGTGAATTGAGACTAATTGCTCTGAAATTCGAAATTTACATCTATGCAAAACAAGGCCGAAATATGGCGCGGTGATTCAAGGTGGTGCAAAATTAATCATCCAAGTTTTTTTGAATAACTTTTTTATTAAATAAAAAAAATATTTTTAGTAATGAAATTCTTTATCTCGATCCATTGCTTATCTTTTTGTGTTCTAGAGTCATCTAGTTCACAAGCGTCATATATGATTGACGTACGACGCTATTTGCAAAAATTATAAATCTTCCGATAGAGTGCTTAATTTTGTGCCCTTTTGTGTGTTACCAACGCAACTGCCGGTGAGTTAAAGCATTGAGATACCACAGTTGGGTCTCACCGCTCAAATCTTGGCATGCAATAAAGTTGTATTCATTATTTTCCCCCTTTTAAATGCAAATATCGCAAAGATAACTTTATATTTGATTCGAAAAATTCACATATCCGCGAACGGACTCGAACCAGTGCCTTCGGAATCACAAACTATCAATAGGCACCTTCGATTCGCCACTTCTCTACTCGCTATTTCTGAGCTCTGCCTACTCGACGAAAAGTTTGCATGTCGAAGCAACAACAAAGTTATTCGGCAATATTCGCCGCCAAGGAGTATAGATATATCTCATAAAACTGATATAACTCACTATTTTACAAAAAAATGTAACTTAGACTGCTCATTTCCAGCGCTACCAAGATATGTTTATTTATACCAGTTGCTTAATCTATTCGCCACTTGCTAACCCTTGGCGAAAGGAAGAGACCTTATCTAACCTTTATATTATGCCATTGTCGTCATTTATGCGAGCAGTGGTTATTTAATGGTGTGACCAATATCAGACCGTTAGCTGGCTCTCAGCGAATTTTACAGAATCAACTCACTGACTGACGTAGCAGGGGTAATGCACGAAAAAACTAGGAATGTGTTAGTGATATTCGAAAACAATCAACACAATGTCACTTCGTTGCCGTGAAGTTCCCCTCACAACTTCGTTTTTCACCATACTTATTGGCTAAGCCTGGTAAATCAATCATCATTGCGTTTTCTTGTTACTTTCAAACTTCGAAGAAGTGATTCGAAATTGTCGAATTTATACCCAATTGTATCTCATAGAGACTAATCCCGGAATAGTTATCTTAGAAATTAGTCGCACAATTTTTTGCAGGGTGTGGGCATATAAGTGAGTGTGTGTGTGGTAGTATGAATCTGTACATGTTTGCACGTGAATAGTATTGATATTATTTTAAAATGGTTAGTAAAAATATAGAAATTCTGCAACAAATGTTTTTCTCAAGCAGAATGTAAAACTGCGGCAAAACATAAGTATTATATTATAGATAAGCGTATTTACTATGAAGCAGTGAGAGTATGCTCTCCCCCCCTTTAAACTATTAATCATTTTGTATTTTGCTCCAACCATAGTAGTGGTTCTTCTCCTCCCTTTTATGTGTTTTTGTATTGGCAGTTCTGTAATTTTCTATGCGCATCTCCTAGTGGCAGTTTTGTTTCTCCCTTCTCTCGGATTTGTTCAAATAGCTTAACCCTCAAATGCACATTTTTTTCGTTTTTGTTAAAAAACGCATTTGTTATTTAATATCCCATTTTTATTGGAGATTTATTTAGGCAAAAAATTCTAAGTACAACAATGTAAGATAGTAAAAAAATATCTCTAGGTAGTCTAATTTTGAAATTAGCAATCTCTTATTAAATTGGCAATAAAATAAATATTTTTTCCCGAAACCTACTCAATTTTTATTGCACCTTGCGAAAGCAATAAAAAAAGAGAAGACAAATATTGTCAACTATTTAAATATATGTTCGTAATGATTTAAACTTAAAATCTGTTTAGACTAACAAAAGAAAACTAAATTAAATCGTTGTAACAGAGTGTTTTCAGTTCGTTGTATATGAACAACATTCAAAGGTTAAAGTATAAATACTTATGCTCTTGTACTTGTAAAGGGTTCCTCAAAAGAGCAGCTAGAATTTTAAAGTAGCTCACATTAGGTTAAATGCTTGAAGAGGTCATTAAGAGGCCTGAAAGACAAACTGCAAAACTCAGCAAAGAGTATTGCCTTATTCCTTTCCGAATGAACAATACCTAGTCTACGATGCAGAGAGAGTCGAAAAAATATTCATCCTTCACATCTTCTCTTGAAATTACTTTCCCGTCAAACTCAACTCGTCTCTCGGTTCACCGTTCACCGCTTTGTTTCGAAACCCACTATAGACTGCCAAGAAGTAGAATTGATTTTTGGCATATTATCAAATTATCAAATGTTGTAACTCTAGAATGGATTTTCTTGGAACATCGCGCATACATGTTTTGGGTAATGCTGCTTTAGTGGCAGTTTTTGGCCGATATACATGTAAGTACATATATTATATGATATAAGTATGAAGTTGACTTTTGTGTTCACTAACTTACTTTACTCTCATTCTAATTGTCTTCAGAAGTCATCACAATATTGGACTCCCAGTCACTTCTGACGGGCAAAAGCATCTTGGCCAAAGACTGCTGGTCAACGTTGACCGTCTAAACGAATAGTCACAACCTCGTTATTCGATATCCGTTTCGTAGAATCTACACCGGGTCTCCAATCGAAATAAATCGAAATAAATACACACTCGCATTCGCATTGAAGTATCAATTGCCAACTGCTTATTTCAATAGAAGAGTGATTTAACGTAACTTAGCGCGAAAAAGCGAACTATGTTATATTGACTCGTGCTCACACGTGGAGATCCCTTGGCATATTTTTCGGGAAGAAGATCAATTGCTTTATCCACTACTGACAATTAAAAAAAAAGATTTCCCTAAATCTTAATCTGTCATCAAAGAAAAGCTACCGAAGCCCAAATCTACCAAATGCTGAGCCAATATCTACTACAATGGATGGCTGTGGCACTGATAGATCTACAGGAATGAGACATTTTTTTCTTTCTTCCAATACCTCTTCATCTGAAATCGGACCTCGTCACTTATGTTTTATTTAACTTTTGCACTTTCATCGAAAAACACAGCATATAGCAGCAATTGAAATTCAATGAACCTTATTCGTGAACCCTGTACTCGTATATGCACTTATCTGTATTTCTCCTTTTATCAAAATCAAGCACGCGCAAAAAATTAATGAAAGAGGAATGTGGAAAATGTTATGGTTCAATGAATGGGATCGCTAAATGCATTAAAATTTAATACTTTTCGCGGAATGTGGCGGCAACGAGACGAAAAATAAGAAGAAATGCGTTAGCGAAAGGAAAAAATGCAAAATCATTCGCTCTTAATTATAATTTTTTCTATATTCAGCGAAAAGGAAAAAGTGTTTCTTATGGAAAAAGTGCACAGTCGTATAAAAATACTGAACGGATTTAAATAATTTGTTTTTTTTTTTTTAACAAAAAACATGAGTTAAATTTAGTAGCGTTTTTATTATTGTAGTTTACGGAAGATGAAACTTTTTTTGCGAAATTGAATATACGGAATGCCTGTGCGTACGCCGTTTATTCGAAATCAATGAAATTATGATGGGTTTGGTACCCCGCGAAGATCTACTTATAGATGTTTATTTAGATGCGCTAGGTGGCACTGAAGTGGAAATATTTAGAAAATTCGTTTTTCCGATACAACTTTTCTATTTACAAAACATCTGTATATTATTCTTATTACGTGAGAATAAATTATTGTTGCACAGAAGGGCTTAGCACGGTGATGTGCAAGGTATTTGATTTATGTTTTGATAATCAACATCTGGGGGAAACGCATACTGTCAACCTATTATCTTGGGAGTACCCTTCTCGATATACCAAATTATTGAAATGTTCCCGGAATATAGTCAGAAAATTTAAAATACAAGTTTATGGCAGAAAAATGATATTATCGCCTTCAAGGAACGCCCCATCTATTGCAATGCACTTATGTCAGCGGTTGATTCAGCTCTCGAAACATTTCTGAAACTCTATTCTCGATACAACCATCAGAGTCCTCTTCGATTTTTTCACTACTTCCTCTCCGCTGTTAAGACGAGTTCCTCAAAGTGAAAAATAGAAAAAAATCTCTGGCTCTGGCAACCTTATCAGGTCGGTGGCTGTTGGATGATATTCTTATTTTCTTAGTCAAAAGTTTTCAGATAATGGTGCCAAACCTACGAGTTGTTTACTACGAAATGCTTTTCTTTTTTGACGAAGTGCTTCAGGTAAACATCTCATAATGCTCAAATAATAGTCTTTATTGACCGTTAGACCTGCTGCCAATAATTCATGGTGTATAATACCGTTGCAATCCATAAAAACCGAGAGCATCGCTTTGTCTTTTGACTGCAAATGATGTTGTTGTTTTGGTCTTAGTTCCTTGGGAGCCGTCCACTCACTTGCATGATTGTCTTGTTTCCAGTAATATGGCGTTTGCTGAATGTTGGGTCGGATTAAGCCTTGGAAATCATGTCTTTGGCGATATTCACGCGTGTCCATATTTGCATGGAATTCAGGTGCTTTGAACCCAACTTTGTAGCAACACGGCGCAAGCCCACATCATTAATTATAACGCCCTGAATGGATCCATAAACAATGAACTTGCTCCGCTAGGTCTTTTCCTTCACTTTATTCATGTTTTTATGTTAAATGAAACTCTTCAAGATGCCCTCAAGCAGCGTTCTTGGAGACCATGGACATCCATAAGCGCAGCAAGCGAAAAAAATACTGGAAGCTTTTCACGGCACCTAGGATAGGACTGTAGCTATGTCCGGTACTAGAATAAAAAAAAATCGACAAAATGGTGCGGTTTTGAATTTGACACTGTAAAAATCGGCCTTTTTTAGTTGTTTATTCAGAAAAATACGAAATAATTGAAATAATAATATGTTTCTAGTACGGGTGATAGCCATTGATGTTGTGAAAAATGTATTAAAATTCCTGACGATTCGGTTGAATATATACATATATATATTTTTTTTATATATATGTAATTATTTTTTTTACAACACCAGGCCGAAAAAATACGTTTCGAGTTAAATGAGTTTAAAGTTTGACGTACAGGAGCGCGCGGACCGCTCTCTACCTATTTAATGGGCTGTAGAAGCTATAATATTAGGAATTTCCGCATGAAAATTTGATGGTATATTCTTAAGATACCATACTTTCGAAATATCGAAAAACCAAAAAATCGATTTTTTGAAATTTCTAGACCACCGGGTCCTCTTAAGGCCAAATGAGAATAATGATCGACAATATTTTATTTCATTTGGTTATAGAAACCCTTTTAATCGAGTATTCGTAGTGAAATAGAAGGAAACACGTCCGTTGACTACCAGGGTTGTCGATCAATTCGAATCATTTTTTTTTTAACAAACCAAGTGAGAGTGGCATCATTGGGACGTCAAATCAACTGTTTCAATCGAGAACTTGATCGAGAGTAGTTACAGAAACAATAGAGACTTTAAAGTTTTTGGTACGTCATAAAATTTGATTCTTATCACGATGATAAACAAACTAATCATGTTTTGATATCTGAACTAAAAATAAACAAGAGCTTTAAATAAATTTAATGAGATATTTCAGAAGAAAGGCAATATTTATTAATAAAATTAAATGCATTTTACTTTCATAAGCCTATTTTCAACATTTGTTGATATTTATGTACAAGGTGACGCAAAATTAATCACTCTATCGAAAGAATTTTAACTTTTGCGAATGACGTCGTACGTCAATCATATTTGACACTTGTGCACTAGACAGCTGCTGTATACAAATAGGCACGCAATGGAGCGCGTAAAGATCAGAATAAAGACTTCCATCACTCAAAATCTTTTTTTTTATTTAGTAGAAAAAATTTTCCAAAAAAAAATTGGATAGGTGCAAAAGTAATCGCATATTTGGACTTATTTTTATAAATATTATTCGACCTTTACCGTTATGGGATTTCAAACGGATGAACGCCTAAAACGAGCTTGCGATAAATTCGTAAAATTATAAAAATTAACTTTTTGAAAAACTAAAGATTCAGAAAATTTGTATTTTCTTCCCGTTTTATGAAAAGGTTTAATTTGTATGCTTGAAAGTTACATTTACAGTTTTAAAAATAGATTTGAATTTGGATTCATTGTTGCGAAATTGGATTCGTTGGTGCGAAATCTTTACAAATGTTGGGAAACTGTTTCGGTAATGACATTATAAAGAAAACAGCTGTTTGCAAGTGACATGAACATTTCCGAAGAGACCGAGAATCCATCGAGAATCACGAACGTAGTGGCAGGCGTCGACATCGAAAACTGATGAAAACATCAATAAAGTGAAAGAAAAGTTTATCAATTATCCATCAGATCCGTTCAGGGCATTGTATATAGTTAATGACTTGGATTTACACCGAGTTGCTGCAAAGTTGGGCTTGAATTTCATGCGAAAAGGGGGTCTCGTTGATATCGTCAAGTACATATTTCCAAGGCTGAATCCGACCCAACATTCATCAAATGTCACATTACTGTAGACGCGAAGTGGGCTTATGGATACGAATCTCAATCCAGACATCAGGCAAGTGAATGAAGTCCTCCCAATTAAACAAGGCCAAAAAATTCATGTCATTTTCAGAAAAAAAGAAACCATGAGTTTTTATGGATTTCCGCGGTATTGTGCACCAGGAATTTTTGCCCGAAGGCCGCACAGTTAATAAAGACTATAATACGGGTATTTTGAGACGTTTACGTGAAGCAATAAGAAGCAATCTAAAAGATAAAGGATTTGAGTGAAAGCAGCCCATGGCTTTTGCACGAAGATAACGCACTGTCGCACAGTGCCATCATTATCCGTGATTTTTTTACCAAGAACGGAACGGATAACATCCAACAGTCATCGAATTGACCTGATGTGACTCCCTTCGATTTTTGTCTGTTTAGTCGAGTCAAAAAATAACTACGGGGAACGCATTTTAACAGCCGAAACGAAGTAATGGAAAAATCGAAGACCATCTTCGTCTTGTTGAAAGCATAATTTTTTATGACCAGCCACAAAATTCTAAAAAACGCTTCAAGGTATTATGATTGCGCAAAAATTAAAACTTTTATACCTTTGAAGCCTCCGATTACGATTTTTTTCAATCAAACTTGTGGATACAAAAAGGCGGCTAATTTTTTTAATGCATTGCTTCGGGTGAATGTTGCTTCCATTAGTGTTTTTTTGGCTTAAACTACAAGGTGGCGCAAAATTAATACTCTTAATTTGTTTTTCAATAAATTTATTACAAAAAAAAATAGGATTCTGAGTGATGCAAATCTTTCTTTGAATTTTTGCACGCTCCATTGCTTGTCTGTTTGCATTCCTTTTGCCTTTTGCAAAAATTATAAATTTTCGGATAGGGTGATTAATTTTGCACCACCGTATCTCTATTCGCCTACAAATTATTGTCTAAAATTAAATTTTTAAGATTACCGATTTCAAAATTATGCACGAAAACCAAAAATTTTAAATAACTAATACAAAATGTATAATACAGGGTGGGCCATATAGCGTTTGCTTTTTGAACCACCTATTTTTTTGAGAATGGTATCACAAATGACATGTCAAATGTGTTCATAATTTACTTAAAGGTTTGACATTTACGAAATGGGACGCTATACGCTTCAACAAAATTGGGAAATATTGAAAACCTATTTCCAATGTGGTGAGTCTTCTTCTTCTTTCTGATTTTCACATCGGTGGCTAAGTCAATAAGCAAAATTGTCGGATTTGGGGCTCAGAAAATCCACACGTTACTGTAGAGAAGCAAATGCATCCACAACGAGTGACTGTTTGGTGCGGTTTTTGGTCTGGCGGCATCATCGGGCCATTTTTTTCGAAAATGAGCGAGGAGCCGCGGTTACAGTAAATGGCGAGCGTTACCGTGACATGCTCAACGAATTGTTTCCAAAAATTGAAGAGGATGACATGGACGACATTTGGTTTCAACAGGGCGGTGCAACTTGTCACACTGCCAAAGTTACACTCGAACTTTTGGCTACCGTTGTTGAATTCCGATATCAATTGGCCGCCTCGGAGCTGTGATTTAAGCCCGTTGGACTATTTTTTGTGGGGGGCCGTTAATACGAACGGCCCAGGGCTCCGAAGTTGTCATATATGAAATTGGAGGCCAAACAATCGAAAATGTGCTTAAAAATTGGGTTGATCGAATGGTCTACTGTAAAGCCAGTCGTAGCAGTCATTTGAACGATATTATTTTTTATTCATAAATGACAATGTTCAGTCTTCAAAATAAAAAAACAAATTGAAAAAATATTGATTAGGTTTTTTGTATAGCCAATTCAGAAAGCAAATTTTACTTTATTTGTTTTTTAATGCAATATTATTGTAATTAAGCTTTTGAATTGGCTGGTAATCCAATTAACAATCAAAAATTTCAAACGACGAACGCGCAATTGATTCATGGAAGTATCGAAACTATCAGCTCTTCAAGACTTTGAATCAATTGGGGAACAATCAACTTGTAGAATAATATTAAATGGGAGCATGAAAAATTAAAAAATACTTTAAAAGTAGGGAATTTTTTTTTCTTTGTTAGCAAGCTTTCAGTTTAGCTCCAAAAATATATATTAGCCACATTCTTCGTAATAAAGTCTGCTAAAGTTTTACATAATCCAAAATAAGTTTTCCTTTATGAAAATTGTCACTGCAAAATTTTAATTCAACCGCTTCAACTTCGCATTATTTAAGGCATTCAATTACTTTCGTTTGCTTAATTACATTTTATTCGCCAATGGTTTTTCTTTTTTGCGCTTAAAAATTTCATTTACTCTGCCAATAGCTCATCTTGGAAATGAGTAAACGACATAAAAGCCACACAAAAAATATTTAAACTGTCAGTTAAAGCTGTTGTCAATATTGACAATGGCACTCTGCAATATGTTCGTATGTATGTAAATCCTTGTACAGCTTTTGCTCAGACTTTATGCTGTTAAGCTGGCAATTTCACATAAATATTTTTAACACACGAGAAGACTCAGTCACACACAATTTTACTCAATCACCTTTAGCTCTCAAGTGTTGGCCGACACATCAATGAATGTATGCGTATTCCGCTCATTGTCATAGTTGTTGTTGTACGCGCATACTGGTACACATATACGTGTACACACACACAAATTCCGTTGCTTGACTATTGCAACAGCTGCTGTTGATCCGCATTAATTAAGGTTGAAAGTCAGAAATACATATATTTATGTGTGCGTGTGTATATCACATATGTACACATATACATATGTATATATACGTTACAGTATTGTGCAAAATTTAAGCAACTGAATCTTTATTGCATTACAATAAATATCTCCCTAACATATTAAGAATAATTTAAAAATATATTTTTGTGTGTAATAATTCCAATTCCAATCATTGAGCCTGCAACTCCCACTTGCCCAGCTACCCATGGATGATATCACTACACTGGCATACAGATCGAGAAAGCCGAAGAAGCCGTCCTTTTCCAGCACGACATCGCACCAGCTCACACGTCAGTAGTTGTGGTGACAAAATTAATGGAAATAGGGTTCAAGCTCGTTACAAGCCTATTATCCATACTCGGCTCCCTCGGATCCGTCGTACTACTGTTTCTTCCTCAATTTAAAAAAATTGCTGGCGGGAAAAAGATATTATTCAAACGAGGAGCTAATGCAGAAACGATGTAGCGTTGGACGAAAACAGAATATTTTCCCCCAAACAATTAAGTAATTTTTAGTTTTGCACGGACTTTTCAAACGATCCTCGTATAGGTTGCTCTTACACCCTTTATTGGGAGGGTGAGCCTACAATTTCAAGTCGACTCCGAATGGCAGATAGTTTTTTATGAGAAGCTTTTTTATGGTAGAAATTCTCTCGAAGGTTTGCCATTGCCTGCCAAGGGGCGACCGCTATTGGAATAAAGTTTTTCCATCATTTGGTGTTTCTTGTCCGGATTTTCGAACCCGGGCACTTTCGAATGATAGTCGCACACTAATCCATTCGACTACGTTGGGTAGGTTCCCAACATCTTCCAGGCGGAAGTATATGCCATCTGTCTGTGTGCGGAGTTTAACTTAGATAGAAGCCTCCGGAATGAGCAAATCACCATTTAGTCAGGCGGTACTCACGACATTGTCATTATTTTGAGATTAAGTCCTCATTACTCCTTGAGTGTACCGAGGAACTGAATTTACTAAAAATTCATAGTTGCTTCCGGCTGACATGAGACCGAGGACATAGTGGTTTACCTGGGAACAAGGCAGTAGATGCATTGGATAGAGATGCTGAGGTCTTGTTATTAATAGGGGCCGAGCTCTTCCTTGCCATGTTAGAAAATACTATTAAGGAGAAGCTTAAAAGCGAAGAGTTAATGCTACGAGAGGTAAGCTGGCACCAAACTACGTGGCTACGCCAGGCGAAGTCCTTACTCGATATTAAGGCAAGTCATAACCCAACTTTTTGAAAATACCCACAATAGATAAGCGTGGCATTACAATGGGCTATGAGCCTTACTCTAACTCATAACCCTCCTTTACGACAAACTTAGAACGCTCACGAGCACTTTTGCAAGTCGCTGCAGATTGTGCAGTCATCTGCATAGGCTTGAGATATGGAACACTGATTTCTGTCGTTGCTGTGACCAATTCCTGGAAACTCCCACACACCTTCTTCTCAAATGAGATGTTGTAGCGAAAGGAACGATTAGAAATTTTGGCCGAATGTGGCCGGAAGAAACGCACATTCGCTCAGCCCAATCCAGCTCCACCTTAAGTTGATTGAAAGAGCTGGGTTTAGATGAGGTACTATGATGAGTAGTTGGCTCAAAATAGTGTGGAGTTCCACATGCTTCCATGCTTACCTCATTTTCATTCATTCATTCATTCGTATAATAAATAAAATTCAAAACTTCTCAGTTACTCGAAAAACACGTGGCAAATCCTCGCCGATTATTTCCTATAAGTTATTTATGTATTTATTTGTATTTGTTTTTTTTAGTCAAACACAAAACCATAAGTTATTTTTACAATGTTTGGCCTGAAGGCCCTCGCCTCATTTGAAATGGTGTTTTTTGTGTGTGTGTGGAAACGAAAAAGATTTTTTATTTGTGTTTTCAGTTTTTTATTTTTCAATCCATTGTTAAAATATAAACATTTTTTTTGCCATACAAAGCTCGTTCAGAAAGTTGTCAGCCTTCAAAAAATGGTATTCACATTGACAATCGACACAAATTGAAATGACATTGAATTGATGTCGTTATCTTCTGAACTACGATCATTTGAAAACACATTTTTTTAGTATTTTTTCGGACCTTTAAATTCAAAAAAAGGGTCAAAAAACGATTTTTCATCTTTGAACGTTCGCCATGTTCTCATTTTTTTTAAGATCGTAATTCATGCGATAAGACATTCACACTGAACAAGAGTATTTTTGTCTTTTTAATTTTAAACATCTGTGAGTCCCGGAATCCGTATCGCCATGGACATACCTTTCCTTGAAAGCTGACAATTTTTTGAACGAATCTCGTACGGACAAAAAAAAAATTTGTTTTAACAGTGGATCAATAAAATAAAATACTAGAAACAAAAATAAAAAATCTTTTTTCGTTTCCGTTTTACACCCAAAAAACACCATTTCAAATGAGGCGAGGACCTTAAAACTCGATTACAAGTATAAAACTTAAAGTAACAATTCCACTTTTGAAGGTGGGGGTAATGAAATAATCTGGAATGATTATGGAGGCATATTCTAATTCTGAACGAACTAAAGAGTTAAACAAAATTTTTCTAGTGTGCTTAGGGATCCTTGAAGACTCGCCGGCAGCACTTCAGCAATGCTATATTTGATTTCGCTTTAATCGCTGCTCTTATGAATCGAACAACAATTGTATATGTCACTTTCGATGAAACCTTTTCTCGTGCATAAAAACAATCTCGTATTTGATACGAGAACAAGACATCACGTGTCCGATACGAGCTTTTCACTTTTGGCCAGAAAAAGTCATCACGTGTCTGATACGAGGTTCCCATTTTAGGCACGGAAACAGGATCACGTCTCCCACATGTTGTCCTAAGTCAAAGGGTTAAGAATCACGCAAATCAGTTGGTTAATGAAAGTAAGACCCGAATCGTATAAGACACATAAATCTTAAAACGGTTTAACAGTGAAAAGTTAGAAATATAAAACGGAGTTACGCTTGTGAGATTAAGGCAGGGTAATATGAAAAATTTCCATCACTAATAATCACGCACAAAGCACCCAGCGCGTAGTGGCCAATAAGCTATAAATCCAAGATTGTAAGTAAAAAAGACTAAGGCTAATTCCTACCTTAATTCCTAAAATAGAAAAGTAACTACAAGAAAGTGCCTACTCAGGCGATGCACAATACTGTGAATATGAAAAGGCGCCAAGTAGCGACGTTTTGCAATTTAATGGCGTCATAACAACTTTGCTGCTTACTGTATGCCGTCATTGCGACTTTGTTGTCAGCGTACAGCGCAAAATTATTTTCTTATTTCCTTGTAATTTTATGCATTTTATGCCAGTGCGAATATCCTCTTTCTCCGTGCAAGAGAATTTGCAATGCAGCAAGGTGTAAGCGAATGCTTGCATACAAGAATGTATGTATGTATATACTTGCAGGATGTGTGGATGTGTATATGTGTGTGTGTGAGTATTTTTGCAATTATTATGTTTCATTCGCATTCATTATGCTTTGCATGGTGGCACATTAATCATTTTGTCAGACGCTTGCCAACCGAAAGCTGCAACACCGTTGGCCACAAAGTTGAGTTCAATCTCACTTTATCAATATTTACATAAAAGTACATGCACACATATATGTATATGTGCTTCTGCTATAGAAGTAGCTCACAAGGCTGTGGTAATTAACCATTGCAACACGCTTGAGTTGAACACGAGTAAATTTGCGTTAAGAAAGCAGAAATATATTTACAAAAACTATTAAGAATATAATGATTTAAGAAGCAAATAAATTTCTCAGCCGTACAGCTGTGGTTTATGTTTGAACGATCGTTGCATCTACTTAGGGATTATGCTCAAAAAATAAGGAAGAATCAGCATGATAAGCTTGGTTTAAAATTAAACACATTTGATGCCGAACGACAAGCCAGTGAGCAGGAAGATTTTAAGGTGTGGTCTGGGCTATCAAATAACAGAAAAATATGCAACTAAGTTCATAATAATAACAGGGTGGCATAATGCAAGGATTACCACTTATTCTTGTTTTATAAAAACATAAATTACAAAAATAGTTTTGTAAATATATTACAAAAACTATATAACTAGAAATTTCAAAGTTTGTAACAAATAAAAACAAAATCAAAAAATTTTAATAAAAATGTTCAGCGTTTTATCAGAATTACACAAAAAATTCATAAATTGTATTGAGCCTTGTGGCTCGAGTAACAGTTCTAAAAATGTATCTTACAGGAATCAGCTTGATAATGTTAGCATAGTTGTAGTATACCGCTAGTAGGTGCCTTCAATTTGGCACTTCTGCAGACATTTGAGAGGTGCAAAAATTTGCTATACGAAATCATAAGCGAAAAGTGCAAATACTGCATACTTATAGACGTAAAGAATATTATACGTAAGCTCCACATTTATACTGGCAGTAGGTGGCAACCATTTTCAAATTTATTATCGAGCTTTCTTAAACCTTTTTAAATTGAGATCTATATTGTAATATTTCATTTAAAATAAAATGGTAATATTTCATTTACCATACGAATTTAATGAAAGTATAGTTTTTTAAATATGTGGCAACCACCACCACATACATATTTTTCAACAGTAAAATTTCTTTTACCCCTAATGTAATGTAATATTTCATTTTTCTCACTAGTTTTAGTTTGATTTAATTTTTCCAACAGACGGCAACCCTCCTCAAATAAATTTTCGAGAATAGTTTTGCTTTAATCCCTCTACTTTGATTAAATATTGTAATATTTAAATTATCTCATTAATTTTAATTTAATTAGATTTTTCGAACCGGTGGCAGCCGTCTTAGAAATATTTTGGAAATTAAGCTTTCTTAAGCCATTTTAATTTCACACCCATATTTAATTTTATCATATCAATTTAATTTCTTTCTACTTTTCAAAAAGGTAGCAATACTCCTAAAACATAGATTTCTTAAACTCTCTTTGCTTTACACCACAAATATAGTATTTAATCTATCATATTAATTTTAATTAAATAAAATTTCCAAGCAGGTGGTAACAATCCCCAAATGTACTTTAGACATTAAGTTTGCTTAAACCTTTTAATATTGTAATATTTCGTTTGTCTCATAAAATTTAATTTAATTAAATTTTCGAACAGATGGCAGCCGTTTCCAAAAACATTTCCGAAATTAAGGTTCCTTAAACTGTTTTAGTTTAATACCCATATTGTAATATTTCATATAGCACTAATTAATTTAATTTATTTTTATAAATAGGTGGCAACCTTCATAAAATATATTTTCGAAATTAAGATTTCTTAAACCTTAGACTTTTGCTTAACACCCCTGATGTAATGTAATATTTGATTTATCTCATTAGTTTTATTTTTATTAAATTTTTCGAACAGGTGGCAATCATCCTGAAATGCACTTCCGCCGGTAAGCTTGTTCCAACCCCTTTACTTTGATACCCATATTGTAATACTTCATTTATCATATTTATCATATCAATTTAGCTTAATTCTACTTTTTAAACAGCTGGCAACCCTATCCAACATATTTTCAACGCTAAGATTTCTTAAACTCCTTTTTTTGACACACCTAATTGAATATATCATTTATTTTATGAATTCGAATTAAATTAAAGGTGGTGGAAGATGGTTCAACCTTCTATTAAATAAATTTTCTTAAATCTCTTTATTTTCATTTTCTTCTGGCCAAAATGACTGTAGTTAAGATCATCCAATTTGTATCATTTTTGTTCATAACTCCAAGATCGAACAAGTTCTCATCCCTTGTTATTGGATAAAAAGTTTATTAGTTAATTTACAAAAGCTGCCCTTTTATACCCTTAAGGAAATTCCACAAATTCCTGGAAAGGTGATAACGGCTTGATGTCATTAAAACTATACGAATTTCTGGCGAATCGTCAAGCATGCGTGCAGCTGGCACTTTTTTGATGGAATACAACACCCATCCAATTAGGCAGTTATATCTGCTTTAGGTCGATCGCCTGCTTCACTGTTGTCCGCTGTTGATTCGAATTGAGTATTTGGCCCGATGGGAGGAACTCATAGTGCATGATTGCCCCTCACACAGCAAAATCTTCTTTGCCTTTAACCAGGCCTTAATACTCGTTTAGGCCAACTCATCGCAATTTGACTACGATCTTTTTCAGCAGTTGTTCTCCTAGGTAACACATTTTTCAACGCTAGTTACCATCTGTTTCAAAAATGAGTCGATTCGACATCTTTCGCAGGCATTAATGCGGTTCTCAATGTTATTTTGCGTAAATTTGCACGGAGCTCATACCTCGTACTTCTCCTTGAGGCCAGCCTTATGCAAATAACTTTAAACTGTTTTCTGGCTAATTTTCAGTTTTTGCGCAATGAAAGACAATCATTCAAAAAAGTTGTGGCACTGTGGCCTTTTTTTGTTCTTGTATAAGTGCGTTGTATTCTCTTCTATTCAGCTTCCAAGAGAACACTAGAAAATTTAGTGAATTACGTGGAAAGAAATTTACAACTACTATCAAGAGAAGAGGATTTTATTTAACAATAACTTTTCCCTGAACATAATTAAATTATTTATTATTTCCTATGGTTAAAGGGAGAAACAAAGGGTCGCAAATTAAATTCTTGGCAAAACAATAATTTTTTTTTAATTAAATAGAATTGACTGTAAGGGAATTTGTCACAAAGATTGAGAATATTTGGCCTTAACCTTATTTTTTTTTTTTTTTTAACGTATTTAATAATTATTCATTTACATTTCATATCATTACACCTAATTTTTAAAACTAACAAGTGATATTTTTTTAACGATAAATTTAGAAATTCAAACTATATGTTGTTAACCACTAAATCCTGTGGTTTTTTCCTTTTTAGACGTCTTGTGTATAGCTCTTCATCATTTAAAATAGAAGCTTCGGAGTTGAGGTGATTTAGCAGCCGTGTTGCATGTTTCGCTGCCATGATGGTTATTGCGTCAGACACAGTTGATATTTTAAGGTCCCTGCGTAGGTCGATATTTCTCACATACCAGGGTGCATTAACAATATTTCTTAAAATTTTATTTTGTATGCGTTGAACTACATCGATATGGTTTTTGATTGCACACCCCCAGTTTGTTGCTTGTTGAAAGTTTGGATTGTTTTCCAATAAGCCATTTATATTTAACTCTTTTGCTTTTATTTTTATGTGTTCTTTCCATTTCAGCATGTGCCAAGTGTCATTCCCAAATATCTTCACCAGTTGCTAAAATACAGGTAGCATCTGCAAATTTAGCTAGTGTGCAGTTTGCTGGTATGGGTATATCCGCTGTATACAACTAGTACAAAGTTGGAACAAGTACACTCCCTTGGGGTACTCCGGCACAAATTTTTTCATTGAAGAATATTCTTGACCAATTTTAACTCTGTAGTAACGATTATTAATATATGATTCCATCATCTTGGTAAATTGTGGTGGAAGCAAGGTCTTTAATTTGTAAATTAATCCTTCGTGCCAAACTTTATCAAACGCCTGTGCGACATCTAAGAATATGGCTGCGCAGACTTTCTTCTTCTCTAGCGCTTCTTCCAGAACATATGCAATCCGATGAACTTCATCTATGGTTGACTGCTTTTCACGAAAACCAAACTGATGTGAGGGGATAAGTCCCTTTAATAATATAATATGTTTTAGTCTTGTCAAAAACAATTTTTCAAAAAATCTTTCCCATTATGGGTAACAATGAAATAGGTCTGTACGAGCTTAATTCATTCGTATCTTTTCCGGGCTTAGGAATCATTATTATCTCTGATACTTTCCATTGTGAAGGGAAATACTTTAGTTTTAAGCAAGCGTTCATTATACGTAGCAATTTTCTTAAAGCTTTTGGTGAGAGGTTTTTTAAAACTTCAGATGTGAGAAGATCAAAGCCAGGCACAGTTGAAAGATCATTAAAAGTGTTAGTGCCTTCAATTGGCTGAAAAATTGTTACTAAGTGTAAGGCAAACGGCTCTGCCTTCTCAAAATCATTTTTTACCCTAATACCATTACACAACCTTATAGGTGGATTGTGGCAAATAGGTCGTTTCATATGAGCTGTCATTTTCCATAGGGAGTAATCCGTTGTTTTGTCTGCCGATAATCTTTTAATTTTATCATTTAATTTTGTATTCTTGAGCTCTATAGTCTTGTTGGTAAGAAGTTGCCGTAATATTTGCCACTTTTTCCTTATTTCTCTTTCCTCGTGTAAGATTTTTAAAATCTCATCTGGATACGATTGGCGGCAGTATTTCTCTTGAATTACTGGTGTGCTCATCCAAGTAGCATTTTGAATTTGCGTCGAAAAGTCTTGAAGTTCATTATCAATGTCTTCAGAACTCTTTATTATGTTTTTTACGTCTATTTTTTCATCGATAATATTGGTTTGGGGGTTCAAACCTCCACTGCAAACTGCAAATTTACGTTGTTGCCGAATTAAATCTATTTCTAATTTTGCCGACGACAACTCACAAAGCAAGTGTTGCTACTTAAGTAGGACCTGGAAAGACCAAACGACTTCGTCTGGAGCTTTTCAACTGCTTTCAGCTATAAAAACCGCAAATTTCCAGATATCCATGCATATTTTGAGCTCAGTGTATTCTCTCACATTGTCCCTGAGTCGGGTACTTCAAGGAGAAAATCAAGATCTGGCAGAGGCTATCAAATTGGCTGATGCAGCGAAACAAATTTTGATGAAAATAGAGAAAACGCTGAGGGTGAGTTCAGACAAATTTTCAAAAGCGTGAGCGAAATTAGAGAGCAATATGAAATTGAATTGCGAAAGCCAAGGATTGCGTCGAAAGTGACCCAACGTTCCAACGTACAAACTGATTCAGCTGAAGATTATTTCCGCATAACAATCTACATACCGTATATTGATTCGTTTCTGCTACAATTGCAATCTCGATTCTTAAATTACCGCAATATTTTATCAAATTTCGCTTGCCTTTTTCCCAACAAAATGCAAATTTTCGAGGAAGAGTCCTGCGCTCAACTATTCCAACCATACTGTTCAATTTTGCACGACGATTCCCGTGAAATCTGGGTGAACGAAGTACAACTTTGGCGGAAGCTCATTGCCGGAAAGGAAATAAAAAACTCACTTGAAGCACTCGATATTTGTAATGAAGATGCGTTTCCAAATGTTAAACAGATGCTTCGCATGATGGCAGTTTTGCCAGTGACAACAGCGACGAATGAACGATCCTTCTCAACTTTGCGATGACTGTCTTGCAGCTCAACTAATATTTTTTGTTCTTGCATATAAATCCTCATACATATTGAAAGAAATAAGAATATCCTGTACAAAATCAAAATATTCATAAAAGCGAAGGAGAGATTTGGTAACTCCTAAAACACTTAGATCCATTGTATTTAAAGCTCTGGAAAGTGAAAGGGTAGTTAGTCAAGGAGGAAAGGAGAGAAGTAACAGAAGGAAAAAGAAAGAACAGATAAAGAAATATTGATAGCTAGACCAGTGAAAATTTTCCAGATTCTTTGGTAAATCTAAAAATATCCTCCAGTTTGAGAGAACGAATTTTACTCGTTCTCATGGTATCGGAATCACAAAATTCGCAGCCTTGCCCTAGCAAATGCAGGACGCTCACGAATATGCAAATCGGGTCCTCAATTCCAATGGTGGTCATATGTTGTCCCCATGGATTGTGTTCTGTAATAATACCGATCATCAACCGAAGATCTTTTCTTCTAAGGTTTAGAAGAAAGATCGACAGTTTTCTGTTCGGGTTTGTCACAAAACGTTTTGCAGTCCTGATTGCTACATAATCGCTAACCCACTTCATGATTCCTACAGAACTGATTCCGTTTATTGGCTTTGGTCCCTGGACCAATTCAGCGGCACCGTTTAATACCGCAGTGTCTTGGAACCCATATAAGTACAAGCTTATTCTGTCTTGCAACAGAATTTAGCTTCGTCCTACCTTCTTGAACAATATTTGAGGTTTGCTTTGCGTACTCCAAAGCCTTTAGTGCAGCCTGACTCGATGCTTTGCTTGCCGCCTCACTATGTGCCCTGCCTTAGCAGCCAAGAAATAGGCACAATCTTACCCAAAAGCATTGAAAGGGGCTACATTTCACATGTCTCACACCTTCCATGTCCAAACTGCAAACAGCAACACATTCATCACTAAACACTGTGCGTTAAACTAAAAAGTAGAAAGTTACCTACTAAAAATCGGAATATAAGTCAACCAGACCCGGAATTAGCCACTTGGGCTATCCTGTGAAATTGTACTTGTATATTAAGTATAGTATAAATATAGCGAAAAAATCCAATTTAATTAGCACGCATTTTTCCGCACTTAATAAAATTGTTGCAATTTACATAAATGAAACAATTTACTGCAATTACAACTGCTACAAATTGAGGCGGCTATCAACACCTCTAAATCCCCTCACAGTTAAGGGATATTAAATTCGCATAAATAAAAGGCCTTGCAAGTTACGCCGTGGCTTAGTATTTTCCAATTTTGTGACAAGTGATATAAGTATTTGGAATAAAATTCGGAATATAATGCATAATTACCAAAACTTGCAACTATATTCTGTGAATGTGAAAATTTTCCTCAAATGCGGATTCATTGGTTCAGCCAGCAAAATGAAAATGTCGCTTATGGCCTTAGTGCCGTTTATCTCAGAAATTGGGCAACTTTTTAATTTGTTTGTTACTTTGGATAAAGACATTAGTGAAACGGGGTTGAATTTTTTCTTCTTAGGTGTCGTTACAAGCGGTATAATAAGACAATTTATTATAACTGCACTTAAGGATGAAAAATATGTGCGGTTATTACGTTGTGTTGAATGTTGGTACCATCAACTGGAGGTAGGTGGCAAAAGTGGGGAGCAAAATATTGTAAAAATGTTTCTCAAACTAATTAATATATTTCATCGACTTGTTAATTAAACCCAAATATGTTTCCTTACCCAAAAAGCGCTCTGGTAATCCGCAAATTCTACGCAAGCTACAAGACATCACCAAGCGAGCTCAAACACTTACGCGCATTGGCTTCTATGCTGCCTGTATAGGCATGGTGGGCGCCTTCAGCTTTCCATTCTCCTTCGAACAACGGAGTAGGCAATCGATATATATGTAATACAATAAATGCTGATTATGTCTTAATTTTCCTACCTACTCTTGTAGAATTTGTGGTCGATGTTAGCTATCCGTTTTTTGATGTCAAGCAGACGCCATTCTACGAATTTTTCTTTCTTCTACAAGCTCTTGTGCTGGTGCCTACTTTCTGCTGCGTTTATCTACCTTTTACCAATCTTCTAATCACTTTTCTCATGTTCGGCGAAGTTGTGTTGTTGGATTTGCGATTGAGATTAAATAACATCAACAAAAATGATGAAGCAGCAATGTTGCGGGAATTGAAGGAGTGCATAGCATATCACAAAAATATTATCGAGTAAGGACAGGTTTAAAGATTACATATTTAGCGGAGTTTTATTAAATAATTCTGGAAACAATTTAATAACTATATGTACATAGATAACATAGGTTACAAATAATTAATGATTTTCTAACCAAAGAACCAGACCCTCCAATTCACATTTAAAGTCGGTCACTGAGTCCGAAAATTCAAATAATTTGTTTTGCCTGGTTTAGATTAAAATATCTCACGTGCGCAACTAAGTTCCCGCTGTTTGTCAATAGTTGTCGCCAACAGTATGTGCGAATCGATTCTAACATAACCTAAACGTCATAAACCAAGCTTAGACATATGGTAAACAAACTGTTTCGACACATAAGTGATTTTGTTTTGGTATCATATAGTTTTGGTTTTGTGAAAATGTCTGATTTTGTGCCGAATAATCGCCATTTGCGGGAAGTGTGGATTTCCCTCTTTAATTCGAAAAAAACGGCGGCTGAAGCGCATCAAGAGCTACAAAAAGTTTATGGAGAAGCTGCTTTAAGTCAAACAACGTGCCGAGATTGGTTCCGTCGCTTCAAAGACGGTTATTTTAATCTTGACGACCGTCTACGTGAAGGAAGGCCAAAAACCTTCGAAGGCGCTGAATTGGAGGCATTGCTCAATGAGGTTCCCGTTCAAGCGCAAGAAGAACTTGTTTCAGTATTAGGAGTTACCCGCCTATCCATTTCCAAGCGATTGCATGCTTTGGGAGTGATTCAGAAATTTGGGTCTTGGGTTCCTTATGACTAAAGCCAAGGGATGTTGAACGTCGTTTTTTCACCTGCGAACAACTGCTCCAGCGACAAAAAAGGGAGGGCTTTCTTCATCGCATCGTGACGGGTGATGGAAAATGGGTTCATTACAGCAATCCAAAGAAAAGAAAGTCATGGGGACTGCCCGGTCGTGCTTCTACGTCGTCGCCTTGGCCGAATATTCACGCTGCGAAGGTTATGCTATGTATTTGGTGGGACCAAGTTGGTGTTATTTATTATGAACTATTAAAACCAAGTGAAACCATCACTGGGGATCGGTATCGTCTTCAATTGATGCGTTAAAACCTACCTGGAAACACTGGAATGGGAAATCCTACTCCACCTGCCATATTTTCCAGATATTGCGCCGTCCGATTATCACTAGTTGTATTTTCATCAAACAACCAGCGAGAACTTAGTTGCGCACCTTATATCGTCCCCTTAGTATAACAATAGCCTATGTGCTCATAGGCTATTTTTTTTCTTTTGAATTTTTGGATTCTCCATCGTCGATTTTATATGTGGTCAAAATTTTGTCAAATTCTAGTTCCACAAAGTGGGTCAAAACGTCAGTCAAAAAATAATAAATATTTACAGACATAGCGAGATTTGAGTGAGAGCTACTTTCGACAAAAAGTTTGAAATTCATTTTCTCAAAACATCAAAAAATGTATAGGCTATTTTAATACTAAGGGGACGATATATAGTGATATCCTTATGTAAAAATATATACTAATATATGTAAAATAATAATAATATAATAAAATGTTAAATTTGATATTTTGTTGTAAATTAAATCTAGATATGCCCTAAACTAAGTGCTTTCGGCAAAAGTGCTATAGGTACTTAACTTTCAAATAACAATTTCTTGGAGTGTCTAATTCCGCAGAAGGTTTTTTTAATAATTTACTACTTATGTACATATGTACGTATTTCTAATATAGGTTCCGCAATGATGTTGAAGATTTGGTTGCGCTTGTGAATTTTTTCGATGTCGCTCTTTTTGGTTTGATGTTCTGCATGATGCTCTTCTTCATATCAATGGTGAGTGGTACTGAAATAATAGATAATAGATAATAGATAATAGATAATAGATAATAGATAATAGATAATAGATAATAGATAATAGATAATAGATAATAGATAATAGATAATAGATAATAGATAATAGATAATAGATAATAGATAATAGATAATAGATAATAGATAATAGATAATAGATAATAGATAATAGATAATAGATAATAGATAATAGATAATAGATAATAGATAATAGATAATAGATAATAGATAATAGATAATAGATAATAGATAATAGATAATAGATAATAGATAATAGATAATAGATAATAGATAATAGATAATAGATAATAGATAATAGATAATAGATAATAGATAATAGATAATAGATAATAGATAATAGATAATAGATAATAGATAATAGATAATAGATAATAGATAATAGATAATAGATAATAGATAATAGATAATAGATAATAGATAATAGATAATAGATAATAGATAATAGATAATAGATAATAGATAATAGATAATAGATAATAGATAATAGATAATAGATAATAGATAATAGATAATAGATAATAGATAATAGATAATAGATAATAGATAATAGATAATAGATAATAGATAATAGATAATAGATAATAGATAATAGATAATAGATAATAGATAATAGATAATAGATAATAGATAATAGATAATAGATAATAGATAATAGATAATAGATAATATGTATAATAATCTTAATTTTCATTTCCTTTCGTCAGGTAGACGATTTGCAATCAATTCTAACCGCCCTAATATTCATCGGTTTCACCTTTTACACAATTGCCATATCCTATTATCATGCAAATAAATTCACAAACGAGGTTGGTATTAAAAAAAAATATTTTTCGCTTTTTTTAAGAAATAATTATAGAATTTCTATTACCATTAAAAAACATTAATTAAATAGAAAGGCATTAAGTTAGAGTTTCTGGCCTGTGGGTTGAGGATCAGATGCATTTTTTTTTTAGTTTTTATTTAGCATAACAAACACGAAATACATACATGAATGTATAAGGGCACTAAATTAATCATCCTGTCGGAAGATTTATACTTTTTACAAATGGCATCGTACGTCAATCATATGTGTATTTGGCACTTGTGAACTAGACAGCTTCCGGATACAAACAGAGAAGTAATAGGCCACGTATAGTTTAAAATAAAGATTTCCATCACTCAAAATCATTGTTTTTTTCATTCATTTAACGTAGTGTCAAAAAAAATATTATAACTACATATATGTATATATAAGGTTGTCAAAAAAGTCTTGCGGTATTTTTATTGAATTAATACATAGTTTTCGTGATTTCAATAATAGTGTATATTGAGATAACTTACAGATTAAAAGTACAAATTAAAACTTAGAAATTGATGCCCAATTAGGTCCATTTTTAAATACATTTTCTAGACTAGCACTAATACGAGTAATTATAAGGTTTATCCTTGCTGTGTTATAATACGTTCTTCTTCTTCTTAATTGGCGCGATAACCGCTTACGCGATTTTGGCCGAGATTAACAAAGCGCGCCAGTCGTTTCTTTCTCGTGCTAACCGGCGCCAATTGGGCACACCAAGTGAAGCCAAGTCCTTCTCCACCTGATCTTTCCAACGCAGAGGAGGCCTTCCTCTTCCTCTGCTACCACCAGCTGGTACCGCATCGAATACTTTCAAAGTCGGAGCGTTTGTATCCATTCGGACGACATGACCCAGCCAACGAAGCCGCTGGATCTTTATTCGCTGCGCTATGTCTATGTCGTCGTAAAGCTCATACAGCTCATCGTTCCATCGTCTGCGATATTCGCCGTTGCCAACGTGCAAAGGTCTAAAAATCTTACGCAGAATCTTTCTCTCGAACACTCCAAGCGTCGCTTCATCGGATGTTGTCATCGTCCAAGCTTCTGCGCCATACGTTAGGACGGGCATGATGAGAGTCTTGTAGAGTGTTAGTTTTGTTCGTCGAGAGAGGACTTTACTGCTCAATTGCCTACTTAGTCCAAAGTAGCACTTGTTGGCAAGAGAGATTCTACGTTGGATTTCACGGCTGACATTATTATCGGTGTTAATGCTGGTTCCTAAATACACGAAGTCTTTTACAACCTCAAAATTATAACTGTCAACAGTGACGTGGGTGCCGATACGCGAGTGCGCCGACTGTTTGTTTGAAGACAGGAGGTACTTCGTTTTGTCGTCGTTCACCACCAAACCCATTCGCTTTGCCTCTTTATCCAGTTTGGAGAAGGCAGAACTAACAGCGCGGTTGTTAAGGCCGATGATGTCAATATCATCGGCATACGCCAGCAATTGTACGCTCTTATAAAAAATTGTGCCTGAGCGATTAAGTTCTGCGGCTCGTACGATGCTCTCCAACATCAGGTTAAAGAAGTCACACGACAGTGAGTCACCCTGTCTGAAACCTCGTTTGGTATCAAACGGCTCGGAGAGGTCCTTCCCAATTCTGACGGCGCTGCTGGTGTTGAGCAACGTCATCTTACATAGCCGTATTAGTTTTGCGGGGATACCAAATTCAGACATAGCGGCATACAGGTAACTCCTTTCCGTACTGTCGAATGCAGCTTTGAAGTCGACGAAAAGATGGTGTGTGTCGATTCTCCTTTCATGGGTCTTTTCCAAGATTTGGCGTATTGTGAATATTTGGTCGATGGTAGACTTTCCAGGTCTGAAGCCACACTGATAAGGTCCAATCAGTTGGTTGACGGTGGGCTTCAGCCTTTCACACAATACGCTCGCTAGAACCTTATAGGCGATATTTAGAAGACTAATCCCGCGGTAATTGGCACAAATTGCGGGATCGCCCTTCTTGTGGATTGGGCAGAGCACACTTAAATTCCAATCGGCAGGCATGCTTTCATCCGACCATATTCTGCATAGGAGCTGATGCATGCACCTTACCAGCTCCTCGCCGCCATGTTTGAATAGCTCAGCCGGCAGTCCGTCGGCGCCCGCGGCTTTGTTGTTCTTTAGCCGTGATATTGCTATTCTCACCTCGTCATGGTCGGGTAACGGAACGACAATTCCGTCGTCAACGATTGGGGTATCGGGATCTTCACATTCTCTATGACATGCGCAGCTGTCACCGTTTAACAGGTTCGAGAAGTGTTCCCTCCATAATTTAAGATTGCTCTGTACGTCAGTCACCAGATCGCCGTCTTTGTTCTTACAGGACAACGCCCCGGTCTTAAAACCTTCTGTAAGCCGCCGAACTTTCTGGTAAAATTTTCGGGCGTTGTTTCTATTGGCCAGCATCTCAAGCTCCTCGCACTTACGTATTTCGGCCTCTCGTTTCTTCTGTCGGATAATACGTCTCTCTTCCTTTTTCAGCTCTCTGTAGCGATCCCACATGGCTCGCGTTGCGCCCGATCGCAGCGTGGCTCTATAGGCCGCATCTTTTCTTTCGGCGGCAGCATGACATTCCTCGTCGTACCAATTGTTTTTTCGGGCTCGCCGGAATCCGATTTCTTCTTCGGCGGCGGTACGTAGGGAACGAGAAATGTTGCTCCATTGCTCGCGCATGCCGGTGTGTTGGGCAGTGCTCTCCGAGAGCAGGAGTGAGAGTCGAGTGGCGAATCTTCTGGCTGTCTGTTGTGATTGCAGCTTTTCGATGTCGAACATTCTTTGCGTAGGTAGATGTACGTTTTTTGCTGCACAGAGGCGAGTGCGCAGTTTGGCTGCAACAAGGTAATGATCCGAGTCGATGTTGGCTCCTCGGATCGTACGTACATCTAATACACTAGAAGCGTGTCTTCCATCTATCACAACATGATCGATCTGGTTTCGCGTTTTTCGATCAGGAGACAGCCAGGTAGCTTGGTGTATCTTTTTATGCTGGAATCTGGTGCTGCAGACTACCATGTTTCGGGCCCCGGCGAAGTCGATCAGCCTCTGTCCGTTACCGGATGTTTCGTTGTGTAGGCTGAATTTTCCGACTGTGGGACCAAAAATTCCCTCCTTGCCCACCCTGGCGTTGAAGTCGCCAAGCACGATTTTTATGTCGTGGCGGGGGCAGCGCTCATAGGAACGTTCCAGGCGCTCATAGAAGGAATCTTTGGTCACATCGTCCTTCTCTTCCGTCGGGGCGTGGGCGCAAATTAGCGAGATGTTAAAAAATCGCGCTTTGATGCGGATTGTTGCGAGACGCTCGTCCACCGGAGTGAACGATAGTACTTGGCGACGAAGTCTCTCTCCCACAACAAATCCGACACCGAATTTGCGCTCCTTTACATGGCAGCTGTAGTAGACGTCGCAAGGTCCTATGTTTTTCTTACCTTGCCCCGTCCATCGCATCTCTTGGATGGCAGTGATGTCAGCCTTTACTCTCACGAGGACATCAACCAGCCGGGCAGAGGCACCTTCCCCATTAAGGGACCGGACATTCCAGGTGCATGCCCTCAAATCGTATTCCTTATTTCGTTTGCAGGGGTCGTCATCAGTGTTGGAAGTTCTCATCCGAGGCTTTGTTGCTGTTTTCATTGGGGGGGTTTTTTAAGTGGCGGGTCCCAAACCCAGCGCACAACCAGCTATGCTGGGATGCTTCGCCTTCTCACTTTAGCTCACTCCCGAACGGGTGTTCGGAAGCTAACCAGAGGATACGTGGGCTAATCCCGGACGTTGTGAGCTGCTTGAACCATATGTAGAAGAATCGTCCTGGCCATTCCCAAGTGAATGGCGATCAGTAACTTTCCCCACTTGCGTGGACTTCTACACATGGAACCATCCGCCGTTATAATACGTTACATATGCATTAATTACCAATAAATCCATCAAATTAATCTACCCGTTCACATGTGGCTGATTACCTGCAAAATTTGCAATCAGCTGTCAAGACTGTATGGATAAGTTTTTTTCACAGAAATTGGTTTGGTGGAATATTTCGGTGTTTTTGGTTTCTTCAATTATTACTAACGATTTAAAGAAAATATAAGGAGAAGGAATAGCTAATTTAATTGCACATTTGGCTGCTAATAATAAACAGTTGGAGGAAATCCGTATGCGACATTTACTAAAGTTGCAACAAATTATGGCAGCAATACGCACGGGAAAATTACATTTTGTAATAAGTAATAATATTAAACAGACATTTTATTAGAGTTATGTGCAGACCTGTTTCCTTAGTTCTTATTTTGATGTTTCTCCTTACATTCGTAATAATAATTATCGATAACAACAGAAAACACAGGGTTGTATGTGAGAAAGTATAGCTATTATCTAGGATTATTTTATAATCTCAGATTTTGGGAGAGAAATTTTGTATGGGAAATCGCGCTTTTTAATTACGGATGCTGAGTTAAGCGCGAAAAAGTAGATCATCTCCGTATATGTGAACGTATTATTAGAATCGAATCATTAAATAAATACATGCCTTTTGTTAACTGGTTTAACTGAAGTCTTGCGATAAGTTGCTAGTAGTTCAGCACTTGCGGCACTTCTGATATCCCAGAAAACTGTTTTTTGGCAGCTTGAACAATCCCGTCTCCTTCAAACCTAACCCTATTGCGAATAAATGGGAGACTCGTGTGTGGATCTCTCTGAAACTTTTTTCTAAACTGCCTTTGGACTTTCACTGCTTCTCACACTTTAGCAGCATCGAAAATTTTTTGTTTATTTTCAAAATCTAGTCGAATGAGTTAAACATAGTAAAGAAAAGGTAAATTAGAAATTATTGCAACAGCTGCATTTCTTCGTAACCAATGTCCAACAAAATCGCTGCAAATTAAGACGCCATATGGAGCATGGACTGGGAGTAAGCCAATTTTTGGCTCATTGGCAGTCATTTATAATAACGCTTTGAAATAACATGTCGCGTTTGATTTTCGGCTTTGTTAGGAATAATAAGATATTAAAGTGTGTACGAGTATATATATATTTTTTGGCACTCTGTGTTATACTGAAAAGGTTTATAGGCGCACTTATGGCATCACGAAAAAGCTTGAATTTGTTAGGATTTCAATTTTTTTCTAACTTAAATATTAGGAAAATTATTCTTATTTGAAAGCTTAATACTAACTCCATAGTGAACAACAAGAAAATTTTAGGGTAGCACTTGATAGCGTCTCAAGTTTATAATGATGATCCTTATATGACTCTGATATGGAGCAAATGCGCAACACTTGAAACTTAAGCTTGGTTATACTTATATTGAATGGGCTATAGAACGGCATACCTAGAGTTTTTCTAAAAATACTGACTGAAAAGTTTTAAATTTTGATCAAGCTTGCCGAATTTTTCTAAATTTTATGCAAAGTTTTCAACTCTTGGGTTATATGAAGTGTACTGCAATATAAACTGTATTTTTATAAAAAATAAAAAAAAGGAAAAGCACTTTTTTACGCTGGCAGTTTGTCTATAAATTCGTTCCCATCCGAACTTACGCACTATTTTATTTGATTCTAATTAAGTGTTTCATTTCTTTCTGCGTCTTTTCTATTTATTTATTCTATTATTTTCTAAGAGCTTCGAGATTTGTAACGCCGCCTACAATACACCCTGGTATAATGGAAATTTGGAAATGCGTAAATGTGTGGCGATCATGATTGCCAGAAGCCAAAAACCGCTACATGTACATTTTTGTAGATAAATTTTAGAATTAATACAAATTAACTGAACTGCCTATTTTCTAGATAACAGCCGGTGGACTCTATCCAATGACCTTGGAGACTTTTCAAGCCATTGTACGTATTTCTTATTCATATTTTTCGCTGCTACAAGGACTCAATCAATAATTTATGTATGAAATTTTGTTACACCAATGAAAAAATAAAAATTAAAATAAATTCAGAAACGCACTTATACTTAAAATTGCACAATGGAAATATATAATACGTAGAAATGTATGCACGATGTACGATATACGTATAAATTAAAGAAAAATTTAATTAAAAGAAAAATATTTGAAGGGGGTAAGGTATTTTACTTATTCTTAGTTTTTTCTTTTCATTTTTTTTAATATTATAATTTTTTTTGTTTTTGTTTTTATTTATTTTTCTTTTTTTATATTTTATTTCTTTATTTAAGAATTTTTTCTCTTCTTTATTTTTCATTGTTTTTATTTTTCATTGTTATCTTTTATTTATTACTTTATTTTTTTATTTCTCTTTTTTAATACATAATTTCTCAAGGCCCTTATACGCCATAGCTCAAAATCTAGCAAAAGCGTACAGAAATCGGTTTTCTATTTCTCCCTTTAATTATATCTATTTAAAGTTTACCTTCACTTCATTTCATTATAATTTACATTCGTAAACAATCATCAATTAAACAATTCCTTTACGAAATGCACAACAGTTATGGGCATAAAAGGCTCGCATTTCACTAATAAACTTCCATTCCTCAAACGAATTCTCGAAATCACACAACAAACTTTGTAATAAGCCCCTCAACTATACATTGCATTGACTCACCGGCAGGGAGTTTGAGTCATAATTCGCTTGCATTCTTATGCATCAATTACACGTATTACAAACATTTCACAACTGGGTTATAGAATATTTATTTAGTGAAGTGAGTAAATTTGCTAGCCTACAAAACTGACTGTAAATCATTCCTGTGCCAACCAATCGTTCTTGTGGAGGTTTCCCTTTGATTCACGTGGCTGTCGAAATGATTTACTACATTAATTAGGTAATGCAAAACTTATTGCGATACGCTCGATTATTTAGTTTTACAAACACACATACACTCGCATGCGAGTTGTGCTTATGCACATACAGGCTGTCAAGAAAGTCAATGTTCTCTTGGTTAAGTTGAAGTAATCTTTAAGAGGAATCAACGAAATATGCTGTAAACGGCGACTTTTTGACATCAATAACAAGATGTACCTCGTTTCAGACCGGAAATCAATAATCTTGATGGTCAATTTATATCATGAAATAAACTCTCTCGACTCATCTCGACAAATTTTCACTAATTCTATACATCACTGTCGTTCCTCTACCGGACCATGACGAGGTGAGAATAGCGATAAAGCTTCCAAAGAACAACAAAGCCGCGGAAGGTGACGGACTACCGGCTGAGCTATTCAAACATGGCGGCGAGGTGCATGCACCAGCTTCTATGCAAAATCTGGTCGGATGAAAGCATGCATGCCGATCGGAATTTAAGTGGGCTCTTCCCAATCCATAAAAAGGGTGATCCTGCAATCAGTGGCAATTATCGCGGGATTAGTCTTCTAAATACCGCCTATAAGGTTCTAGCGAGCGTATTGTGTAAAAGGCTGAAGCCCAGCATCGACCAACTGATTGGACCTTATAAGTGTGGCTTTAAACCGGGAAAATCCACAATCACCTAGATATTCATAATACGCCAAGTCTTGGAAAAGACCCATGAAAGGAGAATCGACACACACCATCTTTATGTCGATTTTAAAGCTGCGATGTCTAATTTGGTATCCCCACAAAACTAATACGGCTATGCAAGATGACGTTGCTCAATACGAGCAGCGCCGTCAGAATTCGGAAGGACCTCTCCGAGCCGTTTGATACCAAACGAGGCTTCAGACAGGGTGACCCACTGTCGAGTGACTTCTTTAACCTGATGCTGGAAAAGATCGTGCGAGCCGCAGAACTTAATCGCTCAGGCACAATCTTTTATAATAACATACAATTGTTGGCGTTAATAACCGCGCTATTAGTTCTGCCTTTTCCAAACTAGATAAAGAAGAAAAACGAATTAGTCTTTTGTAAAAGACTTAGTTTATTAAGGAACCATCATTAACACCGCTAACAATGCCAGCGTTGGAATCCAACGTAGAATCTCTCTTTCTTTCTCGTGCTAACCGGTTCCAATTGGACAAACCAAGTAAAGCCAAGTCCGTATCCACCTGATCTTTCCAACGCAAAGGAGGTTTTCCACTTCCTTTGCAACCACCAGTTAGTACCGCATCGAATATTTTCAGAGCCGGAGCATTTTTATCCATTCGGACAACATGACCCAGCCAACGAAGCCGCTGAACTTTTATTCGCTACGCTATGTCTATGTCGTCGTAAAGTTCGCCGTCACCAACGGGATGCCTCATCGGATGTTGTCACCGTCCAAGCTTCTGCGCCATACGTTAGGACGGGCATGATGAGAGGCTTATAAAGTGTTAGTTTTGTTCGTCGAGAGAGGACTTTACTACTCAATTGCCTACTTAGTCCAAAGTAGCACTTATTGGCAAGAGAGATTCTACGTTAGATTTCAAAGTTGAAGCTATGCACATATAGTACACTTTAAAAAGAAAATAAAAACAAATATTTTTTCATGTAATTTTTGACAATTTTTCTTTTATTTCTGAAAACTCTGAATATTTCATGCATTACAAGTTCAAACAATTAATGAAAATTAATTAAAAAACCTATTTTTCAAATATTCTACAATATAAACATCGAGTTTAAGAACGGTCTCTGGAAAAAAATTATAGAAACAAGAGATTTTGCCACAAAAAATCAAGAAACATCCTTACTCATGCAAAATTAATTGAGTATTTCGTAGCACCTCCTGCTTGTTTCATGACTTATTCACATCTTTGATGCATTAAATTTACTAAATTTGCCTATTTATCAGGAGAAATAGAGGAGCTTCAAATTTCTTCCCTGTTTATAGCTTTGAAAAGCCCGATTACCTTTTTTAGTATTCCTCAATTGGGATTAAGTCAGTAGACTGCGACACTCATTCTAAAACACTCACTTTTTGTTTTTTAAACCACTCCTTTGCTAATGCTGATAAATGCTTGGGATCGTTATTCTGCATACACTCTTACATTCACACATTTTATCTTTTATCCAAAGTATTGGGCCTTACTCCGCCCTACGAAAAGCAACCCAGACAATTAACGACTTGTCCCCGCCACAGTTTTTTCGTATATCTGAGAGCAAATGCTGTACTTCTGGGTCGTCGAACGTATTGTTTTTCGTCAGATGCAAACATTTTTATTTTTGTTTAGTCCGTCCATAGCAGCATTCCAGTTTTCAGAGATGTTTTCTTGCAAAATGAAGCCTTTTTGTTTTGTACACTCAACAACGTCACGTCATGGTTTTGAGAAAATTGAGGCAAAAGCCCATAAAAACGTTTTGTTTGTAAGCTTTTCCCTCATTTTCTCAATGGGGTCACTATTCAAAATTCAAAATGGCAGTATTCAGTGACCTCTAATTTTTCAGAGTACTCAGTTTGGTGACTTTAGCTCAACTTATTGATTTTAATCAAAAATGAGTGCTATAATTTTAGAAATTGTTATTTTGCGTACCCTTATTTTTGTGCCGAACTGTATATTCACTTACATAGAAACATAATTGCAGACAAACACAGCTTTCAATTTATGGGCAATTATAGATATTCAAAATGAGAATGGCAGTGGTTTTGTGACATCCCAACTGCCGCCGGCACATGTACCGTTATGCTGTATGTAATTGAAATCGGTGTTTGTTATAATGCCAAATTGACTATATAAATAACTGCACATATTCACATGCATATATTTACGTGTTTACACTGCGTAAACATCGCTTGACTTATTTATGTACTTGCGGTCCACACAACGTAAAAGTAATTATTTAGTCACCCTTACTTTAATGTACATAGGTACCCTACTAAATATGTATATGTATGGATGTATAAATCAAAAAAAGTAACATTAAATAAATAATAGTCGTATTTTAGCCAACACTCTTCTGATTCCCATTTTAAGTTGCGAGGTAGACAAAATATTATTAGCGAATATTTATAAACTAAAATATGATGGATTTATTGTTTTCCAAAATATTGTGTAAGGCCAGCCTAAAAGTAGTATCCCCGCCAAGGATGATAGATTACAAGGTTTGGCCATCTGAATCAAAATTGTGAGAGTAACTTCGGTTGACACATTATCGAAGATTCGGCAGCAGCATTTTGGCCGCTAATTTAACAACTATTTTTATGCTCGTTTAATCAGTCGTAGTTCAGGCAATAATTACCATAAGTGACATAAGTGAAGACTGTGTTGATTTTTTCGTATATCATCGACACAGTTTTATCGGTCACATCAGCCAATCAACTGGTTCTTTCAAATTCGCTGAGAGCCGATTAACGGTCTAATATTGGCCACATCTTCCGAATTCTCTTCCCTGTGGTTAAAACCCACGGGTGAGAAATACTGAAGGTTGCGCGGCCCGTGAACCGCTAAGCCGCTCTTTGCTTAATAATTTGTGATTTCTACGCTTTTTTCCATAAAAATGTATTAAAATGAGGTGCGAGTGTTGAATTGTGTCAATGGAATTAAAAGTAAAGCTTCCGGGTGCAGTTCTTAGGTGACATGCATGCCAATACTACTCTCCGAATTTCGCTGTAGTCTACTTAATCTTGTATTCTAACATAATAAATTAGAACCGACTTGAAAAGTTGCGAATAGGAAGTTGTATCCCACTCACCGTATAGCCCACACATTGCGCTTTCTGAATACCAGTTGTTTCGATAAATGCAGAACGCCTTAATCGGTTTACGCTTCACGGAGTTCATACGCTCCCTCTGAGATGGAAAAAAAGTTGTTGCTTCCTGATGAAAATGCTTGGAAAAAAGTATTGGGTATGGGAATAAGTTTCTACCCTCGTAAAAGAGGTGTCGCTGCTAATACTATTTATGTGTTCGCTCTAGTAATATTCTGCTGATTTGAGGGTGTATATGTGAGGTCTCGATCGAAGTAGTTGACATTCGTTTGAAGCGTAAAGATACTTTTTGTCAAAAATGTCTATGTTCGTCCCGAAAAAACAGCATTTGCCGGAGTCATGCTTCGTTATTATGTTTTAAAGAAAAGTGCAGCTGAAACGTGTCGTATATCGATCAGTATTTACGATAATCACGCTCCATCAAATACAACTTGTAATGAGAGGTTACTACACTTCCAAAGTGATAATTTCGACTTGAGTGATAAAGATCGCGAAGGCGCACCGAAAAAATTCGAAGATACTCAACTATAACAATTATTCGATGAAGACGCATGTCGAACCCTCGAACCCTTGATGATATGTCTAAAGAGTTGAATGTTAACAGATCAACCGCCAGTAAATGTTTGCACATGATGGGAATGGTCCAAAAAGCAGGTAACTGGGTGCCACATCAATTGAAGCAGAGGAATATCGAGAGACGTTTGATGACGTGTTAGATGTCTCTTGAACGGCAGAAAAGATAAGGTTTTCTGCATCGCATCGTCACTGGCGATGAAAAATTGATCTATTATGATAACTCTAAGCGTCGAAAATGTTGGAGCCTACCAGGTGAACCAGGTCATTTGGAAGCGAAAAAAAATATTCATGCTTTAAAGGTTATGTTGTGTATCTGGTGGAATCAGAAGGGAAACCATCACTGGCGATCGTTACGGATTGCAGCTAATGCGTTTGAATCGAGCTCTCAAAGAAAAGCGGAAAGACCGGAATGGGACGGTAAACATGACAAACCACATGTTGCTAAATCGGTCCAGAAATATTTAGGGGGCTAAATTGGGAAATCTTGTCTCACCCGCCATATTCCCCAGACATTGCACCTTCGGATTACCATCTGATCATTTCTTACGAGAGCATCGCAAACTGGCTCAATGAATGAATCAAATCAAAAGAAGTCAAATTTTTCGTCAGAGGAATCCGTATGCTGACTGAAAGATGGAGTAAAGTTGTAGCTTTCAATGGCGTATACTTCACATAAAACCGTGTATTAATTAATTTTTTAAACAATTCGTACCTTTGGCTAAGAAAGGACGAAAACTTATTCCCATACCCAATATATTGTTCCAACTATTTTTATTAAATAAAGCCTTGAAGAGAAAAAAAACACTTATTTAAATTATACTTACGCTTACACCCTTTTTGGGTGTTTGGCTAAGCTGCTCTTTCTATTTGTGGCATGCATCTTGATGTTGTTCACAAATTATATTACACGTCTGTAAAATATAAAATTTTCGGGTGTTTTTTTGAAAGATTAAGAACTTAAAATGATAAAACAAAACAGAAATATTGTCGGAATGATTTTTTTTTTGTTCATTATAATATGGGAGATAATAGAATATATTGACATTTTTTGAATATGATACCTGGCATATCGGACATATTTCCGCCGCGGCTACGATCATTCGATCAGTCCACACCCGATCAACCTACTTCTTCTAATACATCTGGCCGTATGGCGTCAATGGTGGTTTGAATATTGGCTTCCAGTGCTTCAAGAATTGCTGGTTTGTCAGTCTACCCCATAAAAATGGAATCTTGAGGCGTTAAATCGCTCGTACGAGGAGGCCAGTGAATAGGACCAATTCTGGAAATGTAAAATGAACGAAGGGCTCAATGTACTTCGGGGACAGATTTATTTTCTTTAAGTAAATTTCAACAATTTGGAAGCGTTCTTCTGACGTTAAACGATTCATGATGACTTGCCAAACCTTACTGAACAGAAACGTCGACACAGTTTGCCTTTCTCAGCTGTCAAGCCATAGTTATTGACATCGATATTTCTCATACAGCTAAAAAAAACTCGATACTAGAAAAATGCTTTTTAAATCTCTAGAAAGGTCAAAGTTGGGATATGCTTCAGTAATTTGAATTTTATTCCCAAAGGATCGAAAGAGTTCAACGCAGCTTTGTCTAGTTTGCTCTGCAGTATCTTTATTTTACATGGCCGCGTAGATCACTTTCCTCAAGGCGCATAGTACCCGGTATATCAATCACACCATGTAACCACGTTATTCAGGTCGGTTGGAAGTGTTTATAAGAGTATCAAAAATGGTCGAATTTCACAACCACTGGACGATAGATATATGCAAACAGCTGTCTTCATTCCGTAAAACTCGTTTACTGAATTAACTTAAAATGGCCACTAAGTAATTCTGACACTAACATACACGCACACTTCCACATATATAAATATGAATGATACATGAGTATCTGCATGTAGAGCACCCCAATTTACAACTTAACACCTACGGAGCTTTGAGCTTTGCACTCAGCATAAAACTTGATTGCGGATATGCAAAAAAAACAGCATAAGGAACCCAACAAAAGCAAATGCAAACTCAAGAGATGGCAAATATGAAATCAAAAATGCATAAAAGTGATTTTTCGACATTGCATTACAACATAACACATCTGTAAAAGGTGATTTGGGCAAATCAAATTTCAGCAAATTTACAAACCTGTGTCTGATAACGAGCGAATGCGGGTGTGTGTGAGTGTGCAAAAAAGCACCTACAGCTTTACGACTGATGGTTAAACTGCATACACACGCACACAAAAGTAAATCAATTTATTCGAATTTATGTGTAGGTGAATGTATGCAAGTGTATATGTTCACACATCCATATGGAGTGTAAGTAGTGTTTGTGCGTCATTGTGCATTTCACTGGCTGGCTGGCTGTCTGTTCGACTGTCTGCCAGCCATTACGCTGTAAAATTGAATTTATTTTAACTTTATAGAACGTTTCCAGCCGTCTGGCATATTCCACGCCGCCAACAGCTGGGCTCAACTAACGACGTGTGTACCTGCAAATGTATGTAGAATAATAAACGTAAAGATATAGTACACACATATGTACATAGATGCATATGTGTGTGTGTGTATATCAAATAATATTTTATGCAACTTCACCTTTCGCCTTATTGTTGTTTTTGTAGCAAAACTCATTTTACACGAATTTGTTGGAAACATTCAATGCAGCGAACATTTCCTGGCTAGTCAGACAACACACACACACACACATGGCAATGTATTAAAATAATAAAAGTAAATTTGTAATATAATATTTTACAATCTTTTTGCAACAAAATCATTTGCACATCATAAAAAGCTATTGGAAATATTTTTCGAGAACTTTTCCAAATATTTTCGTGATATGCGAAATTTTTCCGGCAATTTGAAAACACTTACAGCTTTTATGATTGCACTCATATGAATATACACACAGATGCATGGAAGAATGTATTTCTTTATACTTTTAGCAGAAAAATGCCTGAAGGGTCAAATCTGAAATATTTAGAGTTTTATGGTAGATTTGCTGTAGGTTTATTAAATTGTCAGATTAAGCGAAAGTGCTCTAACATATGTATGTATGCATGGATGTATGGATGTATGCACACATGTATCCCCATTGCGGGTTTAAATTGCTAATACTTACATACATTATAGGTGGCGCAAAGTTAATCATCCAAATCTGTTTTTCAATAACTTTTTTACAAAATGAAAATAAATGATTTTGAATGATGGAAATCTTTTCTTTTCAACTTTACGCTTGTCTGTTTGCATACCTACTGCAGCTCCCTAGTGCACTAGTGTCAAATATGATTAACGCACGACGCACACTGGGGATTTTTGTACAGAGATGCGGAAAAAAGTATACATCCCAAAAAATATTTACATTTTTACTACTAACGAAGTTGTATATATTTGTGTATGAAAAGAACATGTCTAAAAACTATTTTTTTAAAAAATTAAAAAAAAATTTTTTTTTTAATTCATAAATTTTAATTTTTTTTTTTTTTTATTAATATAAGCCAGCAAATATTTACGCACAGGATACATGTAAGTTCATAATTCTGAATTACCCTCAAAATGTCAAAACAGAATTAAAAGTGTTTCGTTATCATTATGCACACACTAGAAAGCGTTTAGATATTATCATTGCCAAAAAATAATCAGTGGCGCCTGGTGGCACCTGCAATTGATTAAAACTGAAAGAGACGTTATTAAGCAACACGTTGATACTAGTTTCTGACCGTAGGTAAATGTAGCTCAACTTGCAGATCCAAGAATATGAAGGAATATGATTTTTTTTTTTTCGTAAAATTAATTATAAATAGATAATCAAATGCTTTACAGCCTTTGTTCTTCCGGCTAAAATATATAAAAATATCGTACCCTAAATGAAAAATAAAAAATTGGAAGTCGGCTTAAGCAAAAGGAAAAAAAACCACCTTGGGCTTTGAAGTTTTTTCTTAGTCAGTTCAATACTATAAAAAAATTATACTTTTGACATATCTATAAAAAAAAAACTGTAAGTCGGAGTTTAGTAATTCTTTTTGATTTTATTGTTCATTCTATTCTGGAATTTAGAAATACCATTAAACATTGCGTAGTGTGCGACGCCAATTGCAAAAATTATAAATCTTTCGAGCGGGTGATTAATTTTGAGCCACCTTGGATATACAGGGCCCGCCATCTATCGGTACGGATTTGAACTAGGTATTATTTGAAGAATGGTAACACTTAGCTGTCATCTGATTTGACAGAAAATTAGATTTATTCCTCCGCTAAACGAAAATGGTTGTGTATACGCTCAAGGAATGCTGGGAAATATTGCGACATTACTTTGAAAATCATGGTAATGTTGCAGAATGTGTACGAAAATTACGTACGGCAATGGGAAGAAGAAAAGCACCGAATGAAGCGTATGTGCGTTACTTTGCGAAAAAAGTAAGAGAAACTGGGTTGCTTATTGACAAACCAACGCGTGACCGACCAAAAACCGTGCGTACACCCGAAAATATTGCTGCCGTGGCCGAGAGTGTTCGTGAATCACCAGGAACATCAGTTCACCGTCGTTCTCAACAATTGGACATTTCGGAGACATCATTGAGACGAATTTTGCGTAAAGACCTTGGTATGGTACAAAGTTCAATATTAATAAGTTGTGTTCCATTATTAACCGCAAGGATTGTACTTCAAAATAAAAAAAAACAGTTTGGAAAAATATTGAGTAGTTTCTTTTTTATAGCATTTTAAATTCCGTAAAGTTATATCGCGGACCCTTTACATCATTTGGTGCCCCACCAAAAAACTTTTTCCACGGCAATTACTAAATAAATATAGCGAGTTTTTTATTAATAAAATCAGGTTTTAAAAAATTGTTTCAAAAATATCCTTAGACGCCGAGAGTTTACATTTAAATGGCACTATGTACACATAATTTTTTTTCCTTGTTCACTTCGCCCGCGACAAGACTCTTCCAGCGTACACGGCTCTGGACTGCTGTTGTTGCGCCATCCCATTATTTTTGTTCGACCTTCTCGAAGTATTCTTTGGCCGACTGCAACCTCCGCTCCTTTGCGTGTTCCAGTCCAGTGTCAATCTCGTGATGCTATCTGGTAGTTTTCTAAGCAAGTGACCTATCCATCGCCATTTTCTGCGTTTGATTCACCATAGGATGGGCTCTTCATTCGTTGATCTCCACAGCACGTCGTTGCTGATCTGATATTCTACAGATGATGTGAAGGCATTTGTTGACGAAAGATTGTACCCTCTGTGTGATGGTGTTAGACCCTTCTTCACTTTCGTAATACAATACTGACTTTACACATGAGTAGAATATTTGCAGTTGAAAGCGCTTGGATTTTTGCCAACTCGCCCCCATTGTACACTTTCGTCCGAACGCCGCCTTTGCTTTGTTTAGCCTATATACATCTTCATCTGCTCCGCCGTCCGCCGCGATAGTGCAACCGAAGCAACAGAGGCTTTCGATAAATTCCACCGGTATAAAAATCTTTTCAACATAATCGAATTAAAGAGGGTTTTTTTGTAAAAATAATTTTTAAGATAAGATATACTTTTAAGAAAAAAAAAAATTCTTTAAAAAAATATAATAAATTTCAAATGTCAAACCTTTTTGGGACTCAGATTTGTTTCTAATTTTTTTAATTGATAGCTTAGATCATGTTGTCCCTGCCCAGTAGTCCCTGGAAATTTCATAATGGGACTCCATTAATTTTTCAAGTTATATTCAAATACGTAAGGACTCTTTGACTAATTTACAGACGGACATAATACGGATAGGACAGCACGTATGCTGACGCTTCACTAGAGCGGTATTTGGAACTGATTTTTCAATGGTTCGCTGTACCTATTCGTATATAACTCGGAAAGTTATGGGACTGCCACTATGAAACTTTCCGGGATTACTGTGCATAGTCTAAGCTATCTATAAAAAACATATTTGGAAAAAAATCGGATGGGTTGTTTTTCAAATATGACAACAATTTTTTTTACCCCAATTTTGAATAATAAAATAAAATAAACAAAATAACAGATTTTTTTTTAATTAAATTTTATCTAAATCTAAAATTTAAAATTATGACACAAAAAAATTTTCCCCACAAATTCTTAACAAAAAAATTAAATTTTTTACCCAAAAAAATTATTCAAAAAATTTAAAAAAAAATTTTTTTTTAAAACTTTATAACAAAATGTTCAACATTGAAAAAATCTCTAAATTTTTCAATTTATGACAATGTCCAAAATTCTTAGATCAGTTGACAAGCGATCACCCACCTTCAAAGCAATCCAGCTCAAGTCAATCTTAATAGTATTGCCAAATATTTTACCGAATAAAATGCAGAGCAGCAATACATCTCATTTTCTTTGACTATAGCTTCGCCTTTGAAACCATCCAGAGGGAGTGCATTTGGAACGCTCTGGGCAAACGAAGTATTTCGCCGAATATCATCAAATTAATCAAAGCTCAGCGTACTGGCTTCATATGTAGAGTTCGACATAATTGCAGCCTATCAACAACTTTCGATTCGATGTCAGGCCTCCGGCAAGGGTGTGTAACATCGCTGGTGTTTTTCATACCATCGTAGACGGCGTTCTTTTTTTTCAGAGGAGGTTAAAATCGAAAATGTCCGGAACATCATCAAAGGTGCCGTCACACCAGTGGTATGTGGGGCATACTCCCACTAACCCTATACATTCCTCCCTTCTAGGCTGATTCCAACCTAGGACTGCTAAAAGCAATTTCACCAAAGCGGAGCCGTGTTTATGACTTTTAGACACAACAGGTACCTGCGTCCAGGTTCCTCTCTTAGCATCGATAGCATCCATTGGAAATTTGCAATATCGTTACTCGATATCGACTTGTCGTCTGTTTGGGTTCGTCTTACGACTTTACCGTCTCTTCGTGAATACAGTCATCGCCACAGGAGATCTGTTTCAAACCAACTTCTTTGGACAACGTATCTGGTCATCTGTTGGGTATTCTAATACTGTGGGCAAAAAGTAAGGTGAATTTATTTGTCAAACTTCGCGGGATTAAAATTTCGCTCTAGTTATTTTTTTCATGAGTTGGCAGCACTGTTAATAACATCTGGGCCAACTTTCATGTGATGCCATTATCAGTAATATATTTACGCTTGTGTTTACCAAACGACCAAGAGTGCATTTTTCGATTTTTAGAGGGTCGAGAACGTGTTGATGACTTGAAGCGCTCCGGACGACCATCGACGTCAACAGATGGCCAACACGTCAATAAAGTGAAGGAGTTAGTGCTCAAAAATCGTCGGTTGGCTGTTAAAGATCTTACTGATATGATCGGAATATCAGAAGGATCTGTGAAAACCATTGTGAAAGACCATTTGGGCCTACGAAAAGTCAAATCTCGTTTGGTACCGAAAACTCTCAATTTCTTGGAAAAAAGTCGTCGCGTTGATGTGTGTGAAACAATGCTTTTAGACTATCAGGACAAGCTCAAATGCATCATTACGGGAGATGAGACTTGGATTTATGCTTACGACCCTGCAACAACCGACCAATCAAGCGAATATCGTGCTAAAGGCGAGGCCAGACCGAAAAGAGCACGTCAAAGTCGTTCACAAACAAAGGTCATGATGACAGTTTTTTTCGATTTTCGGGGTGTGGTGCACTATGAATTCCTTCCACCTGGCCAAACTGTTAATAAGGAATATTATTTGACCGTTATGCGTCGTTTACGGGAAGCAATTCGTCTAAAAAGACCAGAATTATGGGCCAACAACTCTTGGTTTTTGCATCCCGATAATGCACCGTCTCACACTGCACTCGTTCTTCATGACCATTTCTCCAAAAATTCCACGTATATCGTTCCGCAACCACCGTATTTGCCTGGTTTGGCTCCGTGTGACTTCTGGCTATTCCCAAAACTCAAGAGACCACTCCGGGGAACGCGTTTCGAGTCGATTGAGTGGAAATGGACTATTTGGCATGTTTCGGGGATTGGAAAAATCGTTGGCATAAGTGTATTTCATCGAGAGGGGACTATTTTGAAGGGGATGAAATTTATTTACAAGAATAAATAAAGATTTTTCATTTTACAACAAAATGCACCTTACTTTTTGCCCACACTAGTATATCGGTCGCATTCGCTTTGCTTCCGCTTTGCGCTCCCATTCTAAGTTTCACAGTTTTATTAATATCTTTGCTGCAAACTTTTTTACTGCTTCCCATTTCTCTTTCGAGTTCAGTATTTGCGTTAAAAGGTTACCCGGTGTGGGGACGACGCCGAGGGCTTTTGCGAGCTCCAAGCGCTCGTTATAAAATCTGATGACGTTGCGCCATCGGCGGATGGCTCTAGTATAGATATTCAGTGTACTCTCCTCAAAACGGACACCTCTCATAAACGGATACTTTTCCAGTTCATAACACAAATTCTCAAGAATTCAAAAAAAAAATTCTCTTGAGCGGACAACCCCTCCATAACACGTTAAGCCTCCCATAACAAATTGTTCAGTCCCATAGGTGTCTGCTTAAAATAGAGTACACTATACCTACATTGGAGCTTCAACAGCTACATGAAGGATTCCGATTATGTTGACGATATACCTATGTATATCTAATGTCATCGAAGTGTTCGGACATGCAGGTCAAGATCGCCGACTTGGTTCAGGAATGCAGAAAAACTAAATCACTAAGAATAACTGTGGCCGATCGTGGCAGCAGTTTTAACGCGGCAAATACCAAAATTAAAAATTTCGACAACTTCACTTACTTGGGAAGTGTTACCTCTACTGACAGCGGTGTAGCAGATGATTTTCAGCTCAGAATCGCAAAGCCCGTGACGCCTTTTCGCAACTTAACAAAGTTCCTAATTCCTCAACGATTCGCTTATTCTGTATGGCTGCGAAACACAGTTGATGACGGACTTACTCGCCAATAAACTACAAGTTTCCATCAGTAAGTGCCTACGGCGGATTCTGGTGACCCAGAACATATCTCCAACGCTGATCGTTGGGATCAGGGCAAGCAACTACACATCCAGTCTGAGATAAAACTTAGAAAACGGAAATGCGTCGGACATACGATCGGAGGGAATCAACAGCTTTGCAAAAGTATATTCCCAGTTTGATTGTTGAGCAAGTAGGTCCGTGTGGAGTTGACTGATCTCCCGTCGGGCGCGTCCCAGGTGGTGGATAGGGAATCCCTGGCATCATAATAGTGGCCTTCCCAGCTGGGTTAGGTTCCAACACTCGTGTGATGACTCAAAGTTGGCATAGAATCAGGGTGCCATCCGCGAACCAAACTGCCTAGGGAGGAATCCCGAACAAAAACCAAAAAGGTAATGGACAACAATGGATCAAACACAAGTGGCAATCCACCCGCTTCGGCGCAGGGGTATGGATTCTGGAGGAACCAACCATTACCCAAGTCCCTCAGCTCTATGAGCGAGAGCGCATCCTGTAGGAGACGGGGTTTCTATCGCAATCTCCCCTTCCTCAGAGATGGAAAAACATTTCCCAGTTTCGGAGGGCCTGAGTTGTGAGGCTGCTTCGGTGGCGGCACGACCTCCCAAAGAAGCCGGGAAATCGAAGAGCGTGGCAAGAAAGGAAAGGAGAAAGCGGCGGGCAAGGCTCATTCGGGAAGAATCCTCATGCGGCTCTGTCGGCCCTTCTGCGTATGTGTCCTCAAAAAGGCCTCGATCGGCGGAAGTGACACTCAGTCGCTTACTCACTGACATACTTATTTTTAGTTTCGTAATCGCCTACTACGTAGCTGAGTCTATAAAGTCTACAAAGCATCATTAAGTATGTAAGAGCATTTTTTAATCTGGTGTTAAGGGGTTATATACCTTGTGAACCCGAAAAATTGGACGATTGTCATAATTTTTTTTAAATATGTTTTAGAACTTTTATTCAAATGACGCATATATAGTATCATACTGAAAGGTAACTCTTGAAGAATACATTTTGGTGTTTTTATTTTAAAAAATGTTATTATTTATTGTTGATATCCCCCTCCCCCGAAACACTGTTTTTTAGAAGAGGCTTGCTCAACTGAAATCAAAAAAATTAAATGATTATCGTAGAAAAATGTTTTTTAGTGTTTATTTAACCAAAAAAAAATGTATCGATATGAAAACCGCTTTACACCAAAAAAAAAGATTTTTCAGGGGTTGAAAAAAAAAAATTTTATTTCAGCGAAAATTTAACCGTTCAGATGCACGAGGTTGTAACTTTGAATAATTAAAAAAAAAGTTTATGCTAATCGGCCACGGTCACGGCGACGGTAATTTTCAAAAAACACAGCTTCGAGATAATCGCGTCCAAAGTTTTGCGTGCACTTCATTTATGGATAATTTGGTCTGTAACTTTCGTTCTAGTACTCCGATCTTTATGATTTTTTCAATTTATATTTTTAAGATGATGCACTTTTAGAATATGCCATAAAAAAATTTCGATATCTTAGTCCAACACAAGATATATAACCCCTTAAATTCGTTAACCACAATTTGGTATGACTAAAGTGAAATTATTTCAATTCCTATGACTCTGCTAACACTCTTGTCTCCGGACTAAGAATCAAGAAGGAACAAAATTATCGAAAAATAATCCTCAGACAAGGGCTTAAGCACAAAGTAGAGGTGCCATAACCATAACGCCATAAATTTGCTGATAGAACCAAAATGTAGGTAACACTGTAATCGATTAGAGGTGACATGCCATAATTCCGTAGTCATAACCATAACCATAGAGACCGTTGTAACCATAACCAGTTGTATTGTGTTGCATTGTGGAGTACTTGTTGTTTTCTTTTCTGTCTTTCTTCTTCAGCTGCTTATGGCTATGACACCAATAATTGATGGCATAAATATCGTTATGGCTAATACTACGGTTAAGGTTATGGCGTTATGGTATGGCACCTCTACTTTGAGTTTTACTTCGCCTTGCTTTCAAACGTTTGAAGAAAACTTGTTGGCTTTTGAAAATCTCAGCCATAATTCTTAGATTACTATAAATAAATAAACCTTTAATTTATTTCAAGACTTTAACTTTTAAAGATCCTCCATACATACATAACCCGCTCAACTAAACATTTGGCCACCAGTTTAAATATCTACAAACAACACTTAAACGCGTCCAAGACATTTTCGACTCATCCAAAGTTGTGCGTCAATTAAAATGCAAATTAGCCTCAAACCGCACAGCTGAATTGTACTTATATTCATATGTATGTGTGTATGTAGATACATACATACGTATTGCATGCACTAACTTAGCTGGCAACCGCACATGTAACTGTAGATATATATAAAAGTATGAGGATAACTTTTGGCACAATAAAACTACGCTTAGTTGCTGAACTTAAGCATTTCGTAAGACTTATGCCATTAGTAAAGTGTGGCGGGTATTTCTGGGCAAACAGGGACTAACCGCTACCATTCAAGTGAAATTACAAATTCAGGAGTCCAGTTGCCTCGGTATGTGCGGTTGTTTAACAAAAGACTGTGCTTGCGTATGTATGTAAATAAATGCATAAGCAAATAAAATGAGTATAAAAGAGTTTTCGGAGAGTCTATGTAAAGGGTGCACAATTAAAACGGATAGGACCTTAATTATTATAAATCACACAACAAACTATTGAGGTTATTGCGGAGCTCTTCGCTATAATGGAAACTGTGGAAATCATATCCAAAAGAGGGTTCGAGAAAGTAAAAATTAAAACACTTGCGTTCAGCCAATCGGTTCTCAAAGCTTTGAATAGCTTCACATTCAAGTCAAAAGTCCTAATAGAGTGTAACAATGCACGCAACAAACTGGCCACTCATAATCAGGTCTCACTGATTTGGGTACCAGAACACGAGGGACACGAAAATAAAGAAAATGCAGACTTTTATGCCAGAAAAGGGGCAGAAGGGCTATTTATTGGGCCGACCCCGTTTTTCGGCTTTAACAAAAATATTATAAAACAGGAAACCAAAAAATGGATCCAAACTAAAATCAGGGCACACTGGAACAGCACAAGCGGCCTTAATCACTCCAAAATCTTTTTGAACTTCAATGCCAAGAGAGCAAAATCTGCTCTAACCCTAAATAAAAAGCGTCTAAGATTACTCTGTGGAGCACTTACAGGTCACTTTGCCTGTAATAAACACTTTAACACAATAGAATTATCTAGTACAAGATTATGCAGGTTCTGCTTTGATGAAGAGGAGTCGATGGAACACTTCATCACCAACTGTAAGGCATTAGGCCACAGGAGATACAGAATCCTGGGCTCGTACCTACTAGAGGAGAAAGACCTCCCTCCTAAGGAGCTGGTTCGATTCCTCGGTATACTAAATAATTCATTAATTAATAAATCTGGTCGCAGTACATAAAGGATTTAGCCTATCCCGTACAACCATTACCATTACCGGACTGACATCGAAAACATGCTTTCTTGAAAAGAGGGGAATTTCGATTGAAAATTCTTGCTTCCGCCCATGCAAAATTCGTTAAATCAAAAACTAGTTTTCGTTTAAAAACTACTTGAAAACTTACTTTCCATTCTTTCAAGTCTGTCTATGCGCTTATTCTTCCGTTCGTTTTATCAAAATGGTACGCAGGTTTTTTCATATCTCAACTTTCATTGTCATTTTTGAATGCCAGCTAACAAGTACCAAAAAAAGTAACGAAGGAAAATTCGTACAAAAAGAGAAATTTAGGGTCCAAAAGGGTCATTTGTTTGGCAATTCACTTCCCAAAAACACTAAGTACGTTTCTGAAACGATTAATATGTCGCCCTAAAAATTACTTCAACATCGGCAGAAAAATACTTACTTTTTACCATGCAAATTAAAATAGTTTTTTTACTGATAGTAATTTAAGTTTGTTTGATTTTATTATATTAATTCAATACACTTTAAAGCAATAAATTTCATTTGAAATTAAAGAAGTTTTCGATTTTGGTTTGTTTTGTGCACACTCGCTTGTTCTGAACCTCTGAACCTCTGAGCGTCGTAACATCGTTTAAGCAACCATTGTTTTTCTCTGACCAAACCAAGCACATACCGCATGCTGATATTGCCTTCTCTGATTTAATTTTATTCATATATACCTTCTGCTCAAATATGAACGAGACGTTATCAATAAAACGGTCCGCGGATGACATATGGCAAAAATAATTTTTTTGTTTTTTGGTAGGACTGTTATAAGCTTACATGGCAAATTTCAGCGTGATATGTCACATAGTTTGTTTTCTGTGCTACTGTAAACAAGTCAAGCTCGATTATTTTTGCCATATGTCATCCGCGGACCGTTTTATTGATAACGTCTCGTTCATATTTAAGCAGAAGGAGGTATCACATCGTTAGCTCCTTCACCGACTTTTTCGTCGTCTTCATTACAGTATTCTTTATTTAAAACTGTGGGTTCCGAATGAGGTTCACCAATCCTTTGCTCGATTTCAGATTGGAAGACTTTCTGCAAGGGTTTTTCTTCCCGAGCCAAAATTGAAATGAATTGAATATTGGATGCATCATCAGCTATCAGTGATCGTAACTACGCAAGAGGAATGATATCCTCACTATTCTAGTCAGACGGCTTTTCAAAAAGTTGTAGAAACGATGACTGAATTGAAGTTGCAGTAATTGCATCCCATGAACCAGCTAAAAAGCTTATTTTTCAGGTCGATATTTTGCAGTGACTTATCGATAGTTTATCCAGTTTTAATCCATGGCCTGTATTAGAGTCGCACAGTTTGCAAGGAAACAAATTATTATATCTATAACTCGCTTTCTTTGAGGTGACTTTGAACATTTCAATAAGAAGTGCTTCTTCCGAGAGATTTTGCGCACGAAGCAACTTTTTTACTTGTTTATTTAAGCAATTTTTGATTAAAACAGGATTCTTTCTGACAAAAATTAACATACCTCTGGGACAAATGTTCTGTGAAACTATTCTTGAAATAAAGCTAAGGTCATCCAAGTAATTTTATTTCCTTTGTAGACAACAGGCATGCCAGTCAACATTTTTAATGAACGCGAATTCGCCGATTTCTTAGTAACCATTATTTTTACTTTATGATTTCCAGCAGCATTTATAGGTACAAACAAGAAACGTCATTCTCTCCTTACCGGTCTTATGTCTTGGAGCCGAGGTTTCATTACCAGAATGACATCAACGGTACTTTCCCGAACTTTGTTCTCAAAAATACAACTAAGTACTTAGTTCGCAATGAAAAAAGAGTATTTTTGGCAATAAAGGTAGTGTTACTTTATTTAGTCATACTATTCATTTAAAAACGGATAATTTTAACATTTTTCTAAATTTTCGTTGCAAAATATTGAAAATCGCCGGAGGTTCCTCGAAAAACAATTGTTGTGTAGTGTACATCGTAACTTGCAACGGAATCAACTGAATAGTTAATGAAACTTTTTTTTTTTTAATTGTTTTTGATTTTTAAAAGACGGTATTTCCGAAAATAAGAGATGCTCCGAAAATAATCCCTAGTTAAAATAATGTGGCAAAAATAAGTCGTTGAAAAATAGTACAAAACAAAAGAGCTATTCCGTCGAGTACAAAAAGGGAATCCTGGAAGGCTCTAGGGTTGTAAATCTTGTAACATTCTGTAAAGAGAAATGAGAAAAAACGCAGAGTTAGATCAGATCGGCAGCCGCTATTTTCTGAGTTGGAAGACTGCACCTGGGAATGGATTGAAGGCAGGAGAGCATTGGCTTTGGTTGTGCGTAGGGTTGGTTTTCAAAAATTTGCCCTTGAAAGAGCAACTGAATTTGATATACCCACAGAAGAATTTAAAGCATCGTGACACTGGTTGGACAACTTCCTTAAACGATATAAACTAAGGAGATCAACAGCATTATTTAACCTGGAAGACAATGAAATTGTTAAGCGGGCACTTGCGTTTAAGTTTTTTGTTGATGGCATCGATTTTTGGAGATATCAACTCTCCAACATGATTGCTACGGATGAGACCGTCAAGGAGCTCAAACGACAGTTCACCACTAGGCTTCTTCGTCAATTTACGTTCCTTCTACCGGTTACGATAGTGCACGTGTTACCTGCATTTTGACGATTCGTCTAGCTGGCCAGAAAGTATCGCCATTTTTAACCACTAAAGGTAAAAAAGACGATATTCAACCTGTTTCAGAAATGTATGTCATTGAAAGTGAAAAAGCCTGGTGCACCCAAACAGTTATAAGATTTTATGCTGTCACCTGTATAGGAATGGGTGGTTACCTCCAGACACTTGACATTGCAATAAACAAGCCATTCAAGGATCATTTGCGGATGGAAATCAATGAATATAGTGAAAACAAAATGGTGAGAAATCAAACATGGCTGATTTTTTAATGTAAGACGAATAATTATTAAGCAAAACCAAGCGGCTTTTAGAATATCTGGTAAAATATGCCAAGAAATACAATGCAAAAGGATAAAGCGATTGGTGCAGTAGGTTTTGAGTTAGATTTCAAAAACATTAAATTGCATATGAACGCTTTAATGTCATTCATTTTGCTCCTATCGACTTGAAATTTTGAGATAATAATAATAATAATAAAAGCAAACAAAACAATTTTAAAAATAAAAATAAAATAAAACACCTATTTGGGCACCCCTTAGATGTAAATGATATAGTCGGCGCTTAACAGCGCATGGCAGTGCGTTAAGAATATTTATGAGAAGCTAAAATGCCTGCCTAAAAGTGCACTATGCTTTAGTCTTTTCTATTCAAAGCAACAGTGTTTCGCAACGCGTTATAGGGCTATCACAATGGGTCCGTTCCGTCCGTTGATGCAACGCCTTTGACTGACGTGGCGTGTAAAACGTACTGTGGTGCGACAATTAAATTATTGCCGAATATAAAAAACAAAAAAAAAGTTATTCTTGTCCTAAAAGTAAATATAATGTTTCGTTTTTTTATAAAGAGGTTTTGTTGGTTGTAAAAAATGTTATAAAATTAGTGCTTACTGGTAGTCGTAGACGATGAGTGCCATCATAACTCCGGTAACGGGACATGTATTTATTTCTCAGGACCACTTTGTTAAGCATTGCCTTTTCTATATTCTTTCAAGCTTTTATCGAACAGATAAGGGCGCATTTGAATGGACTCAATTTGTGTAAATTCCATTTATTTTCTGCATTTTATTCGATATAATAAAAAACACCATCGATAAAAATTTGCTCGAAACAAAATTTGTCTTGTTTAAACAGTTGTCATTTTTGCCGCACTTACCATCTGGAAAAAGTAGAAAGTAGCCAATTTTAAATAAATACAAATAGAAATACACATTTTCTTTTTTGCTGTCAGTCAAGTTCGTTGCCGCAACGGACGGAACGGATCCATTGTGACGGACCTATAAGACTATCACTAATTTTCCCAATCGCAAAGTGGCTGCCCTATGTCCTCGATAGCCTCACGAATTCCATCTTTGAGGCCTTGAATCGACCCTGGGCTGTTGGCGTAGACCTTCTCTTTCACGTGGTCCCAAAGAAAAAAGTTACAAGGGGTTAAATCACAAGATCTCTGTGGCCAATTGTGATCACCTCTTCGAGAGATAGCACGGTCCGGAAACTTCTCCCGTAAAATATCAATGTTTTCGTTGCTTGTGTGGCACCTAGCGCCGTCTTGTTGAAAATGAACGTTGTCCAGATTAATACCAGCCAATTCTGGCCATAACAAATCGTTAATCATCTCTCGATAGCGCAATCCATTCACCAATAACACCTGTTATTGGAGAACCCTTCTGTAGACACAAAAAAATATAAAGAAGATTTACTTACACTCCTTGCGAAGACGTTTCGCTTAAAATGCTACACCTTCGGAGTATTCGAGCTCAGGCACTTTAAACCCAAGCGAACTGTCAGTTTTCGCTCAATTTCAAATGATATTTTGGCAAATGACATTTTAAATAGATCTGAGAAAATGCTGCCGGCATCGTGTTTCTGGCATGTGGAACGCGCTGTTCTCACGGCGTGAACTGAGTACTACTTAGCCGTGAGATGCACATGAAATTTCGCACATTTTTCACGGCAAGGCAATTTTAATAGATTTTGACAGCCACTTCACGTGAAACGCGAACTTGGTAATAGGGAACGAAAAACCAAATGAATTATTTCTTATAATAAAAACCTTGCTCGAAATAAAAAGTTCAATTTAGTGTCATTTTATAGTATAAAAGAGTTCTTATATAAAAAGGAAGTGTATTTATGAATATAATATAAGCATAATGGGTCATAAAATATCTTATATGTTTGGCATTAATTTTTATATTGCTTCTTATAAATAATGTTTGTTCATGTTCTTCAACTGAGAGTGCATTTGTCACTCTAAAGCGGGCGCAGTAGAACAGTAGCAAAACCGCGCCTAAAACTAAAAATTTTACAAATGATTCGCCGAACTCTAAGGTGATATTACTACTATTTTACTGCGTTCCTCCCATAGATTATGTTTTGCAAACATTTACAAATTTAATTTTATAATGTATCACATTTTATTGTTAATTTTTTCCCATCCTTCACTTCAGCGGTGGCACCATACTGTCAAAACTTCCAATTATATTACCAGGTGGATTGTAGTTACACACAACATACGTAGTATCACCTCTGAGGGAAAAACATGAATTTAGCATAGTTCACGATAAATTTCTTCAAAAACACTCACCTAGTTGCAATACCGACGCCCAATTGTCGGCTTTCCCGCCAAACAACTTGCGTAAAATGCCCTGTGCCGGGCTTGTAATTTGGTTTGGAGAAATCATAGTAGCGCACCTCATCGTACCAACTTTTTACTGCCGTTGAGCCATTTACCTCCATACCGCGGGATGTATACAAATTCTCACCATAGGTGTGTACTTGGCGATGTTCCAAGCGGCCGGATGAAGCCAGGTGCTGTTGGAGAAAAACAATATTAATAATATAGTGTATAATGATCGAATTGAGAAAAACTCAAAACTATTTTTTTGTGTATTTTTTGCTCCTAAAAATATTTTGTGAATTTTGGAAATTTAGATTTGGCATTACAGCAAGGCAACATCGACAACATAAAACTTCTATACGATTGTTCCCGCAGACTCACGGTAAAAGCCTTGCAAAAATGCCTATTAAAGAAAGCCAGTCGGGAGCTCCTCAAGTAGCGCTGAAGCTTCCGTTTATGAGACCTGCAACAGGCAGATATAGCCAACCAGAGCTATTGATATAATGGAGGAGTTGGTGAACTGCCCCGGGCTGTCGAAGAAAGAAGCACTCAGTGAGCTTAATCGTCTAGCCGCCAAGCCCGGACATTTACAGAGAAAGTGCTCAATAGTCTTCTTCTTAGTAAAGTCCCCACAGCTTCTATAATGAGGGTTGACTGGTAACCCTAGCTTCTTTGCGTGTGTGCCGATCGTCCAGTGACCGGCTAACACAACTACGAATTTGGAAATTGAATGGCAAGGAGTCCAAAAGGCTTTCTAAGTCCTGCGTATATTGTACTGGGGTTAAAGGGTTTTCGAAAAACCACATGAAGAAATGGAGGCCCATCTTTTTTGCGCTTTTCTGAGAAATAATTTGCGCAGTTCCCCTTTAACAACTGTCCGGAGGACGCCGATATCCGGGTAGGAGGTCTCTGAGACCAATTTCGTCCCCTTCCTGGCAAGCTCATCAGCAATTTCATTTCCCTCGATATTCCTATGTCCTGGTACCCATATCAGAGAAATGTTACCTGCACACCCAAGAGATTTCGTCTACTCCTTACAGGAGTTTACGAATTTCGTTCTGCTCCATGGCGTCGTCAAAGCCTTGATTGCGGCTTTACTATCGGAGAAAATGTTAATATCTCCCTCGCTCCCACGTTCTCCAAGCATTTTGTATGCCTGCAGGATCGCAAAGACTTCTGCTTGAAAAACACTAGCAGTATTCGGCAATTCATAGGAGATAGATAAATTAGCTGATTTAGAGAAAACCCCTGCTCCGACTCCCGATTCCATCTTCGAACCATCAGTGAAGACAGAGGTGCATGCTTCGATGAAGCCCGAAATATTAGAAGCAGATCCAAAAATATCTACAAATTATTTCCCTCTATTTCAGATTACTTATATATGGGAAATGGAAGAGTTGCCACCAGACTGGATGCAGCGCGTACCGGTAAAAGTTCGGATAAGAAAACTCACACGATACAAATTCCGATGTAGAGTTCTGCATAACAGTGTTCTATCCGAGCCTATCGAGCCAGTCGCAGGAATTAAGCAGGGCTGCATATTATCACCACTGTTTTTTACTATTTTTAATGGTACTTGATGATGTACTAAATAACGCCTTTGATACCAGCCCTGGAAGAGGAATTCTGTGGGATCCTATTAGAATGGAACACCTGAAGACCTATACTACGCTGACGATATTGCTCTCCTCTTCAGCATAGCGGAGAAATGCAGAGCACGTCGGTCTGCGTATAAATGCGAGTAAAGCCAAATCCATGCAAATCCAGAACTCGCAGGAAAACCATTTTTACAGTGCAGTGTACGATGAACAAATCGAAAGCGTCGACACTTTTACCTTCCCAAGCAACTACCACACACAGCTTACAATCATTTGTAAAATGTTGGCTCACAATAATTCTACGCATATGGTACTGACAATTGTATTCCACACGAACAACTCCTCGCCACCAGAAAAAGGAAGCTTGATGGACTCGTTCTGCCTAAGCTAAACGGAGACACAATCCAACTATCCAAGGAAATTAAATATCTTGGAGTAATCCTCGATAGTAAACTCCTCTGGAAATCACTCGTTGAAACAAAGGCATCCAAAGCACTGACAGCCTTCTGGCAATGCAAGGGTGTTTTTGGAAAAGCGTGGGGTATTTCTCCCAGCAAGGTCCTATGGATCTACACGGCTATGATAAAACCTATTATTACCTATGCATCAGTGGTCTGTATGAGTAGACTTCCTCTCGTGGGAGTCAGGAGGACCTTATCGAGACTACAACGCACTGTATCCATCTGTTGTGACGGAGCTTTTCCGACTACTTCAGGTCCGGCATTAGATGCTCTGATTAGTCTACCACCACTTGAAGTGTTCATCCAAGGAGAGGCCTTGAAGGCCATCTGCAGGCTAAAACACAATGGGAATCGGTTCAGCCCCTGCCCGGCATTGGACAACAGAGTAGGCCAGGACCGAGCACGGCTGCGACTCTGGGGTCTACGTGGAATCCAGCATTTCAAAGCTGCACTTTGTTCTTGAAATGCAAGCATCTGTGTTTCAAGCGGAGGTGTATACTGTTCAAGAAGCGATGAACTTTGTTGTCGAAACAGATGGAGAGACAAATATATATGTGTCTGCAGCGCCAAGCTGCGCTTATGGCCTTAAACAGCCCCCAACAACTTCAATGGTAGTCGAGTCCTCTAAATCCAGGCTGAACTATGTCAGTAGGCATAATAGCCTGATGCTAACATGGTTCCCGTGACACGTGGGCGCCTTTTTCACGAGTTTTTAAGAGTCGACGAAAGCCTAACGTAGTCCCAGATCAAGGCAAAAGCGAATAATCGACAACATTGGCAATCTTTTGTTTCGGCACTATGAGCCTCTAATTGGCGCGGCAAGGCAAAGAAGTACTGTCTAAGTTTGGGATGAATGGTACGGCATATACTTTCAGAGCGTACTAAGATACAAAAACAATTTTTCGAAAAACTGTTAAAAATATCATATAGGATTGGCGCTGATTGGAACCTTAGACAAACTGAGTTATTCGGGCAGGTTTTGTTATTCACTTCCAAATGTGTTTCATAAAAATTTTCGACCAATTGCATTGAAATAAGTTCAGCAATAGATTACAGTACTTGCCTGAGTATCTCAGTTATTAATTACAATAATAAAGTTACAGTATTGAGAATAATTTATGTCCTGCTCATGTGACCAAAGATGTTAGCTGTAAACATTCGAAATATAGATATCGTACATACATATGTATGTATATGTAATTCTTAAAGACCTCAATCACGCACATTTTCATTATTTTAAACATTATCGCATGTTTTTCTTTAAGGTCAGCCATTAATCGTATTTCAATTTACCATCAAGATTCTTAATACTCACATTTTCTTCCTTGTACCACTCACCTTAGCCCATTGTTGTGCGTAGCGACTCAAATCACTGCTCAGCGTTAGGGCTGGACAGTTTTGATGACGTGCTCGAAACCGATTATGCGCCTCCAAGCATTCCTGTTGAAAATCTGTTGTACAGTCGGAAGTAGCGCCACCACTGCAAATGTAAAGGTTTGTTTTTAATTTTATAATAAGTTACTGATACCTTAACACATTGAGTGCCAAGCTGATCTGATGAAAATATTCAACGGAAGCCAAGCATTTCCCTTTTTGTTTATGAAAAAAGGATAATCACTTTCTGGGCGATCCCCTATTTTGTTGCATATTTTGTATTTTATTACTTTTAAAATGACTTCGATTCGCTTTCGTGCGAGCTGACACTTTAGGAAGTTTTATATGTCGTACAAAACCGTACAAAAACTCTATGTATTAAACTACCCTAACGATGCTTAAGTTATTGAGACTTACTACTAGAGGCCAAGGATGATAGATTATTAGCTGTGGCTATCCAAAGCAAAATTGTGAGAGTAACTTCAGCTGCCACGTAATTGGATATTCACAAGGCGAATTAAGTAGACAAACTAATATAGAAGAAGTGCCGCGTGTTAAATTGTGAAAGCACACATTTTAAAAAGCACCTCCAAATGCAGTTTGCGTTTTAATGCGGAAGACGCCCTGGCAATAAAGTGTGTTTCGCCTACTCTTCCTCTTCACAAACCAGTAACTCCCCTTCCTTTTGTTCGTTTATTCATGCACTCTGACAACACTGAAAATGCGACCTTGTAATCTATCATCCCTGGGGTATTCAGCAGCAGAATTCTGTACGGTGATTTCACACGTATTCACACATTCGTCCCATCAGTTATTGTTCAGACGGCGGCGAATATTTTAACACGTGCAGGCCTATATGGATTTATATCACCAACACAATTTCAGTTTTTTCGTGAACAAATCGCTGCCAATACCCCGGCTACGTCAGCCAATCAGCTGATTCCTTCAAAATCGCGGAGATCCGGTTAACGGTCGGGTGTTCGCCACAGTTTGCAATCTGCACATCTGCTAGAGACCATCAAAGCACTGAGAGTAGTTCATTGGCTGCGCGCGCTCTAATTTGCTCGGTCGGACATAAATGGGAATATTTGTTTGAAAGAAAATGCGGTATACAACATTCATCTTTTAACACTTCGTAGTTTTTTTTTTGTTTTTGGTATATTTCATTCTTCATTTTTTGTTCTCTATTTTTCTTCCAGCGCAGTTTTCTTGTTCCTCATATTTTTCGTCCTTTACTTATGCTTAGTTATACCTTTTCTCATGTTGCTTTCTTCTTCCATCTACGAGTATTTGTGACAACTCAACGAGACACCGTTAGCCCTGCTCGAGCTGGATTGCTGCACGACTCGGTGTCCGTTGTAGTAGACGATAAAGCGAAAAACGCAGTCTCTCTATCCTCGGATTTAGTCAACGAAATACCAAAGTCAAAACGAATATTATACAACGAACTCGACGAAAACATGATCGGAAATTTCAGAACAAGATGTGAAACGACGTCTTCTTCAACACTTCGCTCTATGAACTTCGCAAACGGATATATTTTTTAAAAGTAAATTTCCACAATTTGGAAGTGTTGTTCTAGTGTTTGATGACTTGCCAAACCTTGCTGAACAAAAATTCCAACACAACTTGCCATTCTCAGCTGTTAAACCATAGGTATCGATATTGATAATTCTCATGCAGCTAAAAGAAACACCTAATACGAGGAAAATACTTTATAATTCTTGAGTGAAGTCAAAGTTGGGATATGCCTCAGTAATTTGGGTTTTATTCGCAAAGGATCGAAAGAGTTCAAGCTTTGTCCGGTTTGCTCTGCAATCTCTTTATTTTATAGCACCACTTCCATCACTTTCCTCAAAACGCATAATGCACTCACTGATATCTATGATATTATCGTGGTAAAGAGCTGCTTGTACAAAACTCTCTCGTCAAATAGCTCATCTTAAGAAAAACGTTGTCCCAAGAAACATAAATTTCCAGCCCTACACAACAACAGTTTGTCTACAGTAAATAAAAAACATCCACGTTCTGTTCGCAAACAACCCTTACCACTTTACCTTGGTATAGCTGCGGCATCATCGTAGCCCGAGTGAGCTGGTTTTTGAGGCTCAGTTTGTGTCGCTATTGCCGTTTGATGTATTCGACTCGATGGACCTGCAAATATTTTACTATTTCGGTTGGAGCAGGTAGCTACAGGACGTTCAGCAGAGCAATCGATTTGAGCCCTGGAAGTGGATGTTCCACATGTAGGGCACGTATTTAAATTGCGATTCGACGCATTTCTCTGGGGATTTGAATAAGACGATGCGCAATCGGGGTATGCTCTGGCGGGTGTAGCAGTGGCTCGTGGCTGAGTAATTGTGCTGCGCGAGCATTGATTTGGAGGTACATACGTAGAGGTTGCAGCTGATGATGTAGGTAAAGATGCTGCTAATGCCTCATCTTTTGCCCTGCAAGCTTTACAATTGCAAAATTCATCTGGACTGCGGACTGGCGGAGGCGGAAGTTGCTGTGGTGCTGCAAATTGTGTTGAAGTGTCATAATCGCATGTCCGTGATTCTATGCGAGAATGCATGGATGACGTTTGCTTAGGCTTGCCATAATTTAGCGATCTAGCCGACGTACACTGCATTACCTCGTACTCGTTGGACCGATCTATATAAGTAGTTGCGGGTACAACGATTCGCGGTCCCACGTTTAGGGCACTCACATTGCGTGATACATTGTGTGACCTAGGGGGATCGTCGTACCGATGTGCAGGGGGAGAGCGTGAACAATGTTGAGCACGACGCTGTGCACTTCCACCTATACCCATTTCTCAACAACAACACTAAATGGCTTTTGGCGCATCGAGACTAGTGTTGCTGACAAAGACGTTGAAGTTGTCGACTTTTTAGCAGTGCCGCTTTTCTACGACCGCAACTATAGCCGGAGCTATATAATTTTATTTACAATTCACTTTTTTTTCTATTTAGTTATTTTTTTATTTTTTTATATTTTTTTGTTTTTTGTTGATTTAAGTAATTTTGATTAGAATATTTCCGAGTTTTCTTTTCAACGCAAATATTTGTATGACACTGAAAATGTCAAGATTTAGATTATAACGAAAAGAAAAAAAAAACAAAAACAATTTAAAATAATTATCAGAAAATTCAATTGAAACTACCTGCTAAATAATGGATATTTTCATTACGCTATAGGGCGAAGCAAACCGTAATCTATCGATTGAAGTTGGTACTCTTTTTGCAAATGACCACACGCGTCGCTATTAGATGACTCTTCGACGGACTCAAACAAACATTTGTATGTGAATGACACATAGGCGGTGCATCATAGGGCTGTTGCTCGGTTACAACATTTACAGCTCTTGGATTGTTCTGGCTGTTTGACCTAGATCTCGGCTGGCCGCGCTTTTGCTTCGACTGCTGTTGGTCTCTATGTGCTGAATTTAGTTGACAGTCTGGATTACAACAACCACACGACTCTGTACTCTGTACTCCACTAGAATGTGGAGTATTCTCACTATCAGAACAACGCCGTCGATTACGGCTCTGCTTACTGCCCATCGCTCGCACCACCACAACAATTGAATACTATTTTTTCCTTATATCTGTGTATTTATTATATCAAAAACATAAAAAATTTTGTAATTCTATTGAAATTTTTTAATGTGAGACCGGAGAAAGTAATGATAAGTTGACAGTTTACAATAAAAAGTTATAAATTGTAAAAAACCCATATTTACACAGGGCTGTAAGAAAAGGGAGCCTGAAATTTATTACTGCAATTAGCTATTTCTGTTCGCGAAGGAGATTTCGTTTGTAAAAGTGAAATCTTCTTCTTCTTCGTGATTGGCGCAGTAAACGCTTAAACGAGTTTGGCCGAGTTTAACAAAGCGCGTCAGTCGTTTCTTTCTCGTGCTAACTGGTGCCAGTTGGTAGCACCAAGTCCTTCTCCACCTGATCTTTCCAACGCAGGGGAGGCCTTTCTCTTCCTCTGCTACTACCATCTAATACCGCATCGAATACTTTCAGAGCCGGAGCATTTGTATCCATCGGGCATAACTCCGCCAACGAAGCCACTGGATCTTAACTGGCTGCGCTATGTCTATGTCGTCGTAAAACTCATACTGCTCATTGTTTTATCGCCTACGATATTCGCAGTCGCCAACGTACAAGGTGTCCAAAAATCTTCCGCAAAATTTCTCTCCTCCTATTGGTGTTAATGCTGGTTCCCAGATAAACGAGGTCTCTTACTACCTCGAAACCATAACTGACAGCAATGACGTTGGCGGCGATACGCGAGCGCGCCGACGGTTTGTTTGATGACAGAAGGTACTTCGTTTTGTCCTCGTTCATCAACACACCCATTCGCTTTGCTTCTTTATCCAGTGTGGAAAAAGGCAGAACCAACAGCGCGGTTGTTAAGGCCGATCATGTCAATATCATTGACTGAAATTGTTTCTTACTAATCCCAGGGAAGAGTTTAGCCATCAATTGCCCATTCATTCCAAAAAATTGCTTTTGGATCTGCCGAAATGCTACCGCGCCGCACGATGTACAGAATGCAGAGGGGTGGCCAACATCAGACCGTTAACCGGTCAGCGATTTTGAAGAACTCAGCTGATTTGCTGATGTAATCGGGGTCATGACTGCGATTTGTTTATGGAAAAACAGAGATTCTGCTGGTGGTATACGAAAAAATCAACGCAGTCTACACTCATACTACTTCGCTGCCATCTGAACAACGGCTGATTAGACAAGTGTGGGAGTCCGTGTGAAATGAGCGGGCGGAACTCTGCTGCTCAGATACTCACGAATTACTGGAGTAGCAGCCGAAGTTACTCCCACAATTTTGCTTCGGGTGATCCTAAAAACCATACCATGACATCTACATTTTCACTGATAGCAAGGCGGAGCTAAAATCTCTCACAAAGCAGTCGACAACTTTCAAGGTAGCCATGAAAAGGTGAGGAGTGAGTAATTTCACATAGAGGGTAGCTGCAGTGCCGATGAACTTGGCACCAAGTTGACTGAAGAGTGCACGGCCAATGGCACACCCAAACATGTACTTATCTTTTAGGAAATTGTAAGAACGGCGAATGAAAGATGGCGGAATGAAGCCACCTGCAGAATCGCCCGACAATTGTGGCCATGTTAAACGCACAGAACCACAGCTAAGCCAAAATAAACACAGTCTTAGCATACTGATTTCAGGTGTAACGGAGGTCTACCTAAGGCAGGCATGCCCACATGAGTTCTGCAGAAGCTGTGTAAATGAGGTAGAAGAAGAGATGGTCTAGCACCTCCTGTGTCATTATCTTGCTCTACCCAGGTGTATATTTACAATTTCAGATAGACATTTTTTTATGGAATTGGAAGATCTCAGTACTGCGGAACTCAGCATTCTTCTGAATCGTCTTTGAAAAGTACACACTGGTTTTAGGAAAGATAAGGACAACAGGGGACAACACAGGCAGGGAAAAAAATTATCAAAAATTAATGAGAATTTCGAGTCACTTCAGACTTCGTCTTTATTATACTAAAATTTAATGAGTTGTAAAACTCATCCTCATTGTTGGCATGACGGTCCGGGTTGAACCTCTCTCAATAACTTCGATCAAGAATATCGAACTTTGCAGACATCCTCCAGTTTTTCTGTCCAAAGATCTTGGTTTTGTTCTTAACTGGGTCAATCCAGGTTTTCCTTGCGCGACCCGCTTACAGCTTACTACTGTAGATAATTTTTGCATTTCGTTTGGGTCCACCCTCAGAACATGTCCAGCCCACTTAAGACGCTGAAGCTTGATGATGCCTTTTAGCTAGATATTCATCGTTGTAACGTAGGCGTTAGTTGACGTGATTTCTCCGCACCGGAACAAGAAAGCGGCGTACGATTTTTCGTTCAAATATGCTAAGCTTTTTTTCATCCGCCTTACGCGTCTCCCAGGTTTCAGAAGCATAAGTAACGTAAGGCTTAATTGTTGTTCTATAGAGTTTCAGCTTAGAAAGAAATGAGGAACCTAGAGTCTTGTGTAGCGAAAATAAGACCACGTTTCCCGCATGGAGCCTCGCACTCACGTTTTGTTTGGCTGTTGCGTCCGCAGAGATGATAGATCCAAAAGATTTGAACGATGCAACCTACTCAAAAGTTAACTGTCGATCAACATCTTAGATTTACATTCGTTTGGAACTTTTCCAGGGCACCATAATTTGGTTTTTGTTTCGTTTATGCGGAGGCCCAAGCTTCTAGTTGCATTCTCAAGTTTTAGAAAATCCTTTTTCAAAGCTTCTGCGCTCCTGTATATTAGATCGATGCCATCTGCTAAAGCTCGAATTTTCGATGATTTTATCATTATAGTGTCATTCAGGCATACACCAAACACCCGCAAAATCTTCTCTTCTCTAAAGCAAGCACGAATAAAGTAGAGACAAGTGGTTCACTTTGCTTCACCCGCGCGCTAGTGACTTTCAACCAGTCTTCCAAGCTTAGGAGGAATGGTAAAATCATGAAGTAGGTTGCAAAGAGTTCGTCTGTTAACAGAATCAAATGCTTGCTTAAAATCTATAAATGAATGGTACAAAGGAACATTGCACTGGTCGAATTTTTCCATAATTTGCTCCAAATTAAATATTTAGTGAATTGTTCATATTCCTTTCACGAAATCTGCGCAATAGGGACCAATTATATCGCGCAGATATACTTTAAATCTTTCATTTGACAAGGAGGCAAAGATTTTGTAGGCAACGCATAAAATAGTAGTGCCTCGGTAGTTTGTCCAGGAGAGGTTGTCACCTTTCTTATGTAGTGGGATAATGACCACTACGCCCCAGTCTAATGGCATTTCTTCAGTGGTGCACTGGTGATGGTTTTTATTGGGATTGATGAGCGTTGTATACTTCTTGTCCTCGTTCTTTGAGTAATTCTGCGCTTATGCCATCGACTCCAAATGATTTGTAACTCTTTTGTTTCATAATTGCACGGTAAGTTTCATCCAAAGTGGGTTCAGGGGTTAAGTCGTGGATTGTATTGCCATAGCAGACATGTGGCAATGCTGGCGATGTTACTCGGACTTTTAGAAGGTCATGAAAATATTCATCGATATAAAACTCCCAATTTTTTTTTAATCTGATTAAAAGGTTATAAGTTTTGATGAACATTTTTTAGAATTTTTATAAATTTTATATAAAAATTTAAATATGGATTTATTTGGTCTCTGTTATACATATAATGAACTTCAGTTTTATTTTAAATAATTCAAATTAATAAAAGGCCAAACAGGGCAATATGTGGTTTTTCATAATTTTTATAATTCAAAATACAGCAGTGGAAGATCGAGGGTATAGCCTACGTTTTTGTTACTCTAGAATCACTTTGGATGAAATAATAATAGTTTTTTTAAACTCTCATCACATTAGTGTGACATTGGGAACTAAAGGCTCAAAATCAACCGTAAATTTATTATACTTAAACTCACCAGCACCAACGGAACATTTTTCACCGAAAATTAAGTAGCACTTTACGCGAATCAAAATGATAAACTGAACGGAGCACTTCAAATCACCGGATACGAAGCCCGCAGCTGCTTGGCAGTTTGGGGCGCGAGTACTGGCATACTTACACACATATGCTGATACGAGAAAATACCTTGCACATACATGAGTTTAACTGAGATAAGGCGCAATGTTTACTTTTTTACTATTTACGAGTAATAATTTTATTCCATCAGCTGTATGTAGACATTTTTATGTATTTTTGTGGCTGCATATAAAAGTAAAAATCAGTTTTCAGCACAAATCTGTTTTCTTTGTTTCACAACGGCACATTTACAACAAATAACTGTGTAGAGAATTCCAATAGGAATTGCTTATTTATTCACTTAATACATTTTACTAGAATTGAATTATTGAAAGAATTCGCTTCTTTAATGTGTCACCGTGAGTAGTGCGCGCGCCACTAAAATTGATAACAACAAAGGCAGTAAAGTAGCGGTGGTGCTTCGTCACTCATAAATGCACAATAAATATTTTATTGTGGCTATTGTAGTTTTTGTTGTTTCCACATAATTACTTTTGCAGTACGTATGACAATGAAATTGAAATCGAAAACGCTCCCAAATCAATCAATTATTGTTTAACATCAAGTGGCACTTGCATTTAACTGATGATACACGTTTGAGTTCAAAAGAATAAGCCACCGTTCAAACAATGTGCTTTACATATTCATATACAATTTAATATTCAAATAATGCAAACATTATTGCGCACCTCCCAAATATGCCAAGCTGAATGAGTGACTAGCCGATTTGGGCAGGCTTTTGCAAATATGGGCCAAGCAAAACGGTAAAAGCAAAAAAAAAGTGGAGGCAAAAAATTATCTTGACTTTTTTGTGAGCCGATAAAGTGTGTTTTTTTTTTATTACTATTTAAATTAATATTTAACATTTTTGTTATTTAATTAGCATTTTTGCTCATAGGCTTGGATTTTATTCTATTTTTCTGTGAGTCTCTATATTTTATTAGTTTTTGATTTCTTAAATTTAAATTATTAAATTCTTAAATTAAAAACTTCAACTCCACATAGTTTTTAGGTGTGGTGAGGAGTGTAAGGGGAATCCTTTTTAAAGGAATGAAATGGGTCTTTCAACAAGACTCAGCAGCAGCTGAAGTGCAACCGCTAAAACTAATTTTTATAAAAGCCTTGGCCGAGGGAATATTTATCGCTGACTGGAAGCGGACTTCAGTCACTCTTATTTGCAAAAGCGGCAATAAGAGCGAATTACAGATCAATTTCGAAATTATCTGCTATCTCTAAGGTCTTTGAATTTGTTGTCAAAGGCAAATATATATATATATATTAGGCCGGGTCGACTTGTGGGGAGGCAAAAAAATCGCCCATTGCTCTGTGAAAATCATATTCTAGAGATCAAAATAAGAAACTTTGCCGAAGGAACCATACCTCTAAAACGAATTCTGATGTCCCCCAATTTGGGTCGAACTTTTTAGTTTCTTTTCTATAACTCACTTAAATTAATTTTTTCATTTATGTACATATGTTCTGAAACAAATTTCTTAAGAGAAAAAATAGATATTATTATAAATAAATAAAAATAAAGAAAAAACATAGCCATTTAGCTGATTTTTTCATGTAAAGGCCAAAAATGGTGACATTTTGAAATTGGGGGACATCAGAATTCGTTTTAGAGGTATCGTTCCTTCGGCAAAGTTTCTTATTTTGATCCCTAGAATACGATTTTCACAGAGCAATGAACGATTTTTAAATCGGCCCGCCCTAATATATATATATAACAATACTTCATTTCCCTATTTGCTTGCGTGGCAATCTTCATAAAAAACTGATTATTAAGATAACGTAGATCTTGCAACTACAAAACAACATTGATAAATATGAAACGACGGGACGCCTGGAGACTCACGGTAGTCGTAACTGGCTTCTGATCTGTCGGGGAACGAGCAGCCAAAATGGGCATAACTCACAACACACACTGCAATAGTTGTAAGCAGCCAAAGAAACACGAAACGATTTTCCATTTCCTCTGTGATTGCCCTGACTTATTGCAGGAGAAAATGTCAACCCCTGTTCGAGAGTCTCGAATAACTGTCTGGCTTAGACGTCAATAACCTAATAAGGTTATTGGATTCCATTCTACTTAACAAAGAGGTGCAGCATAGTATCATAGTTATCAATAGAGTTGCTTCGAAGCAGTTTTTGGACCCTCTGGTCTACATCTGGGTAGTATTTTATGACCTTTGCTTTGTTTTGTTTGTTAATGATATCTGTTCGTGTTTTTCCTTTGCAAAATTTCTTCTCTATGCTGATGGTCTACAAGGTGAAGTCCAAAATAAACAAGACTGAGTTAAAATAAAAACGGCAGGGGCTTTGTTCTGATAACTTCGAGTTTATTTATTCAAAATAGCCCCCTCTGGCCTCGATACACTGTTTTGCGCGATCTGAAAGGTTTTCGCAAGAGTGTCTCAGGTTTTTGACCGAAATGTCCTTCAGGATGTCGGTACAAGACTTTTGGAAGGCCTCTACGGACGCAAAACATTTTTCTTTCCTGACCAAATGTCCTTCTGGATGTCGGTACAAGACTTTTAGAAGGCCTCTACTGACGCAAAACGTTTTCCTTTCATGTCCAAATGCAATTTTCCGAATAGGTAGACGTCACAGGGAGCCATATCAGGCGAATACGGTGAGTGATTGATGGTTAAAATGCTATTTATAGTCAAAAAATCAGTCACAAGAGCGCATCGATGAGACGGTGTATTACCATGCAATAAGCGCTAGCGATATTCAAGGCGAATTTGGCAACAAACGCTTAAAAACACCAATATAGAAAATTGCATTAACGGTTTGGCCCGTTGGCACGAACTGCTGTAGACAATTCCCTCGGAATCGTAAAAACACCGTCGGCTTGATTTTTGACTTCTCTTAACGCGATTTTTTGAGTGGTGGCTCGCCTGGGGCCTTCCATTCGGCACTTTGGCTTAGTTTCAAGTTCATCTTGGAAACACTACGTTTCATCCCCAGTTACAGTGTTGATGGAAGTTCTCGTCTTTTCTCGCCTCTTTAATGAGGTCTTTCGAATGTTAAATTCTGAGCAATTTTTGGACCTCAGTTAACTTGCACGGAATGAAACGTGCACAGACCTTTCATAAGCCTAAAAGAACTGTTAAAATGCGATAAATCGATGTTTTGGAGATATTCGACTCTGATTCCATGAATTTCAACGATGATTTCGGTTCAGTTTTGACAAATTTACGAACAATTTCGATGGAGTTTTTGGTGACTACTGATTTCGGGCGGCCCGGCCCGTATGTTAATAACCTCACAACCATCTCTGAAACGTGTAAACCACTCATGAACTCTGGCACGAGATAGACAATCATCGCCATAAACTTTTTTCATCAATTCAAATATTTTGGTAAACGTTTTACCGATTTTAAAACAAAATAATTTTATATTAGCTCTTTGTTCGAAACTCATTTTATATTTCAACTCCATGGTATGTTTAATGACTTCGTATACTGACATAAACCAACGACTTTAGATAGTGTGTTCTTAGGATCCATTGACTAACTGAAATCAAACATCTGCCAGACCTTAATCACGTATTTGAACAAAATATTATGGAGCTTGGCTCTATGTGAAGCCTTATATGGTAAACTGTGCCAAATAATTCACTATTGGGAAAACATTAGTATTTGAACACCTGCGTGCTGTGTTTCTGAGTGAAACGACCAATTATGCCGTTCACTCGCTCACACTTGGGTAGCTGCATATATAGTATGTATATACATTGCAAGTATAAATTTCATTCAAAGAAAATATAGGCACTGTGAACGTGACTCCCCATTACACATACCTGCCTATATGAGTCACGTATGCTCTAGGCGAAATCGGAAACAAAAAAATGTAGCACACACATTTACCGGCTTTTCTTATCAGTAATAGAGTAATAGATGAAAATTAAAAATAAATGAGTTGTTTACCTTGCACTCTAAAGTATACACCGCGAAAAATACAATTAATAAAAAGAGTACAGTAAGCAGCGTGAAAGTGTCAAAAACTACACAGATAGTAAAATAGGCGGAATAAATTTAATTTTGTATTTCATAGCAGTTTAATTTGGTATTGACATAAAGTTTCTGTCTAAAGACCCAAGCCTTATGCTTAACAAGACAACAAAACAAAACATAAAAAAAAAATTTATTTTTACATATTAGACCTGTTGATGTGGCATTTATGAATGCATAGAATTTTATGTAAAATCCGAATCTGCCAGGAGCGAAGGCGCAAAAAAATTACCGTAATATACATCCTTTGTGAGATATTTTTCGAGCTTAAACAACTTTATGCCGCCTCCGAAATTAAGTTTTAAATGAGAAGTTGTGTCATGGTAGAAGTTAGGGGTATACATTTTTGGGATTTTACTGGTCCCGATATTTTCGGTATTTTATTTTGGGATCCCGAAATGTCGGAATTGTCCCAAAGTGAATCGAAGTATAGAGCATAATGTATTATATTTAAAATGGGTGTCCGCAGTTTTTGGCTGTTATTTCTTTGCACTCTAAAAACACAATTCTCCGCCAAATAAAGGGGTTTTCAAAAGACGCGCATAAATGTTATTTTAAAATAAAAATATAAATTCTTTCAGGTTTCACTATTTTTATTCAAAATACGACTCTTAACAATTATTATGTGCGAAAAATGACACCATCCGCCAAACAGTGGATTCATGAATGCCTAATTGTTTAGAACGTCGAGACAATGCACTACTGACATTTAGGAGTCCCTTCTTAAAGGCCCATTACAAACTCAGCTGCGTAAGGTTAAAAGTGTTGCAAACGCTTAAAGCTAAACCAGTGTTGCAAATAAAGCTTTTATTCCCTCAAAAAGGAGGATTTTTGTAATGAATATTTGACTCATTGCATCTGAAAACATATAATCAGTAATCCCGTGATTTGAACCGACTAGTCCCGAAAGCTTTGAGTTTCGGAATTCAAAAGAAAGCAAAGCTTCGAACTCAAGCCAAGGTACTTACGCCGAGACCCATTCAAATACGGCGGCCGCGGAAACAGCCTTTCATGAAGTAATTCGGCATATTAAGAAGCCATTACAATTTACTATGGCAGCTTTTCTAAGCCTTTAAAAATGTATCTTGTAGAAACCATAATCGATTCGTTGTAACTGGATCCGAACAGAATCATTCTAGCATCAAACGGAGACGCATCGGTTACTCAATTTGTAAGCAGAGGAACTCCACACAGTATTAACCCCTTGCCGTGCTTAACGAGTCTGACTCGTGATGAAAATTTTGTGAACTTGTGACCGAAACTTAACTGGAGGTACAAAGTAGAAAAGCGGGTAGAAAAGCTTATGTGGCTTATTACACTTATAAAAGGCTTATCAGTAGAGGCTGGGGTTTAAAGCCTAAACTCGCACTTTGGATGTGTACCGCCATAATAAGACCGATTATGGCATACGGAGCATTAGTATAGTGGCCTACATTAAAGAAACAGTACAACGTTTGGCGGCTAATAAGCGAAGAACGGCCAAGCTGCGCAGGAAGCTATGAAACCTGGAGCTATGAAATCATGTCCAGCAGTGGCACTTAATATCATGCTCTATGTTACAAATAGCCTTACAACTACGACTAACAGCAACAAATACCGCTTTTAGGATAAAATAGGACGGTTTTCGAAATGCTGGGATGTTTGGTCATAATGATATTTTAGACAGCCAAAGGATTACTAGCAACTCATCAGATTTTAGTACCGCTACCTTAGACTTTAGAATAGAGTTTAAGTTAAACTTCGGCACGCGAAAGAAATGGGATTTGAATTCAGTAGTTAAAGAAAATAAAACTCCACTTTACACTACGGATTGCGGCGCCGGTGTATATTCGAAAGACCTCGAAACTTCCAAATCTTTTCGCCTGAGCAATTGAATAGTATTTTTCAAACAGAAGTTCTCGGTATAAGGAAAGCTTGCAGGATAATTAGAAACCATCCAGAACAACTATTAAAAGTATGAATTTTTTCAAATAGTCAAGCAGCCATCTTAGCTTTAAAGTCACCTATAGCCAATTCAAAAATTGTCAGGCAATGCAAAAAAGAACGGAATGCTTTAACGCGCACGACAAACATCCCTCTCATCTGGGTACCTGGCTATACGAACATAGAAGGAAATGAGAAAGTTGATGAACTGTCACGACAGAGGGCCATTCTATAACAAATCCGAAGCGGTAGAAATAGGATGTCCCCAATGAGTGCGGAAAAAAATGAATAAATAAAAAGGGAGACCTTTTCGCTATTCCAGAGGCAGACCGTTGGCAGATGGACTAACACGGATACCTGCAAAATAACTAAACAAAGGTGGCCCAATTTCAACCAATCCAGAACTAATGAGTTTTGTTAAGAAAGCCACGAGCAAACATATTCAGAATTACATCAACAATAACTGGCCACTGGCCTTTGGGAGACCAAACCAAGAAGATGGGGTGGTCATACAACGATAGATGTAGAAGCTGCAATCAAGAAGAATCTAAGAAAACTATCTTTCACCATCTGCGTAAATGCGCAAGTAGGTGGTGCTCTACGACATAGTACGCTGGAGGAATTATCGATGGTTGTCTTAAAAGAAATTGCAGAAAAGAAAATAGACGGCATAGGCAGATTCGTAGTCAAATCAAGATGGTTCGACTAATAAAACGCAGTGGTTCTACAAGTGGTGGGGATATTTTGTGCTAGTTGAGTCTGAGCTGCGTCGCTCAAACGACACCACCTCCACACGGTGACCGGTTGCTCAGCCTCTAAAGATGCTGGGCTAAAATACAGTGAACAGATCGATGCAACGATTGAACTACAGAGAAGGATGTCTTCCAATTGCCTCGGCTAAGCAGCGCTAGTTGGCAGTGAGACTTTCGTACAAATGGTTCCATCATTCAAAGAAGCACGCACGAAGAGATAGCGAAACTCATGTCCCCCTCCGACAGGGTGGGTTGGTTTAATAAAATCAAAAGATCAAAGCTAAGGGTCAACAGTGAAATACAATAATTGAAATTAAGTTATCCATGAGAAACTTAATTGCACAAAAGAGTTCAAAATCAAATGACATCACTCGACATAGTTAAATATGAGCAAGGCATAACTTAATAAAATCTTCAACCGATTAAATTGGTTTTGATTTGCGAAACGATAAAATCATGTAACCCCTTATTTGCGTGCCGGCGGTGTCATTAACGAACTTAAACGCAATTTTATTGCTTGAGATGGTCTGTGATTTCGTAACTCAGACATTATACTGCCGCCCCAACACCCATAGAAAAAGAGATGCCAGTTGTGTTGAACTCCCATAGGCAAACAGTAGCGAACATTAATAAAACCAGCAGTTAACACATAAGTACGAATTCCACATTTGCATGCATACATATTTACACATGTACACAGGTATATTTGTGTTAACAGGTATGCTAGTTTGTGTGTATTAGTAGCGTAAATGAAATTCCAACGCAATTACAAATATCACAAAATGAAAATAACTGCAAGGATATGGCAATAAGCGCAAATAGGAGGTGGTGGGTGTGGTGGGAAGATAATATATGTTATTTGCGTGTCTGCACAAACAAATGTAAAATGCAAAATTTCTCGAAGCGGATAAAGGTGCCACCGTTGTCGCTGATGCTGCTATTTTCGCTGCTGCTGACTTCCATTGCTGATGGTGGTGCTGATGGAAATTGTTACAGCAGCCAGACAGATAGACATGCAAGCGTGTGCATGTGGGGGTGGGTTAAATTTACATATATTTATGTGTGTGTGTGCCTTGTATGTAAATTCACGTTCGCTGGCACATGAGCACGTGCGCGAAATGGTCGGAAACTTCAAGCAAAGCAAGGCAAATGCGCTGAAAAGTCAATGCCTCTGCGAGCTGAGTTGAATTAAGTTGAGCAAAAGGGAAAATCAGCGATAGCTGCGTGAATTAATACAAAAAAGGAAAAGCAAGCAAATAAAGAAGTGAAAATTATACAAACGTGTAAGGCACAGAGTAGCGGAAATGTGAGTGTGTGTGTTAGCGATATGTATGTATGTGTGTAGGGGTGCATAGGTAATACCTCTATTTGCAGTTATATAAGAAAATATGCATATTTTTTTCTCTTTAACTCACTTCAAAAAGAAAAGGTTTGCACTTCGACACTGATTTTATGCAGAAATACTAGAAACGCCAAAAATGGCACATAAAGGAATAATTATCACCTGCACTCACAGCCAGAAAAAAATACCAAAAAAATATATGTCTATTTAAATATGCAAAAAATAAAATTTCTTTTTCTTTTATAATAATAAAAAATAATAAAAATCGACTAAAACTACTAACGCCAGCGTAATAACGTAACGCCAAATATAGTTCCAAAATATTTCAGCGAAAGTCTTAAGATTTTATAAAATTTAAAACACTACTGAAAAACGTAACTTTTTTTTGGCTGTGGAATATAAAGGACGATCAAATTGAATGGTTCCGAATGGGGTTTTTTTTGACAGATCACTCATGACTACTGTCAAACTAAACGCACACTTTTTTCAGTATTCATTGATATTTCATCATGGAAAGACTTACGCCTCAACAACGTTTACAAATCGTACAATTGTATTACGAAAATCGACGCTCAGTGAAAAGTGTTCATCGCACGCTCAGGCCAAATTATGGTGTTACTTAATGCTTACGTCAATAAACAAAATTGTCATATTTGAACTGAAGAGCATCCTGAAACCATTCAAGAACCGCTATCACATCCATTGAAAACAACCGCTTGGTGCGGCCTATGGGTTCGAGGAATCATCGGCTCATATTTCTTCAAAGACGAGACTGGCGGCAATGTAACAGTGAATAACAAACGCTATAACGCCATGATACACGACTTTTTGATACCAAAAATTGAAGCCCGTGATCTCCAAAACATTCGGTTCCAACAAGACGGCGCTACTTTCCATACAGCCGGAGAAACAATGGATTTACTACGTCATCGTTTCAGTGAGCAATTTATTGGCCTTTTGGACTTTTATTTGTGGGGATATGTAAAGTATAAATGCTTTATGGATAAACCAGCTTCGATTGAGGCATTAAAAAACAACATTACTAAAGTTATTCACGAGATACCCACCGAAGTCCTCCAGCGAGTCATTCAAAATTGGGGTTTACGGATGGCCGAATTACGGCGCAGTTTCGGGAAAGGGCATTTGAATGGGATTACCTTTAAAAAATAAATGTAATGAATGGTTCTACACAAAAATAATAAAATTGCACAATCAATTGGAATTTCCGATGTTTTATTACAATTTAAACGCAACAGCCAAACAAGAAGAAAGTGCCAGGATCCAGGTTTTTTTTTCGCTATACAAGGTTTTAGGATCTTCATTGCTTTCTAAGTGAACGAAATCTATATATTAGGTCTTAGGTTACTTATGCTTCTGAAACCTGGGATATGCGTAAGGTGAATGAAAAAAAGCTTAACATATTTCAGTGAAAGATCCTACGTCGCATTCTTGTTCGCGTTCCCATAGATCATGTCAACTATCGCCTGCGTTTCAACGATGAATGCGACGCCGAGCTAAGCGGCTTCCAAATCGCCGACTACAGCTTCAGCGTCTCAAGTGGGCTGGAGATATTCTGAAGATAGAGCCAAACGAAATTTGCAGAAAAGATCTACAATAGTAAGCTGGATGTGGCTTATAAAAGGGACAAGATCTTTTGACGGAAAAGCTGATGGATGTGTGCAAAGGATCAATATTCTTGGTCGAAGTTATTGATTATTTTTCTGGGTGGAACGCGAACAATGATGATAAAGATGATGATCGATATTTTACGATTATTATTTTATTGTGTGACTGAATTAATATTAAAACTTTGAGGGAAATATTTTTAAAAATATTTTACAAACAGTTTTTTATTACACATAACACATTCGGGTCAAATATGACCCACAGAGAAAATGTGAGCTTTTGTAATGCTGTCGACAATATTTTGTGGTTAATAGGTTTCCCCCATTCATATATACATATACAAGGTGGCGCAAAATTAATCATCCCACTTTGGTTGTGAACTTAGTAAAAGAAATATTATTTTTACTGATGTAAAACATTACTTTGAACTTACGCGCTCCATTGCTTCTCTGTATATAATTGTATATATTTTATTCAAAAACAAAATTGTGTGATTAATTTTGCGCCACCTTGTATAATGTCATATACTATACGAGTTTTATAAATTGATTTAAAATGACAATGAGAGACTGTAAAAAGTCAAGTTAACGTCATTTTACATTTAAAAGGGGTCAACAACTACTTACATTCAACCTTGAATAAAAATCGGCTAAATACCATAGATTCTGTGCGTTGACTCGAATTTACTAGAACACTTGGATTGTAAAGATTTGATTAATCAGTTTAGGACACCAAAATACAGACGTTTGACAATAAGAATGCTCGAGTCCTCAAAGAAATTCCTGCAGACTAGCTCCAGCTAATATTTTATCTTAGATGGCGTACTTCTTTCAGTAGGAACAGAAAGCCTGAGACAAGGATTGTTATTTAAATTTCTGGCCTTGAGTACTTCTAACGTTGTCAAGCGCCATCTGAAGTTTCCATTGGATAGTTTGACATATTTTACCATAAGCGCACCTAGAAAGTTTTGATGTGTGAACCAATCTAGTGCTGTGATTTCTTCTCATCTCAGCAAAAAAAAAAAAACAATTTTTGACGTGGATTAACAAGACAAAAATGCATACCATAACTAAAATCATTATACAACTGGTAAGACTCATCCTTTAGCACCGTAAAAAACTAGTACACAGAAGATTGTTCAAGCCTTTGCGGAGCCTAGCGGCAAGTGGGGTTGAGTTGGCGTCCTCACAAAACATCTTAAAGCTACCGCACTTTGCTTTCCTAAATTTCTTGCCAAATGCGGTTAGAATGGTAAGTATTCATCCCAGCATACAGTGCATTTGGATATATTAAATTTCCTTGGCACCGCCTTCGGAAGCACTGAGAGTTCCTTCGACCACCACGACGTGCTGGTTTTGTCAATCGATTTGGTCTCAGGGCAGTTACACTCAAAGACGGCAGTAATTGTGTCTTCTAACATCATATAGTCTGTCATACTTGAACGGTTACCGCGGTTGGGTAGATGCATACATAGCATACTCCTAAACTTATCCCAGTCAGTGTTCCTGGGACTCCTCCTCGGATTCTCTTGAGTGGCTTCTGCTGCCAATTCAAACAGCATGAATCTTGTAGGCTGATAGGGAAGCCTCTGAGTAAACTTTCCAACTTGACGCCAAGTTTTTAGCCAGTTTGTTACTGAGGGTCAGATCAACGCCTATCAGTATACGAGTATTCCTCGTTACGAATGTTGGTGTTCTAGGTCTCTCCTGCGAAAGATCCTAAATTAGCTTGTTTTTTTATTATTTTTGCGGCCCCTGTAGGCTCTTGAACCAGTATTAGGCTCAGATCCCCCGATGCCACTACTGCAAGATAAAGATTAATCTGGGCTACCGTCAGGCGTTGTGGTGTGAATTGTGGGCATTCATATGACGAGCAACAAAAAGTTATTGCTAAGTTACCTTGTGGTAAAAATATGTGTTCGCGAAGAATCCCAGCCGGGAGTCCCACTAATAAATTTGGATCCATTTTGAAGTCAGTTCACATTTCTTTGTCAAAACGGGTATAATTTATAGGATGTGAGTGTATTGTTAGTTGTAGATTGATGAGATTTTGCGCAAATGTTTACAGTTACAAACAAACAGGTGAGCTACACGCTTACTCGCATGAGCCAGCGCGAAACAATTCAACAGATATGGAAAGCGCACTACCCCACTCCACTTTTGATTTGCAATATGAATGCTAATACCTGCCACTGCAGCTGCTCCATCTACCCTGTTGCTGTTGTTGTGATTGCCAATGCTGTACTTTTGACGCGCTCATCATGCTAATGCTCTTTACATCTTTACATCACTGAAGTTGTTTTGCTGCCAAATGCTGTGGCTTATCACTTTATTGGTACTAGGGCTACCTGTTATATTTTGCATTTCATACCACGCGTGATGAGCTGTAATTCGATATCTTTAACGATATTTTTTAGTATGAACTTACATATAACGTTTGCTGTGCAATAATTGATAATACCAAACCGCCATGTGACTTATCGTGTCCTTGGACATTGGTGAGGCCAGCATATATTTAATATTGTATGAACCTTTCGGTAGCAGTGGTTCAAAACACGTCCATGTGATCGTAACAGGCGACGAATATTGAATTTATGCATATGAGTCGAAAACAAAACAATGATCGAAAGTTTGGATGTTCTAGGGAGAACTTATGACAACAGAAGTTGTTCATGGAAGAATCACCTCAAAGGAAATGGTCAAATATTCGTTTGATTTTTCGAAATATCTGGTCATATCGCAACTGTACCACTAGAAAAACATAAAACAGTCAACTCAAGCGGTACACAACCATTTGTTTACCAGAAGTTTCCGGCGAATTAAGAAAAACCAGCCAATGCAGACGAATCATCCTTCAGCAAGACAATGCGAACTCTCACATATAGAGAGTTTTTCAGCACTCAAAACATCGAATTAATGAGTCATCCTCTTTACAGTCTTGATCAGTCACCTAATGATTTCTTCTTGTTTCCGAACATAAAAAATAAAATGCGCGGACAACGTTTTTAAATTCCTGAAAAAGCTGTTGACGCCTTTAAACAGCTCGTTTTGGAGATTTTCACTTTTGAGTGACAAAAGCGCTTTGAAAATTTGTTCAAGCGAATGTGTGAAATATATTGACTTCCAGCGAGAATATTTTGAAAAACAATAAAGCCATTTTCATTATTAGATATTTTACTGTGTTTAGGCGCAAAATATAAAGGCTACCCTCGTGTATCTTGATGTTGTTCGCTGTTACGCTCATATAACACGTACACAGTGCGCTACTTTGATTGACTGTTGATGCCTTAGCTGTAACATAGTGCAGCACATACAAATTTGTACATTTACACACTGACATAGAGAACTACTATTGGGTCGGTTTTGTAGTGTTTCCCGTATCTCATAACTGGAAAATCTAATTACACCGTCGTTGATGGTGGCGCCAATTGCTCAGCTGACTAATCAAAGTTGAAGCGTTAGATCAAATAAACTTGCGTACACTGAAGATGAAGAGAAAAAGGTCAAGGTGTTGTACTGAGAAGTGGATAGTATAGGCAAGATCCCTTGGAAGTTACTACTTATATCAAAGGTGAAGAAACTTTCGGAGATATAAAGATCGTGTCATTCGAATTTAGCAGCAACGGCCCCAAAATAGGCCGAGCTGTTGAGAATTTTATGTAGAATTTCTGGACGATGAAGGACGTGAAATTTAAGGCAAGATTCTATACGAGTAATGGCTAATTATGTAGGCCTCTTAAAATCTGATAATAAATAGTTCGTAAACTGTAAATTAGTTAGCTTACAGTTAAAATTAATAAAAAAAGATAAATTGTGCCCATGCTCTTGGATCTGACCTGTAGCTAAGCGTCTGATCGGAAATAAAAAGTGTTGGCCACAATACGAAAAAAAATAGTGAAAAAAGTATACTCGGCGGTTATTATCATGGCTTCGCCCGAGTGGCTAAGAGAGGCTGTGTAATGAAGCCCACCGATCATTCCCCAGGCTGGAACCTAATTGAAGCTCTAAGTAAGTAGCGCTTTTAGCTATTTGAAATGCCTTTATGGAAGTAAATGAAATATTGCATGTAAAGATTATAAACACTGAAGTAAAATTCCAATTTGGGGCTCCATTGCGCAGTAGCAAAAGATGGCTGCGAACTGGAAAATTCGATGAACTGGTTAATAAAGTGCGCTAGATTATTATGGGCGATGGTTCTACGGGTAGTAAGAATATCGTTTAAAGTGAAGTGACAAGCTACGACTCGAAAAAAAGCTATATCACCCCAACATTTTGTCTACTTTTCTCAATTTTTTTAATTTTCATAATTTTTTTTATAAAAACATATTTAAGTCTATCGAAATCATATATTCGTTTTGCAAAAAATTTATAAAAGTTCATTCCAAAAAAAAGTAAATTCCATAAAAAAATATATAGGACTATGAATAAGTTCGTGCGGTTTTTTTTCGAAATTTGAAACTTTATTGACGTAAAATGGTTACAAATTTAATATTCAAAGTATTGTCCATCGCTTACTACTACTTTTTCCCATCTTTCTGGCAATTCACGGATTCCCTTTGTGAAAAATTCGGTCGGTTTTGCCGCAATCCACGAATCGATCCATTTTTTGACTTCATCGTAATTACGGAAGTGCTGGTCAGCCAGGCCATGTTGCATCGATCGGAAGAGATAGTAATCGGATGGCGCAAGGTCTGGACTATACGGCGGGTGGGGTAGGACATCCCATTTGAGCGTTTCTAAGTATGTTTTGACCACTTGTGCAACATGTGGCCGTGCATTGTCATGTTGCAAAATAACTTTGTCGTGTCTATCGGCGTATTGCGGCCGTTTTTCTCGCAGTGCTCGGCTCAAACGCATCAATTGTCGTCGGTAGACATCCCCCGTAATCGTTTCATTCGGTTTCAGTAGCTCATAATACACAACACCCAGCTGGTCCCACCAGATACACAGCATAACCTTCAGGCCATGAATATTCTGCGCCGACGTCGATGTTGAAGCATGGCCAGGGTATCCATACGTTGCCCGACGTTTTGGATTGTCGTAATGGACCCACTTTTCATCGCCAGTCACAATTCGATGCAAAAAACCCTTTCTTTTGTGCCGTTGAAGCAGTTGTTCGCATGCCATAAAACGGCGTTCAACGTCTCTTGGCTTCAATTCATACGGCACCCAATGGCCTACCTTTCGGATCATTCCCATGGCTTTTAAACGTTTGGAAATGGTTGATTGATCAACTCCCAAAGTTTTTGCAACCTCTTCTTGCGTTTGAGCCGGATCTTGATCGTGCAATTCCTCCAATTCGGTATCCATGAACTTTGGCGGCGCACCCTCGCGTTCTTCGTCTTCCAAGCCAAAATCACCACTTTTAAAGCGTGCAAACCACTTCTGGCACGTTCGCTCAGCTAGAGCATGCTCACCATAAACTTCCACCAAGATACGATGACTTTCGGCTGCTTTTTTCTTCATATTAAAATAATGAAGAAGAATTCCCCGCAAAAACACATTATTTGGCACGAAATTCGACATTTTCAAGTGTGGTAAAAATATTGTTGTTTACGCTTCAAATAAAAAACTTATACTGACGTTTGTGCCTTACGACAGTAGCTCTCCAATGAATGTTTGGAAATGTGGATCGATGGAATAATAATCAAGTTACGCCATCTGTTGTAAAACCGCACGAACTTATTCATAGTCCATAAGTGCAAGTTTGATTGAAGTTGATTTTTAATAATTTTTTTCTGGCGGTGTTGCGCATTTCCTTTGTATAAGAGTGCAACAAAATCTTTGAAGTTTTATCCAAAATTACCTTCATACTTTCACGTTGTTCTATATATATATATTATATATATAATTGCCGCGTACACCCTTTTTGGGTGATTGGCCGAGCTCCTCCTCCTATTTGTGATGTGCGTCTTGATGTTGTTCCACAAATGGAGGGACCTACAGTTACAAGCCGACTCCGAACGGCAGATATTTTTATGAGGAGCTTTTTCATGGCAGAAATACACTCGGAGGTTTGCCATTGCTTGCCGAGGGGCGACCGCTATTAGAAAAATGTTTTCACCGAGATTCGAAGTTATTATACCACAATTAAATAGGCTCTAAAACTGCATACCCAAATTTATTTTAAGAATTTTTATTAAAGTTTGTCGAATTTTCATAAATCGCGAATTAGAGGATTTTTGTTAGACATTGAGCTATGATGATGATGACTAATTCCTATCCCGTCGATCACTAGGCGCATAGTGCCACTCTGGTTTCAGTAACAATGCGACTTCGGAGTAATAGGTTATTAGCCTATAATCCCTATCATTAGGTATAGCTTGCGAGGAATAGCATTTGAAAGAAACAACCGCTCGCTACGAAGCAGAAGTTGTTTGAGTGGCTCGTCACATGAATACCGATGCTTTGATTTGGAATCAGGACTGAATGCTTGCTTTAAGGCGGAAATTGTTTGACTTGTGAACAATATGGAATTGGGCAATATGGAATTTTTGATGGGCTTGCCATACCTTAAGGCAAGACCACCCTCACCATTATTTCTACTCGCTGCTTATCCAAGACTCCTTTCTTGCAAATAAATACTTATTCACATCTGCTATTCATATCTGAAGACCGCATCACATTCCGCAACCTGTGACTCGTCCGGTAGCCTGCAGCTCGAGTTCCGCGGAACTCCACAACTCCACGACATCGCAGGCATTGAGCTATGCTTAAAAAAAATACACATCCGTAAAAAAAATTAAAAATAGTGGTGAAAGTGTTGAAGTTCTATGTATAGTTTCGCGTGCAGTTAGAAGAAAATTAACTGTAATCTGAATCGATGCCTTTTGAGACGAATCATCAAAAAAAATCCTACCATTAAATATTATATATAGTATTATAATAGATAAGCCCATCCTCATCTAGCTACAATTTGCTTTAAAAAATAGCCATTTTCCTCTCTTTCACTCAGAGCGTTCGTCTTACCTGAGTTCTTAAGGCATCCAATTATCAAATTTATAGTTTATCTCACTTGTATAAGTCCTTTAGAGCAATCAGTTTCACGTTTTTTGCACTCAAACCAATGTAGAAGATTATTGACAATTAGATCGCGTCATAAACTCTACGGCTAGCACTCCTTTCTCCCAGTCCGTATGCAAACTGGACAGGAAAATACATGGATACTGCACAAGAACGTTAGATTACAAGGCTTCGCCGTCCAAAGAAGAATTGTGAGAGCACCTTCGGTTGCCATGTCACATGGGATTCAGCAGTAGAGTTGTGTCCGCTCATTTCACAAGTATCCACACATTCGTCGAATCATGTCAACAAAGCAGCTGATTCATTCGCTGGGAGCCAGTTAACGGTTTGGTCAAAATCAAACATTCTGAATTCCCTCCGCCGTGAATACTGCACTATAACAGCTGACAACGGAGATTCGAAGTGATTTTGAATATGGAACGGTAGTTTCTATGCCTTCCTCGCCATTGCGAGAGTGCTTGGTAACGCCTTACACTCAGAAATGTGTCGTGCACCAGAGAAGAGGAGCACGTAAAGACCTATGTGTAGCTGGATAAAATCATAAAAATGAAATTTGTAAACTATGAGAGTCTGAAACTCTGAATCCGTCGACCTTCATATCGATATGTTGACCTTAATAGCAAACCCTCCAAAACGAGCTTCATTCCTTCCACCAAGAGAGGGATCAGGCACGAGGATTATGAAGTCGGCGCACTAAGTGAGGAAAGTATATAAGTATCATCCTATAAACCAAGTACCAGCCTATAATCAGCCCAATAACAAACTTTGTGGTGATCGCACAGTTTTCGACGACTGCCTTATCAACAGCTATGACAGCAATAACTAAGATTCAACGCTTGATGTGAGTGTACATTGCGGAAATAATACGTACCTATACGTACCTGCCTTCCGGCTGCAATGGAGATATTACTCCAACTAATTCCACTACCTATACGAGCTTTGTTGTCGTTTTCAGTAGCTTGAAAGATGACAAGACTCTGCAGAAGATTTTTGGCCCTTTGCGCGTTGATAATGACGAAGGCGATGGAACTATGAGCTTTTTGACGACATAGACATGGTGCAGCGAATAAAGATTCAGCGGCTACGCTGGCTGGGTCATGTCGTCCGAATATATACAAACGCTCTGGCTCTGAAAGTATTCGATGCGGTACCGGCTGGAATTAGCAGAGGAGTTGGAAGAGCGCTCTCTACGTTGGAAAGATCAGGAGGAACAGGACTTAGTATAACTTGGTGTATCCAACGACTGGCGTACTTTGTTGAACTCGGCCAAAAAGAATCCCACTACCCATAGTTATGGAACAGCAAGAGTGGCCTGAACGCCCTAAGGATATATCAGGTCAGTCCATAAGTTCGGGCGGAGGAGGATACCGTGAATGTAAGGACTGCGCAAAAGTGGTTTTCGAAATTCCAAAGTGGTAACTGCGACGTGGAGGATGCCCCGCGCGCTGGTCGTCCTGAAGTCTTTAACTCTGACGCCTTGCTCAAAGTCGTGGAAGCTGAGCCAAATTTGACAGTCGATATGATAGCTCAGATTTTAAATTCATTGCTTGGAACAGTTCACATGCACCTGGTTCAGTTGGGAAAGGTTTCAAAGCTGGGAAAATGGGTTACGCATAGACTTTCCCTCGCCAATCTTCAGCAGAGAGTGAATGTGTGTTCTCAGCTGCTGCAACGGCTTGAAAATTAAAGTTTTTTGAACCGTGTCGTTACTGATGATGAAAAATGGGTTCTTTACAATAATCCTGTTCGCAAACGCCATTGGTTAGATAAAGATGAAACACCAGAACCGACCTCTAAAGATGGCCTTCACCCAGTATTGTTTATTATGAACTTCTGGAACCAAACCAGACGATAACTGCTCATTATTATTCCCATTAGCTATCAAACCACTCAGCGCTTAAAACAAATCGACCGTCTTTAGTGAATAGACGCGAAGTTTTGTTTCATCAACAACTTGTGATTATCAACTTTTCCGTGGACTTCAATCCGATATGAGTAACAAGAACTACTCCTCAAAAGAAGCTATAAAAAGGGATATCGAAGCGTATTTTGGCTCCAAGGACAAACAATTTTTTGAGCAGGGAATTAAAAATTTGCCTAAACGTTGGAAAGACGTTATAAATAATGAAGGAAAATATATTATTGATTAATAAATATTTTAAACATATTTTTTATTAATTTTAAAACCACCTTTAAAAACCCACGAACTTATGGACTGACCTGATACTAAAACCCTTAACTGCCTTGCTTAACTGCTTGCCAAAAGGACTAGCAGAGGTGCCATATTTGTAGGAAAAAAATTAGGTCGTACCCTTACTTGCAGTATGCCACATATATACCCGTATAAATATTTTCCCGTGCAAAAGCCATTTCGAGAGCTGTGGTTGCATAGTAAACGTTTTTCTTAAATGTTTGAGTTTGACATGATTTATATTTTTTAATTATCTAACACGTTTTCGGAGCCAAAATTTAGTACCAAACAACCAAGCGAACAAAGTAGAAGAGCGACAACAATTTGCCATTGAATCGTGGCAGCAATATTGCAACACAACCCAAATGGTGGAATGCTACCCTCATTCCACGTACGTGTAATTATTCCGTGCTGTTTTCAGTGTTGTTGTCATTATGCGAGTATCTATGCCACTTAAATTTACCTAATGCCACAAATATTTACCTAAAAACCTACAAAACCAACGGCCAAACAAATTTAATCTCATTTAAAGAGACTCAAACTAAAGTGAAGAAGAGCAAGAAAAACGAAAGACAAAAATTAAAAACGTTGAAAACGTTAAAAGCCAACAAGCAAGCAATGCACAAGTATATAATGAGAGAGTATAAGAGTGCAAATGCCAACAATTAATAGTGGCAACACTAATGTGGCAGCCGCAGTGACAACGAACAACAAAAACAATTGACCGCAATTACAAGCAATGGCTGGTCAACGGACATAGTCAAGTGACATTAATGTCACGCTACAACAACAGTGTCATTAAGCAACAACAAAAGAGTAATAAAAAAAGTAGAAGCGAAAAAATCAGCTGCATCGCACACTGGTCGGGAAATGCCAAAAATCTTTCCACAAACCTAAAAGGTTAAGAAGATTTAGTTTGAATCCCAAAAAGCAGTAGACATCTATGTATGGACCATCTTTGCATCCGATCAGTGGTAAGGATGTGACACCCTTAATTTTTTGCCATCTATTATATCTCATGCTACATCAAAAGAAATTTTAATAAAACAACAACGGTGTGAAATATCAAATTGATCCTAGTTTCTAGTGGCTAGGCAAATTTTTGACGATTCGATCCCCTATGTGTGGTGTTATTCGGCCTAAATCTTCTCAAATGTTTGCCTCGAGCTCGTCGAAAGTAGTGACTTGTAAACCTAGGTCAAGGACTAGGCGTATCCCTAGAAAATAAAATCGAGAGGTGTCAAATCTCAAGTTCACGGCGGCTAACTGATGAAAGCTCGCCATGAGATGATCCAATCGTCAAATCCATAACAACTTTCTAGCAGAGTGGATCTTGTATGGCAGGTACCGCCGTTTTGTTGGAATCATAGCTCGGATACATCCATGTTAACGAGACGTCTGGAGATGAAAAGTTAGTGAACGTCGCTCTATATCGAGGAGTATTGATAGTAACGGCGTATTTTTCATCACTTCGAGAGCAATATGATCCGATGGTTCCGGTATGCTGTACACCACGCCACGCAATCAATATTTGTGGATGTATTATTTTTGTTCGAACAACTGTTTATTGTTTGCTCCAATAATTTGTACGAGAAGATGATTTTTTGACCCAAATCGGAATTTCCAGCCGCCATTTCCAGCGCCGAATTGGCGAACTCACGGCATTGCCTAAAGTCTTCCGTCTTCAACTTATGCGTCCGTCTGCAATATAAGCCGCTTGAACTATCCGATGATGCCCACTTCAGCTAATCGGCGCCGAATGGGCATTTCTGTGTTCTCTGCGATACTGATCGCTCCGACGGTAATGTTTTCTTCATTTTGAACTAATCCCTGCCTAGTAAGTAGCTTAGGACCAAGAAGTAAACTTACACTAAAACTTTTCCACGGTACGACGAATTGTCTGCGGCCTGAAGCCATGATGACGAGTTGCAACTAAGCGTAAATTTCGATAAATTTCTATAAACTGACACAATACAAAAACAACAATAAAATTTTTTAATACTTTTAACACCTGTCAAACCTTACTGAAAGTTTTGACTGTTAGTTGATCATGTTTTAAGTTCTGGGCATAAACCGAATTGGGTTATAACACAAGTTTTAGAAATATCTTGACTTCAGCGCCACCTAGCGATTTTTTTTTTAGTATTTCTTTTCATATAACCACATAATTTGAATATGAGACACGTTGGGCAATAACTGCGCTTTTAAGTAATATCTTGGGTGAATATTTTCATATAAACAAACAGAGTTTTTGCTTACTTGTACTCACAATTTTCAAAAATATTTTTACCACTTGAATTCGGCAACTTTATTTGAAATAAATGGCAGGACTATGAAACAGAGGAAACTGTTGCGTAACCCTGTTCACCTATAAGAAACCTGAATATTACGATTTATCAAATATTTTGATCAGAAATAGAAAATTCAAGGCAACAATTCGCTTTTTTCTATTCCACAAAATTATAAATAAAATTTTTGTTGGGAAAACTATGACTAAATATAAAATATCTACGTGAGCTACCAGAGAGTAGCAGCACAAACTATGACCTAAGACCCTAATTTTATATTCTATTAGGCCAATCAAGCCTCTTTCTTGGAATGGAATGGAATTGGGGGTAGGCGGACATTTTTTTCCCAAGCAGATCGTCAACTCATCAGCCTGTTCATTACTGTGAACACCACAGTGGCCTGGCACTCACAAAAGTTCAAAATCATTCCGAGTTGCAACGGATTTAAATTTTAATTTACATTCCTGAACAATTTTACAACGTACACGAGCAGTTTCTAAGGCCCTTAGAGCTGTTTAACCATCACTGCAGGCTGATTTTATTTCGTTTTGTCAGTTATCTAGTTTGCTACTTTAAGTATTATAAAGATTTCCGATTGAAAGACCGTTGTCGTCATACCCAGAGCAGTAAAGCATCTGAAGTTAGTGTTCAAATGTCACGCCGCTCCAGTTTTCTGTACGGGAGCCTAAGGTGTAGAAAGGTCGTACCAATTTTTCCAAGAAAGTGTCTGGATTTATCGCTCCCTTTGAGAAAAGCTAACGACATACTTTCCTCCAAAAGAGATTCCAAGTATAAGGTTGTCATTAGGTGACACAAACAGAGGGTACTTTTCTGAAAACCTTTGGGCCAACTTAGGTAGGTAGGTAGGTAGGGTGGTTGTCGTAAGACACACTTAGACCTTCGGCAGGTCCATTGTGATACCACTGGAGCTTATCCTTACCTTACGTGTTCCTTTTCAAACCATCCGGTTGCTTTAATAAACGAGCAGAGCTTCGTTAGTTTTACATGGGCTATGTCCGCTACATCGGTTAGAAATGCTGTATCGAGAGTGCGCAGCCTTCTCATAGCTAGGCTTTCACACTCACATAAAAGGTGTCTGACTGTTTCCTCTTCTTCTGTATTAAGACAACTTCTACAGAAATCGAAGTAAGGGAGTCCTAACCTTCTAGCGTGGCTGCCTATTAAACAATGACCAGTTAAAACACCTATCATTTTTCTTATAGATTCTCTGTTGAATCTTAGCAAGATCTTCGATCTTGGGCCAACTTTCTTCTTTCGGAACTCCGATCGGCACGCGATAATCTATAAGAATGCAGTCGACAATAATTTGTCTTGAATCGCTAAGACCAGAAGTGGTAAATCCAGCAAAGCATTAAGAACCAGTTCTGAATTTGTACTCATGGCTCTCGTAATGCCTAGGGACACACTCCTTTGTAAGCAGTTTAACACAGACTCCGTAGGCTGAAGATTCTCCGAAAACTTTCAGTGCTCGATTTACTTTCAGCTCAACATGACTTTTCGATTACAGCTTCATATCTAAAGTAGATTTCACTTCTATAGAACGACTTAGATTTACGCCTCTAAGCGCTTATTAAAGTTTTTTTTTCGAATTTTTGGAACTCATTCTTCAAAACTCGATCAGTGTGCGTTGGAGGTGGCGAAAAAGTAGAAAAAAAAACCATTCACATGAGTGTGTTTGTGGTTGCGCGTCATTGCAAAGGCACTCTTGCGCCACATTAATTTCGCCCGTGGCAACACATTTGGCGTTCATTCGTTTGTTAGTCGCACTTGCCATTGTTTTGTACATTTTTTCTATTTTCTTTGCCATTTTTTCTGCGTTTTATTTGTATGTTAACACCATTTTTGCTGCATCGCATTTAGTCGCTGCACTCGCAAAATTGCATCATCAACGACTCCGCCAACCGTTTTTCTTGATTTTAGCATTCTTCTAACCATTATTTTCGTCGTTCGTTTTTGGATAGTGCAATAAAATACAATAACAGTTTACCCGACATGTTAAACGTTTTAAGCAGCATTTTAGCACATTTTAAAGTGATTTAGCTCATAGGCACCCGCTCAGCGCACCCCTTTCTCGTGCGTCAGCGGCAACTGAAGCCAGCAAAACTCATTAAGTTGGTGCCAAAAAATAAGAAGAAGAATTTCTTATGATGTGGGTGAAAAACCTAGAAACCCACTGTATGAAATAAGTGTCAGTTCGAAAAGAAAGCGAATGCCAACAAAATGATAGCTAAAGCACTTGAAGCGTTATGGCACAAAAACCTCGTTAGAATGTAGGCGTCGCACAATTGGGGTTGGACACTGCGTTATAATTCTTGGTTAAAATGCATTTTTGTGTTAATTGCTTGAAAAAATTCTACAGTCGAGTATGAGGTGTAGATATAGTTAAGGGACGTGGGTCCGACGGAATTGAGAAGGCGTTTTTAATTCAATGGGTATGCGCTGCAATTAGAAGCAGCCATTTAGAACGTGAAATCCAATAAAATTCACAATAATTCCGTTATGGCTACGCTTTTTCATGAACAGCGATTTATCGGCAACAATTAAGGGAATGTAGAGTAAAATGGGATTATACGGGTGCTTCTAGGTATGCAGCTACATTTGCGCGACTACACTTAATTCCGTCTCGTCCCTTACGTTCGTGCACCCTAGGCAACGTAAGAAAAAAGTATATTTTTGGGATGCGATAACCAGCCCATGTGGAGCCATAGGTTGTGACAGAGAGTATGGGAGCCTTAGTGGAGCCAATTTGATGCATTTAATTTAAAGATCCACTAAAGTAAGCAACGTATGCCCTCCAGGCAGAAGTAAACAGCTCGCTATATAGAATAGAATAAAATAATTGGAGGTTTGCACTTCAACCCAGAGGTAATTTGTGCATCACTATACTCCATCAAAGTCCAGTTCTCTACGTAAACGCTAGATTGGGTTGAGTGTATGTGCCTTTCGTCTGTCCGTACCAGGTCGAGATGTCTTCTCGGTGAGGCACAGCATTCGAGAAGAAGGTATATGGAAGTTTCTGGTATTGATCGCAGAAACAACAGGTCCGGGGACCTTATCTCGATAGCTACATAATCTGCAATAACCTGCCTTAGGGAAGTTTATGAAATGCCTGAGTCTCTTTTGATTGCAACCCAGGCACTGAATTCGGCTACAACAACCTCTAAACTGGTGGAACAAAGGTGAAATAACCTTACCACCTTGAGCGTAAACCATAACGTTACCTCAATCTGGGACCCAGGACATCGGAACATTGAAGGGAATGAAAAAGCGAATGAACAGTGATAATCGGTTTCTGGTCCATAGGAGAGCAGGCAGTCACAATGGGTAATCCCTTGCAATATATACTGCTGTAATTGTAATCAACCCAAGTAAAGGAAATTATTTCTCTGTGAATACCCTGCACTATAGAAGGTGAGGATTGGTTTTTACGGGTTTTCAATCGCACCGACTGGATATAGTCGTGAAGGAATAACTAGTATAACTTTTTGGTAGCGAGGATGTGACAACAAAATGGTGCGGAAGCACTAATTGGGTTCTTGGCCAACCATCGCCACAATCAACTAACCCTTCAATAAGGGCTTACCGTAACCTCATATCTTGGTGCAAGCTTCTATCTCTTAGCATCACCTCCTTGCTTTTAAGCTCTTTCTTCATGGTATGTAGCACCAAGGTAAGGTCCTGGTAATAGCCAATGCATCAACCGCCTCATTTCCATATATTCTCATCTGTCCTGAGACCCATACGAGGCTGAAGAGACTATGCAATCCTATGAAATTGAGTTTTTATATGCACTCCAGAGCTAGTGAAGACTTAACCTCAAAGGAGGATAACGCCCTGAGTGCTCGACCGCTGCACGGAATGGCAATTCGCTTATTCCGGAGTTTTCTTGCCAAATTGATTTCTGCACATAGACAAATGGGTTTCACTTCCGCATAGAAAATGCTAAGAAAACTATACATCCCCACAGTGAGCTTTGTTTTGGGTCCATTGATCACACAGTTCCCATACCATCGAGCCAAGTATACCAGCACAGAGTGGCCTCTCAAAAATAAGGGTAAATTCATTAAATTAAATTAGGTTATTAAGTTAAGACAAATAAATTACAATATGCAAGAAAGAATGCAGTTTAAGAAAGATTAATTTTGAAAATATTTTTGCAGTTATCCAAACAGAGTCCCTACTATTAGCCGAACAACAAGAAATTCTTAAGATAATTGTGAGTTGCGTGGAGAGTGGGAAAGGGCCTTTTATTTCTCAGATGCACCAGGGGGGATTGGCAAGACATTTCTGTCGAATTCGCGACTGGTACAGTTGCGCGAAGATAGGGATTTTGCGCTAGCCTCCTTACGGACAGCAGCGACGTCGTTCAGCACAGGACAAACTGCATATTCGTGAGCCTAAACCTATCAGAACCTTGCGAATTAATATATGTGACTACTTACATATCTTTTTACACTTTGATGGCCAATGATGACGCAGCAACCTATCTTGTATAGTTTCTAAACTCTTTAGAGTTGTCGGGAATTCTGTCACATAAGCTTGAACTAAAGGTTAGGGGTGCCAATCATACTAATATATAACCTGGATGCGTTACGGAGCTAAAAAGGTACATTGTTCAAGCCACCATCAACACTGGAGGGATCAAAGGAGAACCGGTATTGATTCCGCGAATTCCAATAACTTCCATGTAATTGTTTGAATTCACGATGAATAGAGGTGTGACTAACATCAGACCATTAACCGGCTCTCAGCGATTTTGAAAAATCGTAGCTGAGGTAATCGCAACAGTTTATTTAAGAAACAACTGAGGTTGTGTTGGTGATTTAAAAAAAACAAAAACACAATCTCTGCCCATGTTACTTTGTTACCGTTTGAAAAACAAACAAACAAAACTGAAGGAGGGGGGGAATTCGTGTGAAATGAGCGGGCAGAATTCTGCTGCCGGGTACCCGATGACGTGATAGACGAAGTTACTCTCACAACTTTACTTCGGATGGCCAAACTAGGTAATCTATCATCCTTAGCTTGAACTCAGATACCTGAAGTTCTTGTTGAAAAAAGCCTTCTCGGTCATCATAAAGAAGAATCAAGGGCACACTCTGATGGTTGTAGGTACAAATCTGGATACTCCATGTTTTTTGCGCGAACAACTCTACGTTAGCTGCCCGTGAGCGCCGAGAGAAAAAAAGCTTTATGTTTATACTAGAGATGTACTTGTATTATTGTAAATTTATTGCTTTAGAAAATAAAAATTAAATAAAACTTGCTTAGTTGGATGAAATTCTTTATTTCTTTATCAGTTACTTTTTAAAACACAACGGTAAACAGAATGACATACGTGAAAAATCTTGCATGTGTATATAGTGAGAACCAAAATGTAAATTCTTGTTGTTGTTGATGGTGTTATGTAACAAAGAGAAATACATTGGTTTAGACAATGTCACTAAAGAAAATATCAGTTAGTAACGTAGCAAATTAAGAAACGTGAAGAAGAGAATAAGTAGGAGATGTAAGGAGAGAATGAGTAAGGAAGTGTGTGTTGTTGGTAGTGGGAGCATAGGTAAGTGACTATATCAAGAATTTGCTCGTGGATTGAGGAATGTAAAACTTTTATCCTAAATACAAGTACTTAGTATTAGCTTCTAATTCTTCTTGGCTTCTTTGATTGTAGATAAAACTTGTGTATTTTGGTGTTTTTGTTCGCTGTGGAAAATTAAGCAGGTCCAGGAAAATCCTAAGGTTACTACTGCAAACTTCAAGCTCTTTAAACTTCAAGTCTCTTTGTTACAAGTGAGTTGTTTTGACTGCTTCACAGATCGAATGTGCCTTATTTGGGCAGGTGTTAAGTAAAATATCTAGGTACAATTTACCAAAATTAGTTTGAATTTACTCGAAAACAGTATGAAAATGGCGGATTGAAAATTGCAAAGATGATGCGTTTCGCTACCGCCGAAAAATTCGTCTTCTTAAATGCAGTCCAGTGTAATTCATACTCTTCTTCTTCTTAATTGGCGCGATAACCGCTTAACTCGCTTTTGGCCGAGTATAACAAATCGCACCAGTCGTTTCTTTCTCGTGCTAACCGGCGCCAATTGGACAAACCAAGTGAAGCCAAGTCCTTCTCCAACTGATCTTTCCAACGCAGAGGAGGCCTTCCTTTTTAAATAACTGTTTTACTAAACGTAAAAAATATGATTTTGAGTGATGGAACAGCTGTTAGTTCACAAATGAATATGAAATATGATTGAGCGTCGCAGGGCATTATAAATTTTCCCAAAAGGGTGTTTAATTTGCGCCAGCTTGTATAAACAACTCAAGAAAGTAAAAAACAGCCACTAGTAACAGTCTTTATTACAACTAATAAAAGAGCAGAAGCCGTTCATAGTTTGAATAAAAATCGACAGATGGATTGGGCATATCTGACATATCTACTGATGATAGCATTTTTGGGCAAGTCGGTAATAAACGTGCACTATTTTTTTCCTAATTACAATTTAAATTTTTATATGTTTGTTCTTATGGATTGAATTTTCACTGTACACTAATTTTAAGTTTTGTTTTTGTAATAAAAATGAATTAGTTTTGTTTATATTTTCGTAATATGAATTTATTTATTCCTTTTTTGGCACGGTTTTTGGAAAAATATTTCGAGATTTACAGTTTACACGATTTTTTTAAGGTTGCGGGGCCTATTACCAAATTTACCATATGTGGCATGTATTTTTTAAACAATTTTTTTTGTAGGCTTTTCTAAGGAACTTATATACCGTTTGAAAAAGAAGTTGGGTGTACATTAAAAATATCAGTATATTTTTACTAATAATTTAATTTAATTTGCACCAAAAATAGTTGAAGTTTTTAAAGAGGAAAAACGAATTGTAAGGACCCTGCAGTTTAGCACTAAAAAATCTTGCTAACAACACAAGTAGTAGTAGTACGCACTCAACCGATAATTGAATGAACTGATATCACATAAAAACTACAAATTATTTTCCACACTTGTTATTACTCCCATAAGCAAATTTTTTTAAAAAACTTTTTGGATTTTACGGATTGGCTATTATTTTCGTTGTAAACTTTGTTCGCCAGAATTATTGCTCGCTGAGCATCAGACAGCATGCCACAAAAAACAACAACAAAAAACTGTCCCCTTGGTAAAGTTATCATTACAAAAAATAAAATATTTCACACTTTGTTAGTAGTAAATATTAATTACGAACAATAACACACGCACACACACATTTGCATGTGTAGGAAATCACAGAGGGGATTGAATGTGGAAGTTGAAAACAAAAATAAATTATTCCAACTGCTTGGGTTTTTTGGTTGTAATATGCAAATATCTACATACATACATGCATATACTTGTATGTATGTGATCGGGGCGTGAATTGAACTAATTAAATTTTCATAAAATTCCCTGATTTCATTTCAATTATGCAGGCTTGCCTTTGAATGTCTAGTTTTTCAACTAGAACTTTTCAAATTTCCAACCGCATATTTTTTATCAAATTTTAAACTATGTTTTCCTTAAAAAAAGCCAATTGATATATTTTGGGAAAAATAAAACTAAGTGTTATATGAAATAACAAATTCGCGCACTTAATACAATTTGATGCGCTGTCACCAGCAGTTTTTAGTCGCCTGCAAACAAAAAAAAATAGCACAAAAAATCTCTTACACTAGGTTTTTATAGCTCAGTTTGGATTTAAAACCACAGTGCATGGAAATTACAAATAAAAGTACATATATTAAGTGTTTTTTGCCTTGACATTACTTTACAAATGGGATGACCTACAAATTTATGCTACCTCAAACTGGCAATTGAGTCTTACTCGTGCGAGAAAACGTTTCATCTCAAAAACGCACTCTGCGCTTTGGCACTACCTACGGAGAGCCGGCTATTATTATAAAAAAATTCGTTTTATTACTTCCAGTGAATATCGAACCCAGAACTAACTCATTGGTAGGTATGCACATATCCACTTGGCTAGAACAGCCACTTGAAAATTATCAATGTAAATCTGTGAAAAAATTTAATAATTGCAGATTGGATTTGTGTACTAACACTTAACGGCGTTGCATTAAAATATTTCAATAAAAAAACATGACTCTTACAGCTGCGTGCAATGAAATAGAAACGCATGTGGGTTAATTTTCAAAACAAATTGAAATAAAATTCTAATTTCAAAAAGCTTTTAGGTTTGGTATTATATTAGGTGCGCAACTAAGTTCTCGCTGTTCAATAGATGCCGCCAGCAGTGTGTGGTAGTCGATTCTAACATAACCTAATCATCATAAACCAAGCTTAGACACATGGTAAACAAACTGCTTCGACACATTAGTGATTTTGCTTTGGTGTCATGTACTTTTGGTTTTGTGAAAATATCTGATTTTGTGCCGAATAATCGTCATTTGCGGGAAGTGTTGATTTTCCTTCTTCACTTAAAAAAACGGCGGCTCAAGCTCATCGAGAGTTAAAAAAGTTTATGCAGAGTTTAAGTGAAACAACGTGCCGAGATTGATTCCGTCGCTTTAAACATGGTAATTTTAATGTTGACGACCGTCCGCGTGAAGGAAGGCCAAAAACCTTCGAATACGCTGAATTGGAGACAATGAGGATCCGTGTCAAACGCAAGAAGAGCTTGAAGTTACCCGCCAATCCATTTCCAAGCGATTGCATGCTTTGGGAATGATTCGGAAACAGGGGACTTGGGTTCCTTATGAGTTAAAACCAAGGGATGTTGAAAGTCGTTTCTTCGTCTGTGAGCAACTGCTCCAGCGGCATGAAAAATGGATTCATTACAGCAATCCAACGAAAAGAAAGTCATGAGGACTGCCCGGTCATGCTTCTACGTCGTCGCCTTGGCCGAATATTCAAGCTGCGAAGGTTATGCTATGTATTTGGTTGGACCAAGTTGGTGTTATTTATTATGAACTGTTAAAACCAAGCGAAACCATCACTGGGGATCGGTATCGACTTCAATTGATGTGACTGGAGACGCGGAGAGGCATGAAAAAGTGATTCCACAGCATGACAACGCTCGGCCTCACGGTGTCAAACCTGTTAAAACCTACCTGGAAACACTGAAATGGGAAATCCTACCTCACCTACCATATTTTCCAGATATTGAGCCGTCCGATTATCATCTGATCCGATCGATGGCACATGGTCTAGCCGACCAGCAGTTCCATTCATATCAAGACATCAAAAAATGGCGTGATCCGTGGATAGCCTCATAAGATGAACAGTTTTACCGCGACGGTATACGAGATCTACCAGAAACATGGGAAAAAGTAGTAGCCGGCGCTGGGCAATACTTTCAATGCTTCACTTGCAACCATTTTTTCATAATAAAGTTGTATTTTCATCAAAAAAACAGCAGAACTTAGTTGCGCACCTAATAGCATTTTTTTCGTCAATTCTTCCTTATGCTAATTTCCGTTGAAAAACGAGTATCTGTCATCCAGTTGGATGTTTTAATCTGGTGCTACTAAGTTTCGAATCATGGCGTAGTAGAACATCTTCAGTGGTTCACCCAAATTTTCATCTAAAGGGTAAATTAAACCACCACAAATACTTAAGGCACCCAATCTGGTGATAAAGTCGATAAATAAGCTTTTGATGCATGTGAAACCAGCGATCACACAAGGTGGCGCAAAATTAATCACCCTATCGGAAGATTTACAATTTTTGCAAATGGCTGTGTACGTAAATCATATTTCACACTTGGGAACTAGAAAGCTACAGTATACATATATTAAAATAAGGTAAGCAATGGAGCGGCCGCCGTAGCCGAATGGGTTGGTGCGTGATTACCATTCGGAATTCACAGAGAGAATTGGAATCTCGGTGAAAGCAAAATTAATAAAAACATTTTTCTAGTAGCGGCCACCCCTCGACAGGCAATGGCAAACCTCCGAGTGTATTTCTGCCACGAAAAAGCTCCTCATAAAAATATCTGCCGTTCGGAGTCGGCTTGAAACTGTGGTCCCTCTATTTGTGGAACAACATCAAGACGCACACCACAAATAGGAGAAGGAGCTCGGCCAAACACTCAAAAGGGGTGTACGCGCCAATTCTATATATATATAAGCCATGGAGCGCGTAAAGGCCAAAATAAAGATTTCCACCACTCAAAATAATTTTTGATTTATTTAAATAGTAAAAAGTTATTCAAAAACAAAATTGGATGATTTATTTTGTGCCACCCTATAAATGCAACCCAAATGTATATAATAACGATTTTTGATATTCTTATATTCCATCGGCAAGTGAACAAATTGTGGTTTGGTTGCCACCAAGAGGATACTTCATTAAAACTTGTGAATAGTTGTGAATGGCCAAAACATTTTGAAAGCATTTTATTATTATTGTTATTAGCAGCTGTTTTTTTCTTTTCTCGAGTTGTTTATATAAGGTGACACAAAATTAATCACTTTATTGGAAAATTGGATAATTAATTTTGTGCGACCTTGTTATCCAGCTAGATGCGACCTAAAAATTACGTGCAAATTTCAATGCACAGTCCAGCTTGCCGATACACGAGTGCGCCGACTGTTTGTTTGAAGGCAGGAGGTACTTCGTTTTGTCCTCGTTCATCACCAGACCCATTCGCTTTGCCTCTTTATCCAGTTTGGAGAAGGCAGAATTAACAGCGCGGTTGTTAAAGCTAATGATGTCAATATCATCGGTATACGCCAACAATTGTACGCTCTTATAAAATATTGTGCCTGAGCGATTAAGTTCTGCGGCTTGTACGATGCTCTCCAACATCAGGTTAAAGAAGTCACACGACACCGAGTCACCTTGTCTGAAACCTTGGTGTATCAAATGGCTCGGAGAGGTCCTTTCCAATTCTGACGGCGCTGCTGGTGTTGAGCAATGTGGGCTTCAGCCTTTCACACAATACGCTCGCTAGAACCTTATAGGCGATATTTAGAAGACTAATCCCGCGGTAATTGGCACAAATTGCAGGATCGCCCTTCTTATGGATTGGGCAGAGCACACTTAAATTCCAATCGGCAGGCATGCTTTCATCCGACCATATTTTGCATAGAAGCTGGTGCAAGCACCTTACCAGCTGCTCGCCGCCAATTTGAATAGCTCAGCCGGCAGTCCGTCGGCGCCCGCGGCTTTATTGTTCTTTAGCCGCGTTATCGCTATTCTCAACTCGTCATGGTCGGGTAGCGGAACGTCAATTCCGTCGTCGACGATTGGGGTATCGGGATCTTCACATTCTGTGTGACATGCGCAGCTATCACTATTTAGCAAGTTCGAAGTTCCCTCCATAATTTAAGAATGTTCTGGATGTCAGTCACCAGATCGCCGTCTTTGTTCTACTGCTCTTATTTTACAAGGTCTCAAAAGACTAGAGTAAACCTTTGGACCCGAGCCGATTTCACCTGTGAACTTGAGTAGTGATTTGAAGTCTTAAATCGAGCATTGCTGCTGCAGCACTTGAAAACTTTGAATTCAGTTGTCTCGATAATTTTTTTTTTTTTTTTTGTGTAATATCACGTGCTTCTATCAATCGTGCGATATGTGAACTTAACTTTATTGAAGTCTGATTTCGTTTATATGTTCAAGCCTTCTTTCATTAGTACACAAGGTTTTGTCCATTTCGAAAGGATTGCTTGCTTTTCACCACTTCTTTTGAATTCTAATTGCAGAATTTGCACTCGTCAAATATACAGTTTGAGTCTGGTTTAAGTTTTAACTTTCACGTGGGTTCAGAAATTGGTACTCGTAGCTCTTTCAGTAAGGATTCTATGGAAGGGCTGAATATTCAAATTTCCTAAAGCTTTAAATAAAGAGATTCTAACTAATGCACTAATAAACTGCAAAATATTTGTAATAAACAATACAAAAAGAAATAACAATCATACAGTATACAACTACGGATTATAAAAACGCAGGTAACTTTTTTTTTTGCTCATTTCTCCTAAAAATGTGCCAGTTAGATATACCAAAAAAAAAACGCTCGAAAAATGTCCCACTCTATTTCATCGCCCAACACTGTATAGTTGAAATGAATTAAATTTTTCTGTCAGCAGTTGGAATTGTTTTCAAATTGGCATTTCACAGTGTAAAAACTAATCTATGTATATAAAAAAGTTATATTTAAAATTGATAAAAAACTGTGTTTTTTTTCTTTCATCACTTGCAAAATTATGCATTTGATTTTTTTTCTTTATCAACACTGAATTAAATTTTTCTAAAGTTGTTATTTTTATAGAACACTTAATTATTTGTATTGTAAATTAAACTATCACACACTCACATAATTGCCATACAAAAACTAATAAAGTTAAAATGAAACCAACTCAATGCCAGAAGCTACCAGACGCCTGCAAATATTTTAATAAAAATAGTTGTATACATATTTATAAGTACGTATGTTTGTGCAAGAAAATTTGCTAAGATTTTGTGTAAATATTTTAATCATTTTTGTGGTTTTCCGAGAAATTTAATAACGGTAAATGCTACGCTGAATCCTTAGCAATTTTCACGTTTATATTGCATTAATACACTCCCATGCATACTCACAGATAGATATATATACATGCATGTATAAATCTATAAATGTGTGTGTGTATTTCCAAGAATGTGGCAAATATATACAAAACATAAATTTGTAAAAGGGAGAGTAGATATCCGCATGACCCTGTAGGATAATACTTGTCTGTGTTTTTGCATGGAAACGCTAAAGTCATAGACATAGTTGCGCCCACATTCAAAATGAACTTTAAGTCTTTGAAAATAAGTGCAAATAGGTACATACATATATTCCGGTGTGGCCGTCGAAAGTTCTTTGGCTGAGCAATAGTCGACTGTTCTAAGGCGAAAAGTTAAAAACTTAAAGGTGATACTTAACTACTTTTTAATATCTGCTGTAAACATTGATAGAGATTCATCGAAAGTTAAGCGTCTTGGAGTGATATTTGACTCACAAAGCTTCATTGGAAGCTACTCATTGACAATCGGCTAAAGATGACCAGTAACGCATTCTATTTCTGCAAATCTATATTCGGCAAAAAAATGAGAACTCAAACCACAGGACGTGCTTTGGATGGTCCCACTACGTCTGCCAATTTTAACGTATGGATGCCTGGTTTGATAGGAAGCTCTTCGGAAGAGCTATAATATCACCAAACTTGGGAGGGTCCAAATGACTGCATGTATTGACATTACCGGTGCATATAGAACCTACCCCAGTGCTGCCCTGAATGTCGTTTTGCTCTTACTTCCCACCAACTGTTACGTTATATCCATTGCTGCTCAAAATGCAATCAGGTGAACAGAGGTTGACCTCTGAAGACAATATCTCAAGGCACAGATCAATCTATCCGCAAACTGGGTCGTGCTAGGGCAATCTTTCCAAGTAGGTAGGATTGGAAAGAGGGGAAGCTTGCACCTCTGTTGTAGTAGCATAAACATTCCCCATACTTACATACGGGGAATGCTGCTGGAGTGACAGTCCTTGGCTGAATATAAATCCGAATCGTTTCGGTAACGTAGAGCCAACTGTCGTGGAAACGAATATGCACCTCTGTCTTCACTGACTGCTCCAAGATGGAATCGGCAGTCGGAGCAGGGGTTTTCTCTAAATCAGCCAATTTCTATATTTCCTTGATATTACCGCATACTGCTGGTGTTCCTCAGACAGAAGTCATTGCGATCCTGCAGGCATGCATGGATGCATGATGCTTACGGAACGTGAGAGCGAGGGAAATATTAACATTTTTACCGATAGTCAAGCCGCGTACAATTCCAAACTAGTTAACTCCTGTAAGCACGAGAATATATCTCAAGGGTGTGCAGGTAACATTTCTCTGATCTGGGTTCCAGAACATAGGAACACAAAGAGAAATAAAATTGCTGATGAGCTTACAAGCAAGGGGTCGACTGAATTGGTATCAGAGACTGGTCATCGGTATCGCACATTCCCCTGATGTTAAAGGAGAAACGCACAACTTATTTCTCAGGAAAGCGTAGAAAAGATGGAGCTCCATTTCTCCGTGTGCAATTTCCAAAACTCTTTGGCGCCAGTACAATAGACGGGGGACTCCACGCCTTTCAATTTCCAAACTCATAGCTGTGTTCACCGATTCTTAGGCAATAGGCACACACGCGGGAAAGATAGGTCCCACTGCAGAAGCTGTAGAGACCTTTCAGAGAGGGAGGCTGTTGAGCACTATCTCTGCAAATGTCCGGGGTTGGCAGTACTGGTTACGTTTATTTACCAAAAAAATTCTATAAAATGAAAGAAAATTATAACCATCTATTTTTTATGAAATTAGTGACAGTTCTCACGGGTCAAGTATAGGCAACATTTTTCTTTTATTTAATCATTTTAATTTATATCGTTGCGTGAAACCAACGCGCACTTGTGACTGTACGCTGAAGCTTATAACTAAAGCAAAGCTAGTCGTCCTTGATCAGGACGCTAATGAGACCAGTTGCAACATATGGCTGCGAAGCATTTAACATAAATAACTACCTTTTTCGCTTTGAGCGTAAAATCCTAAGAAGGATATTTGGACCAGTAAAGCTAACTGATGAATATTACAGAATAAACTTTAATAATGAGATCGAACAGCTGATATCAGGTCAAAACATTGTGGGGTTCGCTAAAGCTCAGCGACTGAGAGGGTTTGAACATCTACATCTACTCAGGATGGATGACAGGATTACGAAAAATACCTTCAACTCCCTTATTAGGGACAGTAAAAACGGTGGAAGACCGCCAAGAAAATGGGCAAACGAGGTTGACGCAGATTTACGCCTTATAAATGCTAGGAGAAACGACGTTATGATGATTAATTTTTAAATATTGATTTATAAATATTTTTATTAATATTTAGTTAATTGTCATTAAAAAATTTCACAAATACTCATATATACATATGTACTTAATATTTTTATTGTATTTCTAGGAATAGCAAATTTTTAGTTCAAGTTATTAATCTAATTGTTTTGTGCTTGCTGATTGGAAATATTTAAAACTCAGTTGTATGCTCGTAAATTTCTGTGAAAATTGAAAATAAAATTAACGTTTTGTTTGAAAATTCCACATTTTGTATTTTTGATAGCAACACCATTCTTATTAATTTGTGTGCAACTGTAGATTGTATGTACTAAAATAAATGCTTGTAGTAGAGTACTAAGTACTAAAGTAGAAACAGAAACCTTTTAAGTAACCAGAAGATTGCATAATGTAATATATACACATAAAATCAGGTAAATGTATATATTTCGACATTCCTTCCACGCCATATACTGACCACATTCACACTTTAGTTTGAAAAGTGCCAACTATTTCAAAGTGAATCTCAGTAAAACAATCTCGAAGATAAGTATTTATTCAACTTGAAGGTGTTGGAGTGGATGTAGTTTGTACTGAGGAGTATAAGGCATACAAATATTATATATATGCATATATATGAGCGTACATAAACATATACATACCTGCTTAGTTAAACCCAGTAAAACCTGCAAATAAAATACACAGAATTTTACGATAATCATTTCAGAAATAATCAAAATCCAAACCATTTTAGTGGCACAAGCTAGTGGGACTTGTACGTGTATTGATGCAAGTGAATAAAATATGTTGTATTATATTAGAAAATTCCAAATAATTATAAAATTTAAAAAGTTGCACTTTAACACGAATGTTTGCTAAAACTCCTCTCAACAAAATTTCAAACCATTTAATTTTCTATGGTTATGGACATGCATAACATTTAGGGGAGCAATGATAACAATTTACCCAAAATTACTTAGGAAATTGTGAGAATCTTATTGCACAAAAATTAAATATTGATGATTCCATGCCAAGTGACCCAAGTATTTTGGAGAGTACAGTAAATTTTTCTGAAAATGGGTTACTTGTAGGCTTGAGCATAATAAAAAGTAAACTGAGAAAATGTTGAAATAAAATTTGATAATTTTGTGATTTATTTGTACCCATAATTATGAAAGTGGTTTAAGTCATATATTTCTTGTTACGAGATTAACTGAAATTTATTATAAATAGGAAATTTTATGGAAATTTCGTACGAACATGTGGTCTGTGGGTGGAATTGATTTAGACCATTTTCAAAATTAACTGAAAGTTCTACAAAGGACTTAAAGCAATAAAAAGCTATAAGTTTTATTTCAAACTTATTGTTAATAAACATTTAGTAGTCAGAGACCCGAAAAAATGATGATTTTCAATAAAGTTGTTTTTGCTTGTCAGTTACTTTATTTTACAAAAATAAAAACATAGCATTAATACATCATGTTTCGGCTTGACTTTAGCAAAATTTCAAGAAACAAATTAATAAATGTAAAAGTTATCGCTGTTTGCCCGTTCCTCCAGAAGTCCCTTGCGGTGATCATCACCAGTCCTTGAAGATTCACCTAAAATCAATCGGACAAGAGAAACTAGTTTTATTAATAGATAATCTTTTGCCTCATCGAAGCTTTTTTTTTAAAACTAATATATTTTTCAGATTTTCGAGAAAAAAATCGAAATTAAAAAAAAATCCTTCGACCAGGCACGAGTTTTCTATGTTTTTCAAAAGCAGTATAAATTTTATTGAAATCTATCAAGCGGTTTTTAAGTTACGGGAATCACCAGTTCAAAAAACATAGTTTTGAAAAAAATGCATTTAAAGTTTTGTTAATTGCCCGCGAACGCTCCGGCGCGCCCGAGTGCCCTTTGTTAATTGTTGAATAACATGAAAAGTATTTGTCGAATTTACATCAAATTTTCACACAATATATTTAAGATATTATACTTTAAGAAAATGCAAAAAAAAACAAATTCAATTTTTTGAAAATTCTGACTACCCCTAACCCCTTAATCCAATTCATCATTTCGGGTTTTTAAGACTCTTAAAATATTCCTAAAAATCTGGAGGGATGCATATATAAGTAATATCTTTATGTTTTTCCTTCTTTTTCGTTATTACAATGGATTTAAATACAACAAAAACATACAAAATAACTGTGGTGCGAAAACTTAGAACCGCTACAAAACTGGAAAAGCAGAAGGGAAGCAACTATTTTTTTAGTTTTAGTTCTTATATTCAGCCCCGCGACTTCAAAAATCTATTTCAGTCAGTTTACTATTTTAAACCAATAATAAGTTGAACCAGACTTGCAGAATGCTGTTTTTAGCTCCATTATAGACAGGTATTGCTTACCGTTTGCGTATACTTTTCTTTAGAGAACTTCTATACATTTTCTATCGGATTGAAGTCAGGGCTTGTTGCCCAGATCTGATATTTGGCTTGAGCTAAAGAAATTCTTTGAATGCCGAGAAACATATATCAGTGCATTGTGCTATACCCTCATGATACTCTAAAAATTAAATTAAAGCATCTTCCAACAAAACGATATACATTTCTGAATACATTCCTTATATTATGAAGCACAAAATTAGCTTTCCGTAGCACGTAGATGAGCCCCAAACCAAAAGTGAGTCCCCGGAGAAATTTGCATTCATCCTAAGTGAGTTATTTGAGTTAATAGGTTAGGCCGCCTGTGCCATCTAAATCACATTTTTTCGTCAAAAAAAATAACTTCTTGCCAGTTTTCCGTCCAATGCAAACTTCATTTTTCGATGTTTGTGTTAAATGATTTTGATGGCTCTTCATGGGTTTTTTCCACTCAATGTTCGGAACTGCTTTTGAGGTCTGCTTTTTAAGGTTTTTCCTTTCATTTGATTGATTTGCTTTCGACTAAAATTTTGATTCCGTTTGTGTTTCTTTGAACAAAGGACATATTTTTCGCCCAGCCGCAAACAAATTCTTACCGCGTGATCCGAGTGCTTGATTTGCTGAACAATTTCTCTAATTGGTATTTTATTCATAATCAAGGGTCTGTCAAAAGTGACGCCTCGATGCCAGTAGTTAACAATTCCTAGACGGTACCTTTTTTTACGTCATTTTTGTCATTTGTCAAACACAATTGGTAATTATCTCGATGTTTTCAACAATTAGGCATTCAGGAATTGACCCGGCGCAAAATTAATCACCCTATCGGAAGATTAAAATCAATCATGTTTAAACTTCGGGCAAACGGAAAAGCAATGTAGCTCGTAAAGATCAAGATTTTCAGCACTCAAAATATTTCTTTTTCATTATTTAGTAAAAAAGTTATTCAAAAACAAAGTTGACATTTAATTTTGCGCCACCTTGTATAAACCTAGCCGTGCCCAGTTGTTTTGAGTACAAGGCATATGCATTGGTTTACACAACATTTTAAATCTTTTTAATTCAGCATCCAAGATAAAATTTAGCATTTAGCCTAAGTCTCCGCAATCCACCAAGCCGTTCATTATGAGATAGTCACCCTTTTGGTTTTTTTGGAATTTAGGTATCAGTGTAGCGCACTACTCAAGCAAGTAACCTATAGTTTCTTTCCTTACTCTACAGAATTTACATATTTCACAACGAATGAATTCTCACTTTCGCCAACCGATCATTCAGAATACAATTTTCTGTCCCTTGAATATTCTTGAGTTGTTCTTACATAAATTTATGCACTCCTTAAAACGTTTTTGGTTATAGGATCCTAAAAGTGTTATTGAGTTCTTAAAAGCTAGTAGATTATCCGAGAATAATTTATGATGAGCTCTTTTTCTCTTATTTCTTTCAACTCTCACCTCCGAATACAAGTTTTCAACTGTACCAAATCAACTGTTGTAATCAAAACAACAACACAGATGCAAAATCACAAAAGCAAATATACATAGATTTCATACATATATCATTCGACAAATCCTGCTTTTATAAATTATTTAACAACTGATAATAATTAAATTAAAATTCAAGTTACGGAAATTTCCCATTTCACAGTTCAGTTTACTCAAAAATACAAACAAACTCAATATACCTAAAAACTAAAAAAAAAAGTAAACCTCAGCAAAATAATGGAATGGAATTACTCAATTTAATTTAATTGAAAAGATGAATAAAATTCCTATAATTGTTTTTTGTACTTTATTTTATTTATAGACTAGCTAATCCGGCTTACGTTACTATTCCACTCAAAAAAAAATATTTAAAGTATATTGAAGTAATTTTGCATGCACAATATTTTTTGTTTCTTCGCCAGGTGATATATGCCACATATGAGTATGGAAAATACAGAGATGGATGTGTGTCATGATAGTAAAATCAAGAATAGCCGGTGGGACGATGACGTGATTCTCGAGAATAACTTTGCCAACCGCTCAGGAAGTTCTAACCAATCTCCAACTCCCGGCGATTACGTATCCGTTACGCAACTAATGCGTACTTACCCTACGACTGCGATAGAGGTATTACTCGAGCTAATACCGGTGCCCATATTTATAGAACAGTCCAAGAAATAAACCCGATTAAAAATTGCTAAGAAAGGCTTTAGCTCGCGCTAGCCCAACTCACTAGGAATATCAGCAAAAAGTTATCAACTTTGAAAAAAAGTTCGAGACTGAGCTAAACAATAAGGCATGCTTGAGCAACTCTACTTTCGATAGGCACCTTTAGTTGAGCGCCCTATAATAATACACAGACGGATGGAATATGCGTAAGACTTCAAGCATCTTTCAATCGGAGATATACTATACGCCATCAGCTTGTCCGCCGAGTTAGCCTACATAAAAACTACTGTCTTGCACGGATTACCATTCTAGGCGGCAATTAAGGCTCGATGTGAAATTCTCACAATTTCTGGAGTAAATAAGTAAAGTAACTTAGCTCTGTAGGACATGCAATCACTTTCCACTCTTATGGGGTCTAAGTCAGAATGGCGTTCCCACGACAGTCGGCTCTACGTAACCAGAACGACCCGGATTTATATCCGACCACGGACTGTCACTTCAGCAGTGTGTATCAGTGACTCTCCGGAGGCGGCTCGAAAAAAGTGGTTTTGTGATATCCATCCGAGTTGACATCAGAGTAATCTGCAGCAAAATTATTAAGGAAGTTGTTTCCTGAGGTACCCCAGGCAGGATTTTCTTTTCGATTTTTAAATATTTTCGTAACAGTTGAAAGCTAGAAGTACGATTTTCGCTTTAATTTATTAAGGGTAATTTGTTATTGTACTATTAAAAATTATTTAAAAAACAAAGCTCCTATGGATACCTGGTGAGTTATGTGAAGAACTCGTTGCTGTTGTTGTTGTTTGAGTGGCAGCGTTTCCAGAACTGGGAGACTATTATTTTTCGTCCAGCACCATTTTTAAACCGCAATCCTTTGTTGTTTTGTGGTTGAGTCCCCAAGAGCGCTACTTCCCATGGACACTTCGTTGTGTCTAGAAAGAAAAGGAGAGATCTAAATTCTAATCCTGAACTTTCGTCAATGCCAAAAAGAAATAGTTTGCCATATGTCAAACGATTGGTCCAGCAGATTTTTAGTTATGGCGTACAAGGACCTTCTTTTTGTACGAGTATGTGACACTATAGCACGGAAAAGGTTGATACATCTCAGAGATGCAGCCAGAAGAGAGGCATACGAGGTGTGTTCAAAAAGTATCGCGAATTTTTAATTTTCGCAGGTTATGTATATTCGAATTTCGATTTGTTTGTGGCGATATGTTGGTACTCATCTCTCTCAGTCATGCCGACGGGTTCGGCCATTTTGAATGTTCAGTTAATTGTTGACAGCTGCTTTGCTTGCACGTGTTTCGGCTCGTCTTCGATTTTTACATATTCAAAAAGATGGATCAAAGAACCTGTACCAAATTGTGTGTGAAAAACGAAATTCCGAATGTTGACTGTGTCATACGGAGAAGCTGCTTTGGACCAAGACAACGTTTATCGGTGGTACAAAATGTTCTCAGAAGGCCGAGAAAATGTGAACGATGAAAAGCGTGCCGGACACCCGGGCACTTCAACAACAGACGAAAAAATTGATGAAGTGAAGAAAATGATATTGGCCAATCGTCGAATCACCATTAGAGAAGTTGCTGAGGACCTAGACATATCGATTGGCTTGTGCCATTCGATTTTTTTCAATGATTTGGGCATGAGACAGGTTGCCGCAAAATTCGTACCAAAACTGCTCAATTTCGACCAAAAGCAGCATCGCATGAACATTGCTAATGAGATGTTGGAGTCTCTCTGCGACAACCCCAATTTGCTCCAGAGGGTCATAACTGGTGAAGAATCGTATGTTTATAGTGATAACGTGGAAACCAATGCTCCATCATCTCAATGGAAGCTGCCGCACGAACCAAAACCGAAAAAAGCGCGCCAAATTCAGTCGAATGTAAATGTTTTGCTTATCGTTTTCTTCGATTGCAGGGGCGTTGTGCATCATGCGTTCTTGCCACAGGGTAAAACGGTCAATAAAAAATATTACCTGCAAGGTATGCGCAATTTGCGAGGAAGCAATCCGCCTGAAACGCCCGGATTGGTGGAAAAACAAAAATTGGCTCTTGCGTCACGATAACGCCCCTGCTCACACATCGTTGCTTGTGCGCTACTTTTTGGCCAAAAACAACACACTAATGATGCCATAGCCACCGTATTCCCCAGATCTGGCGCCCTGTGACTTTTTTTGTTCCCGAAACTGAAGAGGAACATGAAAGGGCGACGCTACGCTACGATTGAAGAGATAAAGACGGCATTGAATGAGGAGCTGAACAAGATAAAAAAAATGATTTTTTGAAGTGCTTCGAAAGTGAAAAAAACGTTGGCACAAGTGCATAATATCTCAAGGGGGCTACTTTGAACGGGACAAAATAGATATTAATGAATAAATCAATAATTTTTGAAAAAACACAAAATTCGCGATACTTTTTGAACACACCTCGTATATGCTAAGCCCAGCTCAGCTCTATCTGAAGGTTAATAAGGGAACTGAATTAGAATGAGGAAGACCATGAGGTCGAATTGCAAACCTCACGTTTTATTCATTCATTCATTCACACGGCCTGGAACGATCAAATACAGGGTTTGATTGAAAAGTAATGAGCCTTCCCGCGCGGAGCGTCTGCCAAGCGATCAACCGAATCGGCTGGTGGGGGAAAATGATCGTTGGATCTTCCCCTTCCACTAAAAACGGGTCCCAGTTCGCAGGCAACAGCGGTGCAGTCAACATCGCTCCGCGCGTGAAAGCTGTTTTAAAAGTGTGCTAGGATTTTGGAGTGGTGAAAATGCAGCGATCGTTGGAGCAACGTTACTCGATCAAATTTTGCGTAAAGCTAAACAAAACGAGTACCGAAACCATTGGGCTACTCAAGGAGGCTTACGGGGACCAATCTCTGTCCAGTGCCCAGGTAAAATGGTGGCACAAGTCGTTCAAGGAAGGCCGGGAGGCGCATGTCGAAATCCAAGGTCAAAACCATGCTGATCATCTTTTTCGACTCTTGAGGCATCGTCCACAAGGAGTTTGTACCTCCAGGAAGCACTGTAAACGCGTCATTTTAGAAAGAAGTGCTCCTTCGGCTGAAAACCCGCTTCGCCCGGGTTCGGCCCGACCTCGTCAACAATTGGACCCTTCATCACGACAATGCGCCGGCGCACACCGCCTTCCTCCGCACCTCTGCATTGGCCAAGATGGGAGTTTCGGTGCTTCCCCACCCTCCCTACAGCCCAGACCTGTCCCTTCCGGTCTTCTTCTTGTACCCGCTCCTGAAAAGAAAGCTGAAGGGGAGGCGTTTCGACTCCATCGAAGGACCGCTACCAGTGGTGTATTGACGCTGAAGGGTCGTATTTTGTATAAGCCAAAAGGTTTAATAAAACTTTTTAAAAAAATAAGGCTCATTACTTTTCAATCAAACCCTGTACACATAACTTTTTAAATTTTACTCCGATTCACTTCAAATTTTGATATAATATTCTTGAGATGTTATGCATTCACACAGAAACACCTTTTTTCATATTATACATATATTTTTCATCCAAAAATTAGCTTATATATAAATTTTCTCTTTATTCATTTATTTCTATCATTTGATGTTTAATATTCACAGTGAGAATCGATACCGGTCTGACTAAATGATCAACGGTTAGTGCTACCGAAGCATGATTTAAATCAGCAGCTCAATAAGGAAACCACATTTTGTACACTAAGATCCACAATAGAGTTATCAGCTTTCATGGCGTTGCCAATTAGCTATCCATTCTTCGTCCTACCGTCTTTACGAAATATATGTATGTGTGTATAGACTCATAAATAAATATACTTTTATAAATGTACATATTTGCATACTTGTGTGTTTATAAATTTTCCCTTACAACGGTAAACTTGCTAATCTCATTTAATTCATTACAGCAATCAGACAGTTTGTAAATGTAATTCAGTTTATAATTGCGAGCCTCTTCAGGAGTTGGCATATGGATATATATGTATCTACATATGTGCATGCCTACATACATTTATAAATATTATGTTTCATCTACACATGGGCATAACTTTGTTTGCAGTCGTATTTATTGTCGGTACTTGGCTAATAGAGTCCAACGGCAATCCAACAATTTAAGCAACAACAAATATTTTCCATTATACGGCATAGTCGTAGCTGTCATCCTTTTGCAGGTAGAATTTCATCAGTCAGCCCTCCTTATTGCAATACATCATACAGTGGCGGAAATGAATATTCGCACTGCATCAATCAATAGAATGTGGTCTCTCACTACTAACTGCAGGGTCCGCAAAGCGCTCTGACCAAAACTGAATCTTAAAAGGACAAAATGTCTTCTTGGATTCGACAGATCAATCATCAATTCATGGCTAGTAGAATGGGTGTACCTCACATTCACTTCTGCAGGAGAAATTGAGTCGGTGCATGTCCTGCACTTCATTTAAGCTGTACCAAATATCTTGGCGATTATTTCTTTGAAGACTTGGAAAATTTGCAAAATGTCTCATTGGAGGGACTAGTTACCTCCTTAAAAAGATCTAAGTGGTTTAAGCAACTTAGTTAGAGGATGGAAATCAAATACAGGTACCACAATGGGCCTTAATGGGCCTACCCTTCCTATTATTATCAAAATTTTTAACACAAAAGGTCATTTGCGAGGTAACTAGACCGGTCTGGCCTAGAATGCATGAAAACAGAATTTGTTATCTCCCTCATCTATCCCGATCGACCAACCATGTAGTAGATGGCATCCGCACCGGGACTGCCCAATGGGAACACACGGTAAACATTTGTGGTTTCGAATGGCTTCTGTGGCAACTGCAAAGACGATAACGAAGTACTGAATGTTGAACATTTTCTCTTCCACTATCCTGCTCGTAACACAACGTGACTTCGCTCTCTAAACTCTTACATATTTATTTAGATGACTGGCTGAATTTGAATCCCCAGTCACTCTCTATACTTACGAGTATTTCATTGGTTATTATAGAAATGAAGAAAATTATAGTGAGAAAATCTTGAGCTCAAGCAGGAGTGTGTATCACGCAATGGGTATCCGGGCTTAAGTAGACCATCATAACTTACCCTAAGTAGGTAGGTAGGTGAAATGGTGGAAGTAGCACTCTGGCACTCCCCAAGTAGCACTAAACCGCCGTTTTCATACCATTATGAGACCCCCAACAGGAAGATATCTACAGCCAGCCAGAACTGTTGATATAATGGAGAAGATTGATGGGATTTAGGTTGGTGTACTGCCCCAGGCTGTCGAAGAAAGGAGCACTCAGAGATCTTAATCGTCCAGCTGTCAAACCCGTACATTTACAGAGAAAGTGTTCAACAGTATCCCTCTCTAAAAGCTCCCCACAGCTTCTGCAATGGGGGTTAACTGGTAACCCTAGCTTTTCCGCGTGTGTGCCGATCGTCCGGTAAACACAGCTGCGAGTTTGGAAATTGAATGGCAAGGAGCTCAAAGACTTTCTGAGTCCTCCGTATATTGAACTGGGGCCAAAGGGTTTTCGTAAAAGCACATGAAGAAATGGAGCTCTTTTCTGCGCTTTCCTGAGAAATAATTTGCGCATTTCCCTTTAACACCTGTCAAGGGGATGCCGATGTCCGGGTAGGAAGTCTCTGAGACCAATTCCGTCTCCTTCCTGGCAAGCTCATCAGCAATTTCATTTCCCTCTAGGTTCCTATGTTCTGGAACCCATATCTGAGAAATGCTACCTGCACACCCAAGAGATTTCATCTCCTCCTTACAGAAGTTAATAGTTTCATTCTGCATCATGGCGACGTCAGAGCTTTGATCGCGTTTTGATTATCGGTGAAAATGTTAATATCTCCCTCGCTCCCGCGTTCCCTAACCATTTTGCATGCCTGCATGCCTTTGCCAACGAAAAGACTTCTTGCCTGAAAAACACTAACAATATTCGACAGTTTGTAGGAGATAGATAAATTGGCTGATTTAGAGAAAACCCCTGCTCCGACTGCCGATTCCATCTTGGAGCCGTCAGTAAAGACAGAGGTGCAGCTGCGGTGCAGCTTTGCCTCCCGATCCAATCCTGCCTATTTGGGAAGAAACTTAGCCTAACCTAACCTAAATATGGTTTCTGACTATTTTTGACCTCCCTAATGGGTCAAAGAACAAAAGTACATATAAAATTTAACTAAATGAAAGGTATTAACTTCGAGGAGTCCAAATATAAACTCTACAAATCTTGAAAGATATCGGCATGAGAAAAAGAGGAAACGGTAATCTGTAGCAACAAATGACTTCGACGAGTGATCAGACCATGACAGGGAGTACTTTCCTTCTTATTGAAGAGAAACAATAAACGTAAGCAAAACACTTTATAAAATCAGCACAAAATTTATTAATTCAAAAGATTTCCAAAATAAGAAAAAAATGATTTTCCAAATTATCTTTAGCTTCTTTATCTATAAAGACATTAGCCAATATTGTTTCATATATAAGTTATTTGCTACTAAATCGGTAAGAAGTGCTCGTCTCTAATGCAGACCACTTGCAACAAACAAAAAAATAATTAAAGCGATAACATAATTAAACAACATTTTACGCACGCCACTGTACGTACAATTTCAATTAGCCACCCACTCAAATTATTTGCTTTGCACTTGAAATACAAGCATTCTGTGCTTAATTCAGTGTTTCAGTGACTTAAATTAATTATATAATTTGCGGATTTACTTTGAAAAATGGATATACATACATACATATATACACATATACATACGCACGCTAGAAATTACAGGCAATTTTAAGGGTCGACGGATAAGTCGACTAGATAGGTTAGTTGATTGTAATGAAAAAAATACTTCACTGAGAGTAAAGTACAAGAAAGCTTTAGCTGCAATCACAGAGAAATTCGTCACTCCACTCGCGCACGAGGATGATAGATTACCAGGTTTGGCCTACAGCTATGGTGAAAAACGACATTGAACGGTACTCTGACTGCCACGTCACCGGGTACTCAGCAACAGAATTGTGCCCGCTCATTGCAGCCCATCAGCTGATTCTTTCAAATTCGCTGAAAGCCAGCTAACAATCCGAGGTGTGCCCCATCCTTTTGAATTTGTTTCACTAAGACTCAAAAATACGACCCGCACGAATAAAGAGGTGAATTTCTAATTCACGGTGCAAACTGCCGAAGAAGAAATGGGATTTCAGCCATGCTGCCGCAAAATAGAAGGGCACTGCAATCAACGCAATACGAACGTTAATGAGACTTATGAAAGAAGGGGTTAAGTATCTTAAAAGAAGGAAGAGAGCGTTCGGAATAGATGAAAGTGTAGAGCTTGAGATGCTTGCCGACAGTAAAATGGCCCAAAAAATATATTAAAAAGTTCAACTGAGTACACAGGGTTTCAAAGCTGGAGCGATTTCCGGTAAAAAAAACATCCACTCATGACGTGATAGCAATGTCGAATGAAGAAGAAAATAAAAAAGAAAAATAAAGCTGCGAAAGCCAACGAATGGCTGGCTGTGCTATTCAAATATAGCGGTGAGAAGCTGGTGAGGCTAAATAAGTACATCTCAACTCATACGTAGGTATCTTCAGATGAATGATGAATGATAGAAGCGGAGTATCTCCTCGCATCAAGCAAACCACCAACTCACTGGCGTCACGTTACCGGCATCGCTGTTGATAGATGCAATTTTCTTTTGAATCTTAGTTTAGAAATCCACCTAGGTACAACTTGAGAGTATATTGACCATACCAGTAGGTAGGTAGGTTACAACACCTAGTAATCCAGGGTATTAGGAGTTAGGAGGCGGTCATAATTTCGCTGTTACGTAGTCATGGAAATTTACAGCCATCCAATTTTGTGTAGCCATCACTTCATGTGATGGAGCGGAGTCTTGCTGTCATCGCGTACATCATCAATCTGGGGTTTCACTACTGCCTCTAGTAACTCAATACAAACAGCAGAATTCACTCGAAATCTTTGAGTAAAGAAGTGTGGCATGACTAGCATGGAAACTTCGTATGCATAACAACAGGAACCCCTATAGGAACACAGACATCTGTCATTTCTGCTGTTGGTCTTTTGGTCTTAGTAAAATTATTTTTTCGCCAGAAGAAAAGCATAACTTCTCAGGCGCTTCAGGGTATTTGATTTTATTTACAAAACGTTTTGACATAAAGACATAAAATGTGTTTTGTGTATAAAGGCCTCGACCTCATTGGTTTTGAAGGATCCTCGTCAATCATTGCTTGCACTTTTTGAATAAATTCTGCAGATCGGACAGTGTCAGAAAGTTCTTCGTGTTTTTATCGTTTTGCAACAGATTCCGCATCGCCGCCTGATGCTTCCAATTTACGGCGAACCTAATAAACGAATGAACGGGTGCATTTAAGAAAACTAGAGATTTCTAAACCGATGTGAATTACGCATATAGCGACGATAACTGCATGTATCTTCATTTCTTGAGTTAAGTTGTAGTCCTCCATGTCTTATCTGAAGAAGAGCAAAACAAAAAAATAGTTTCGTAAAGTTATAGTCACATATATGCATGTCCTCTACTACCGTATACACCCTGTATTTCTCTTACTAACAAATGTTGCTTTGGAATGAGAGGGCAATTGTGCCAGAAAAGTCTGCTCTCAGCAATCAAAAATCACACTTTAAAAGCTCCTCATCATGGACATCCTATTTTATGATACAGAAGCTTAGAGATGACAACATTGAGACAGGAGTCGAGGAGAGAAAATAATTATAAAGAAGTTTCAAGTACCATTTAGCGCTTTCCAGGACGTTTTTCATTTCTTCCTATTGGAGGGGTGAGAAAAAGGAAAGCCTCTTCTGCACTGAAGAGCCGAAGTTGAAAGACGCCTCCTCATTCACTTCGGGTTTATAATTGACGCCAGTTAATATGAGGATGCTTTAAACTCCTTCAAAATCGTTTAAGTAATCAAGGCACCAGTCAAGCAGAAGAAAAACTCTATTAGATCCTAGGGAAATAATTCAGCGAAGTAAAAGTTTCTGATAAAAAAACAACTGATTTTTGAGGCGGCATAAAACTAAATAGCACTCCATTTGCACTGCATTGGAAAATTTGACCGACTCACCTTTGCAGCGATTTTCGCGCCACTCAATTGTTGTTATTATTAGGTATTATAACACATTAATTTTTTGGTAGTGGTGACATTAAAGGAATAGAATTTGGTTCGAGGAGAACACTAAACTCCGTGTATTATAAAATTATACTGACGGGCAGAGGCACTTTGCCCACTTAGAAACTGGACACTGCAGTTGCATTCACTCAAATATTTGCTCTTAAAAATTTTGTCATGGCCGCCATTGAAAGAGTTTGGATAACTTAATTTAATTCGTTACTAATTGGAAATTAGTTTTAACTCTTTTAAGAATATTTTTATATAGCGGGCCGCTTCCTACAAGAAATGCACCTTCATGTTTCACTTCTTTCGTTTTTCTTCTTCTTCTTCTAGCCAGGTTTTTACCAATAATCTAACAAACATAAAACTTCTGCAAATAAAATGCATATATCTATCTTTACCCCTCATCCTTCAATGTTCTTCTTCTAATTCTATCAATTTCATACGGCTGACGCATAATTTTCCAGCAAACAATTTCATTAAGCGCGGGCACTCAGGTGTCAAACGCTCGATGGTGGTGATGATCCCATAACAAAAAACTGCATTGTATGAAAAAGTAAAGTGAAAATATGAAGTGTAGTGAAGTGGAAAGGTGCAGAGAGCAAAGCATGGAAATAGGGAGCAGCGCCGGCAGCAGAAGCAAGCGCATGAAATGATTGTGGAAAAATGCAACGTTGTAAAGTCAGTGTGCATGAAAATGCAAATTCAATAATAAATGTCATACTGGTTTACCATCAAACTTGCGTGCGCTAGCATATAAACTCACATACAAGTAGTTCTAGTCGAGCGGTTGTTAGTTGGTTGACAGGAGAGGTTACAAAAATTGACCGCATTCAGAAGCACTCAATCTCAAAAGCTAATGGCAATTTGCCATTTCGCTAGCTTAAAAAAGGCATAGAAGGAAGTCCACTCGCAGAAGCGAGTTTAGATATTTTCGTCACATGTACTGATTATGAATTGACCCAAGGGTCGGGCCTGTTCGCACATGCTATTGAAATAACTCACACTATCTGACTTCGACCAAGTAACCACTGGCTAGCAAGCAGATATCCGTTTGGGGCCTAGTGAGGCCACTCCGCTGTATTCGGCTTAAAGAATCACCTAGTATGTATTTCTCTTTGAAAGGGTAGACCAGATTTGAACTCACTTGAACTTTTGAGTTTAGTTGGAACCTAACGGCGATTAGAATCGCTTTTTACCTATATTCCAATACATTCAGGTGACCCACTAAACAAAGTGGTCATTATATTTTAAGACTTCTTCATAACTATTTCACAAAAATATTAAGATTTACAAAATCTCACTTCACACTTTTAATTTCTGGAAAACTTAACCCATTCATGCCCAATTTTTTTTTTTTTTTGTTTTTTGCAAATATTATTTCGGTTCTGTTGGTGTAGATCTTAAAATAAATCCATTATTTTCACGGTAGATGGCTGTAGTGATCTATATCTCCTAAAGTATCGACCAAACGATTTAAAGCTTATGCTCGTTGTCAAGGTGACATTTCACACTAAAAATAAATTCTGTGTTGTTTTTTGTTTGTTCCATCCAGTTGTGACTTACAGGGTGTTAGCAATAAAAGAAATTCGGTATATTTTACAGTTTTTCTTTGATAAAGGCAAAAATGCAAGCCTGGTCGCTGATTACGTGTAATTTGGGTTTGGTCGGCCAGGAAACAGTTTTAAGCCATTCGACGATAAAACAGTTTTAAGCCATTTGTGCAAAAACTTTACTCAAATATAATGGATTTCTTTTGCCCCACACTAATATTTTTAATGGAGGATGGTTCCATATATAAAAGTCCAGGCAAGTGGGACATTTGTTGACGTATGCCGATGATATTGACATCACCGGCCTTAACAACCACGCTGTTAGTTCTGCCTTCTCCAAACTGGATAAAGAGGCAAAGCGAATGGATCTGGTAGTGAACGAGGACAAAACGAAGTACTTCCTGTCTTCAAACAAGCAGTCGGCGCACTCGCGTATCGGCACCCACGTCACTGTTGACAGTTATAATTTTGAGGTTGTAAAGGACTTCGTTTATTTAGGAGCCAGCATTAACACGGATAATGGAAATCCAACGAAGAATCTCTCTTTCCAACACGTGCTACTTTGGACTAAGTAGGCAACCGAGCAGTAAAGTTCTCTCTGGACGAACAAAACTAATACTCTACAAAGCTCTCATCATACCCGTCTTAACGTATGGTGCAGAAGCTTCGACGATGACAACATCCGATGAGAGAAAGATTCTGCGTAAGAATTTTGGACCTATGTACGTTGGCAACGGCGAATATCGCAGGCGATGGAACGATGAGCTGTATGAGCTTTACGACGATTCTTCGTTGGATTTAAGGTTAACATTATTATCGGTGTTAATGCTGGTTCCTAATAAACGAAGTCGGCCGCCGTAGCCGAATGGGCTGGTGCGTGACTACCATTCGGAATTCACAGAGAGAACGTTGGTTCGAATCTCGGTGGAAACACCAAAATTATGATAAAGCTCCTCATAAAAATACCTGCAGTTCGGAGTCGGCTTGAAACTGGAGGCCTCCATTTGTGTAACAACATCAAGACGCACACCACAAATAGGAGAAGGAGTTAGGCCAAACAACCAAAAAGGGTGTACGCGCCAATTATATATATATAATAAACGAAGCCTCTTACAACTCCAAAATCATAACTGTTAAGAGTCAGCTAGGTGCCGATACGCGAGGGCCCCAATTGATTGTTTGGTGACAGGAGGTACTTTGACTTATTTTCTTTCGCCACGAAGGCCTCTACTTAGCTTACACTTAAAATGATAGCTAATTTATACCATCAAACCTTCAGAGCATCTTTTATTGAAAGCTCATTTTACGAACATGCACGAATACCACTATTTATTAAAATATATTTTCCCCCAATTCACGTACTTCCCTGCAATTTTTCAATATTCAATAGATGTACACTATCCATATAGATATATATATATATATACCAAATGCATGTAGACTAGTGTTCAATGCTGTCACAACAGAATAATATTAAATTATTAAATCTAACCCTACTCACCGGGCACGAGACATTCACATGAGCTCAAGGCGAATTTAAACTCATTTATATCAGCAAATGTTGGTATGTTTGTATAAAGTAAGTATGTCAATGTGTGCGTAGCTATTTCAGCAACTGCGGTTTTGAGTTACTGTCACTGCCATCTAACCAGCCCATCCCATCTATGAAACACACCACTCGCTTGTATCGGTGACCGGAAAAGTCAATCATCTTTCGCTGTTGCTGTTGTTACTTCCACTTCTACTGCTGTTGACATAACGAATTTGCATGACACGTAGCCGCCGGTGTTGTTGACAAATGAAATCGCATAGTGATAACTCAAGTAGCCAATCAGCATTTGCAGGTCAACGGTTATTTGCTAAAGTAAAAGGAATATTTTTCTTCTGCAAAGTCAGCACTTTTAATGCGAATGGAAATTAGATGATGTAGCAATTGGCTTTTCTCCTTTCTTCTATTTTTATTCCTTTCTCCTTTATAAAATTAAATAAACTGCAAAAGTTGTGGAAACGTTCTAGCAAAACTTTTTTAAAATACATTTCCCATCAAGAATAATGAATTATATAATGTCAGCACCGTTGGTGAACTGAAAATTTGTTACATCGAAAACAATTTTAGGTAAATATGTACGCTTAGTAACAAGATTTATTCATTCGTTAAAAAAAATTATTTACTTAGGTAATTAGATAAAGAAAAATATAGTAAAAGAATTGAAGCTGGAGCTACACAGCCAAATTTTCAGGCTTTTCGTTATTATTTCGTGGAAAAAAAATCGATATGCTAAATTGCATTTGAGGACGAGACATTTTAAGATCGAGGGCTCTTTGATTCAAGCTTATCTAAAAAAGTATTTTGGTCTGCTCCATGTTATTTTCTTCAGATCATTTTGTGCACTTCTCGTAGCACTCTTTATTTATTGCTTTATTTTTCACCCAAATACGACTTCTAATAAATCAATAGCAATTTAATTTTCAGCACTACTCTCTTTAATGGACATATTATCTGCATTATTCCATGTTTCCACCTTCAACTTATTCCACTGACATTACGTGTTATGAAGTCATGATAAAAATATTTTGAATTTCACGAAAAAAATAGCTCGAAAATATGTACCAAGGACTAACGGAGTTTTGCATTCCACGCCCAGTTGATTTTTTTTTTTTTGTTTTGATAAAACATTCGTAAAATCGAGTTCTTTCAATTTCCAACATTCGTTATTCGCGTACAGAGTGGAAAGGTAGGGTTCGTTATACCGAACATTCAATATAGCGGCATTCGTTATACTGGAACACCTCTGTATAATTTGCTGAATTTCAATTTTGTTGTATAATATTTTTTAATAATTTAAATAGCGAATAGAATACCGAAAATTTGCGTGATAAACTCAACAGTCTGAAATTTTACACTACATAACTTATGAAGCTTTGCAATACCGAATGTGTGCAACAAGCACAGAAACCGCTCTTGAAGAATTGTCACTTTTTGGTATTGACTACCATATTTACTTATGACTATAGTTACGAGCTCTGAAAAAAAAAGATCATACCTTATGCGGCCGTATGTGTTTGTTCCATTCGGTAGGGTCCGACTTCAAAACCCACCGGGGTTATGAAACAGCAAGACAATTCTTCTTTGACGTCTCTGCTGGCGACAAACGCTTTCCACGTAGATATAATATGTATCGTGGACACAGCGAAAAATCGTACGGGGTCATGTCAAGCCAGCGCCGAACTTGAACTATTCTAAGAGCCATCTTTTCAACTAACCTCTAACTTTACAGGCCACTTTATCATAACGTTAAATCCATTTTCGTTCTCTCAAGCGCTTATTAAAGTGTCAGATCAATATATTTAACGGCCTACTGATATTCCCTTTAAAATTGTATAGCTAAGTTACATTTTTTGTCCTGCTCTAAATCTGTTAGGAACACACGTGGCCGCCGTGAGCGCTTACACTTAATAGTATGGCGCAATGGAAGACCCGGCGGTTCGGCTACGCTCTTATAGGACATACTATGAGTAGTTATAATCAAAAAATCGACTACTTCTTGCCTAAAGGATCTTGAAGGCATCTCGTCAAGAAGAGAGTGGCAAACTCAAAGACCATGAAGAAGAGGGGAAATAATTTACACAGATGGATTCATAAATTAGGCTATGGAGTTTTTTCCAAAGAATTAGTACTATAATTATCTGTGCGGAGTACTATAGCATCTACTAAGACTTCTGAGCTATAAAGCAGGTAACTGAGTGCCTTAATACACACGCCGTAATAAAAATTACGATAAATATCTTCTCGGATAGTCAGGCGGCCATTAAATCAATGGAGGCAGTAATACTAAGATCAAAGGCTGCTCAGGAATGTCTGGGAGCTCTAAATGATATTAGCACCGTGTTCAAGGTCAGTCTTACATGGGTTCCAGGACATAGAGATAGTGAAGTGATAGTGAACTGCAAGGTCAACGAGCTAGCCAGAAAGGGTACTAATCTTCCAATGCTTGAAAACTGAGGCAATATTGGAATTCCTATCGCAACTTGCAAATGAAGAATAAAAAATAACATTCTTCAGGAAGTCAACAGGTCATGGAGAGAAGAAAATACTTGTGTTATCAATACGCTAATTTGGCCGCAAATAGATAAGAAAAGGTCAGGAGAATTGCTCCAAGAGAGAACATCTCGAAAGTCGTTCCTTGAGTTACCAGTCAAGGGCTCTTACGTGGACACTCTTCTAGGCTATGAGTTTTTTCTCATGAGTACTGCAGAAATTGTAGAGACGAGTAAGAAGAAGAAAACAGTAGAACACTTGTTCTATAATTACCCAGCCTTAAGAGTAGAGCAAGGTTGTTAGGAAAACAGTCTCTTGACTCTCTTACGAAACTATCGGGGGCTGGAATAAAACCTCTCCCACGTTTCACAAGAGGTTCCAATTGTGAATAAACTCTGAGGCTCTAGTGTTACACATTGGGACCAAAATGGACCTACATGATGCTATTTTTCTGAAAAAAATCAGCTCTTTTGGCACAAGTTGAGCTTCAACTCATCCCATAATCCCCTACCCTAATCAAAGACAAAAGCACTATTTCGGCTACTATTTCGCCGGTGCTCACACGACAATATTTTTCAGCCACAAGGGATGACCGGAAAAAGCAAAACATGAAACCAAAAAAGAGTAGGGGTACTTTTTGAACAGAATGTATTTACAAGTAAGAAAGTTACGTACCCCAAAAAATTTTGTGCTAAGGGTGCTTTTTGAACAGAACCTATGCACAAGTAAGAAAATTGAGAATCCAAAAATTTGTTCGGTTAGCGATACTTTTTGAACAGAATATACTTACAAGCAAAAAAAATTAATTAAAATTTTTCGGTTAGGAACACTTTTTAAACAGAATCTATATAAAAGTAAGAAAATTAAATATACAAAAAATATTTCGGTTAAGGATACTTTTTGAGCATAATGTGTGTATAAGGAAAAAAAATTAAGAGTTTAAAAATTATTTCGGTTAGGGTTAATGGTTAATGGTTGTAAAGGGTTAAGGAGTGGCCCTTTAGCACTGCGACTCGGTTAGGGTTACTTTTAGAACAGAATTTATGCACAAGTAAAAAAATTAAGGATCCAAAAACTTTTCAATTAGGGACACTTTTTGAACAGAATATACATATTTACAAGTAAGAAAATTAAGAATCCTCGAAATTTTCCAGTTACAGGTCCTTTTTGAACAAAATGTAAGTGCAAGTAAGAAAATTAAGAATCCAACAAATTTTATTTTTCAGCGGACCGCTTGTCTTTATTGTCTACATATAGAATTCTACTCTTTCACTTTTCTCACTTCTTGATTGCTTTTATCGCATTGCACTAATCTTTTCAATCCGATAAATATCTTACCCATCTGGCAGTAAATGGCACTTAAGCACCTTTAAGTATTTATGTAAGTGCAAACTTTCTTATTGGTGTGTGAAATTTCACTTATCATGCTTACCAGTGCAAAACAAAAAAAAAAGCGATAATATTCAGAGAAAGTTGAGAATATGAAAAGTTGAATGGAAACCAAAGAAAAATAGGAATAGCGGCAACTGTGGGTGCGTATATATCATACTTACACACACATGCAAACCAAAGATATCGAATCAGTGCATTTTCAATCGTCCGAATCATCCTTAACCAACTTAGCAATTGCCTGTGTCAGGTAGTCAGATAATCAGCGAGTCAGTCACTCTGTCTAGTGAGGCCAACTAACCGTCCATGTCCATAGCAATTTGATTACCCGGCGCGTGGCTGTGCTACTTGCAAAGGCTATTACAGGCTCTGCTGGGAGTCGGCATTTGCCATAGACCGCAAATACATACAAATACATGCTTGCCTACATGCAACAGTTTTGTTAGCTAACTATGAGCATAAATGTCACAAAACTGTCGCAGGATGCGAAAGCTCTTTTCCGCTTCATTATACCCGTGAGTAATAGAGCGCTTGGGTATTAGGACTTTCTTCACATAACAGTTGAGAAGTATAGCAGATAGCGTAAAAGAATCTAGATGGTTATAGACATATGTATGCCAAAATGTTCGAATAACGAACATTCTATACTCCCGCCGTGCATACGTTCCAAAAAATTAGATACTCCAAAATTAGATATCTCCACAAAATCGGAGCAAATATTACTATTAGTCTTAGGTTAGTATCGAAAATAGGCTGAACTGGCCAATAAGCACACTTATTTTCCCGATAGTGGTAATTGCCAAATTTTTGAAGAAAAGCATTTTTTTTTTAAAGAAAATTCGCTTACATTTGGTAAACAGCATGGCTTCTAGCAAAATAAGCGAGTTTTTAAAAGTTTTCTCAAATGCCTGTCGCATCACACTTTTTTTTATTGAAAATGTCAATTAAAAAAAAAATAATCCAGAAACTCAGCCCGAATATTAAGGTTCGGTCACAACAGACATGAAATTTGGAAACTATTTAAATTGGATAACAACAATGAATAGCTTCCGCACGAAATTATTTTGAAAAATGTGTTATATTATCACTTAATAACTATAGTTCATTTAAATGCATAAAATTATTAAATAATTTAAAAAAATCCGATATTTTATTATCTACTATAACTGCTACAGTCGATAACACTAATTTACAGCCAAAAAAATCACAAAATCTAGACCATCCATTCACCTAATTATTTTTCTGTCATATTTCGTTGTAGTTTTCGAGATATCCCCAAATAACAGTAAAAAAATGTAGACCATACAAATTTTTCATATCTGTAGAATCCGTTAACCGATCAAAACAAATATCAAACAAGGGATAATTCATTTTTCCATCTATCGTGTAAACCTAATTTTTCGTATATGGAATATTTACAAATTTTGAATTAAAAATTTTGTTTTTTACCTAAAGTATGGAAATTTTCAATTTATATTTTAAGAAATGTACTATAAACAAATGATTTTCGAATTTTTTTTTGTACTCAATTCATAAACCCACGAAGCAACAATTAAAGGTGCTATAAGATGTTTAATTGTCACCCTCTGTGAGCCATCTTGAACTACTTAATAAATCCTCGATGTCCTCTTGGAAAATCTAATTTTATTTCAGAGTAAATTCTAAAAAAAAAAAATACTGAAAGGATAGAAATGAAAACTTTTGCTAAACAGTTAGCAGGCAATATTGGGCCACAAAATGTGAGCACAAAAGGGTGTTGAGTTTGTTCAGGTGCCAAAAGACAAAATTAAAATAAAAGATCGAGCGAAAAAGTTTACGTGTATCACTTTTCGGCAGCGTATTTTGAAATCCGGCCAGTGGTCGATGCTCCTATGCAGACAAAGTAAATCTTTTTTTATTTAATAAGAGTTTTAAGTAAACGAATTTTTATTGTCGTATTTTTCACGTGGGGAAAAAATTTACTCATCTAAGTGGCGACTTGTGGGATATATTCAAATCCAACGTCAGTTTTTTGTGAGAAGCTTCTAGTTTTTAAGATATAGGTTATCAAAGCTTTTTCGAAACGTACCGAAAGTTGAAATTGTTAATTAGGTGCCAATCACATGCATTGTCAATATACTAAGTTATTCAATAAGTTTTGCGGTTCGATAAGAAAAACACAATTTTGTTGTTTGAAATACTATTTATACGAGATCCCTGAAGTGAGATTCTGAAAGGGCTAAAAATACGCTTCCACAGCTGTCCTCATCATTTGATCAAAAACTCTTTCCACGCATGGATTTGCTTAGGTCAGGAAGCAGAGGGAAGTCGCTAGCAGTCAAATCTGGTGAATACGGTGAATGCTCCAACAATTCAAACTTTAATTCATGGATTTTAACCATTGTCAAAATGCTCTGCCGGCGCGGTGCATTGTCCTGATGAAAACTATTTTTTTATTTTGCAAACTGCGTCTTTTTTCAAGATTTTTTACCTTCAGCTGTTTTAATGGGTTACAATAATATTCAGAGTTCGTTGTCCACGAACAAAATTCGTTTCGTGTCACAAAAAACTGATGCTAACACCTTCTTGGCCGATTTCTGGACGCGAGCTCGCTTCGGAGTCAAAAAACAAGGTTCACACCACTCTTTAGTCTCTTGCTTTGATCCAAGATCATGGTGATAGATCCAAGTCTCAGTCATAGTGATGAATCGATGCACAAAATCCATTTTATCCTTTCGAAAACGCTCTAAATGTTGCTGAGAAAGTCGCATTCGAATATTGGTTTGTTCCATTGTTAGCGAATGCGGCACCCTTTGTGCACACAATTTTCTGAAACCCATTACTTCAGTTAAAATGTTGCTTACACCCTCCAATAATATGTCTATGGCTTCTACTAAGTACCTATCAGTCACTCGACGGTTTTCCAGTCCGATATCCTATATTTTTTCTACAATTTCTGGTGTTGTTTCTGTTTTTGGACGTCCAAAAGGCATCGTTTAATTTCAGCAACCCATTTTTCTACTGTATAAGTACTAATTGATGGCGAAAAGTCCTTAAATACTTTCAGCATTCGCTCATAAGTTCTCATTTCATTTCAAGTCTTTTCGTATTTTGTCAATAGATGTCGTTGGAGTTATCTATCTCCAGTGCTACCAATCACAAAGGTGACATTTTAAGCTTCATTTAATAAAAAAAAATTAAATTCGGAGAAGTTGAAAAAAAGTTATAGCTTTTAAAAAATGAGTGAAAATAATGAAGAAATTCGCTATATTTTGAAATTTTTGTATAAAAAAGGGAAGAATGCCACGCAAACCACCAATGAAATTTGTGAAGTTTACGGTGACGATGCTGTATCAGGTCGTGTAGCACGGCAATGGTTCGCTCGCTTCCGTTCTGGAAATTTCGATGTGAAAGATGCACCTCGCTCCGGTCGACCTATCGTTGAAAAAGTCGATGAAATTATGGAAAAGATTGACCAGGACCGTCACATAAGCTGCCATGGTTGGGCTGGTTACAAAAAGAAGCTCGATGTTTGGGTACCACATGAATTGTGTGTGAAAAATTGAATGGACCGAATTAACATCTGCGATTCTTTGCTGAAACGAAATGAAATCGAACCATTTCTGAAGCGAATGGTAACAGGAGACGAAAAGTGGATCAAATACGGCAATAATGTGCGAAACAGATCATGGTGCAAGGGTGATGAAGCTCAACAAATGGTCGCAAAGCCAGCCCTGACCTTGCACCATATAGCACTGACCTTGCACCATCGGACTACCATTTGTTTCGGTCAATACAGAACTCCCTTAATGGAGTAAAGTTGGCTTCAAGAGAAGCTTGTGAAAATTACTTGTCGCAGTTTTTCGCCGAGAAACCACAAAAGTTTTACACTGATTGAATAATGTCTCTTGAAGAAAAATGGCAAAAGGTGGTCGACCAAAATGGTACATATTTGGTTTAATAAAGTTCATTAAAAATATAAAAAAAAATGAGCTGAAGTTTGATTAGAAATACGAAAAGACTTTTTCGACTACCCAATATTTTCAATTTCAAAATACTTTAATTATATTTGATAAGGAAAAATTGTTCAAGGGTGGTATTGGAATAAGTTTAGATACAGTTTTTTTTATTTTTTTGAATGAAATTTTATAAACCTGAAGCAAGTGTTGATCTCACAAACCAAGCTTTAGTTGAACTGAAAATAGTAGCTAAGAAAATTGTGAGATTTCTCCAACCTTTGCTGTTCACAAGGCCTACGCAAATATCGAATTAAATTTGACATTTCACCGAATGAATTTTAAATTAAATGACATTTCACTGAAAACATGCGCCGGGTATTTAAAGTTGGAGGTCGCTCGAACTTATACGCTTCTTTACATTCTTTCATTTCCCTGTCGTGATCAGAAGACGTTTATTTGTCGCGTAGACAGTCAGACTGAAAGTTCACTTTTAGGAGTTGACGCACGAGTTTTCTCGATTTGTTGCTCGGACGCAATTGATTTGCGCTGCCAATTGATTTAAGTGTTTTTCGTGAATCATAAATGAGGTGAGAAGAAAACGTACACACATATGTACTTACATGTATGCATGCGTATGAGTGTATGCTTGCTGATACTCGTCGCCACAATATGTACCACTTCCCTGGCACTGGCAAGGCTAACATATTAATGAAGTTTCTTTCTTCATATTCTGTACTGCATTTTAGAGGGGATTTGTTCATCAACACTTTACACCCATGGGCGACTGAGTCTTTACTTGAACTAATAAAATACTGTGATCAAGCTTTGAAGTTAATTCTATTATTACCTTCATTGACGTCTGTGTCAAATTGCATTACTAAAATTGCACAACTAAATAAAAAGTTGGAGATTTGTACAATGTTTGATTACATTTGACACAAACAATTCCCAGAAAGCTGATGAACCGCGCATCACGTGAATCAAGCAATTGGAGCTCAAAAATTGTCAGTTGATCTTTTCAATATTGTTGGCGTACAATTATGGATCAATTCAAATAAATAATTTGGAAATATCATCGAAAGAAACCAATGGAGCAAATATCCTGAAATGGGTAAAAATCGGAAGAATCGCGTCTAAGTCACTCAAACGTCAAAATCATATTAACGGCTTCCCTTGAATATAACACCGCGTTACACACATTCTGTCCTATGAACCAAATATACTTTTTCGGAAAGGGGATAAAAAATAAAAATACACGTGTATCAGCGATTTTCATGTACACGTCACAATTTTTTTTTTTTTTGTATTTTATAACTTTAAACGAGCAATTCTTGTATGCATATCTGTATAGCCACACGATCTCAGGATTAGCTTAACGGATTTGAATGAAATTGGGCACACAGATAGCGTATCACATTTCTAGACTTTTCACCAAGGTGTTGCCACTGACAACGTTTCACAGGGTTGCCACCTGTTCGAAATTTAAAAAAAAATTGCATGAGATATGCCGATGTGGGTATCAAAAGAAAGGTATTTCACTCCGCATTCCGACTTCAATGACCTTGTACGAGAAGGAAATTTGTCAAAGAGAACAGCCGAACTCTTTGCATCACGCTTTAAGGCCGGCGGGCCAATTAGATGTCCTAAATTCAGTAGTTTTCGCGAAGCGTTGAAGGATGAGAAAAAAAACAATTAGCCAAATGAAGTTTTGGGGATAGTTTAATATATATTTGAACTAAAAAAAAAAATGTGTACAATCTCCAACAATATATTGTAAGCCGAGTTATCAATAGATTCCCAGAGCGCCTTGCCACTGAAGTATCCAACTTGTGTACAAGATACAACTTGCAATTTTCATCTCAAAACAAAAAAAAAAAGATTATTAATTTTGATGTAATTATCTTCGATGTGAACTAAGAAAATTGGGAGAAACACGTAAAATTCGAATTTTTGGGGAAGGTAAAAAAAAAGTGGTTTTTCAAGGAAAAAAAAACTCTTCAACTGGGTAAAAAACTCGCTTAAAAAAAGTTTTTGGATGTTTTTTTTAGTTCACATAGAAGAGAAAACAATACTGAAGATAACGCATTTTGAATGAAATGGATAGCTCGTTTAGTTTTTTTGCAATCGTGTACATAAATTAGGTAAAATCGTGAAAATTAAAAGCCGAGAAAACGCGCTTCAAAGTTTCAAAGTAAGCGCACGGTTGCTCGACGCCGCACTACGCTCGGCTCTGTAGCTCTGCAAATACTTGGAATTTAACTCTGAAAATTTGTGTCTCATGTTCTTGAATATCTAAGCTATTGATTTCAGGAAAAAAAAAATCGATTTTTTTGACCTTTTAATTGGCCCGCCGGCCTTAAGCAGTGGAATATAGTGGCGGCTGATTTTAAAATAACAGCCGCTCGTGATCGACGTAGCAGTATTCCATATGACGAATTTTTTAAATTGCACGAAGATCATGAAAAAACCTGGCTTATTGTTGTGATATTGATTCGATGTTTGAAAAAATTGGTTACCCTCATATTTCAGAGGAGTGGCGACTTTTCATCGATGCATCGGTGTCTCACTCCTGCATTATTCGTAACCATTTAGCTAAAATTCCGGCCTCTATAGTTCCGCAATAAACAGACAGTGGCACAACTGCAGACATCGAGCAGATGATGTTGAAAGCCACACTTAAAAGCATATTGACAACCAGAACAAAGCTGAGGACTTTTAACTCAAATGTTAAGTCTGTGCTAATCTTAGCTACGTGGTGTGTAGCGGTCTCAATCACAAAAAGAATTCAAACTTTTATAAATCGCCGCCCAAGAGCCATTCTGCGTATCTGGTGGCCCGATAACTGATGTGATGAGCTCCTTACTCGAAGTGGTCAAAAACCAATTAAAATTGAGATTCGCGAGCAAAAATGGAATGGGAATTTTAACATAAATCTGCTAATGACATCAGCAGAATGTCGGTGGACTGGAACCCGCGAAGCTCTTGTCAAAGAACCAAAAAGAACATGAATGAAATCATGACTATAGGTATTTTCGATTCGCTCCCGTGGGCACCCATAAAGTTGAAAGCTGCAAATCGATCCCAATAAAACTTACATATTTGTTTCGGCACTTTACGCCCTGGCCGGTGCTCTAGCAAAATTATAATAATAATCACCAAATTCCCCTGATTTCGTTCCATGTGACTAAACATCGTGATAAACTAAAGCGAAAAGTCCCAAGTACATGGCGTTGAGTCCATAGAATGAAGTAAATCGCAGCCTTTTTGGAAAACGAGCTTAACAACTAGTAAGAAATTTGGGAAAAATTGCTGTCATTAAAGCCCACTCGATAACATATAAAATATTTAACTGTCTTTACGTCTTGGCATTCAACTGAACTTAACTCAACTTAAGTAAACTTGACCTAACATAACTTGACTAATCTTAACCAAACGTAACGTAACTTCATTAACTTAAGCTTTAGTTAGCCAAGATTTCGACATATTTTAACTTAACCTAGGCCAACCTACCATACCAGCAACACCTGTTTCTTGTTATCCAAAATCCAACTTAGTTTAGTAAACTAAGAGAGCAGTAGCTTTTAGAATCCTAAGCTAAACTATGGAGCCCGATGTAGCCGAATAGTTGGTGCGTGACCAACATTCGGAGCACTAAATGGTACAACAAGTTTTTCCTAAAAGCGGTCGCACCTCCGCAGCCAATGACAGTTAGGTTAGGCTAGACAGGTTGTTTGTCTAAGACAAAGCACTTAGTGGCCTTAAGGCTCATTGTGATTTGCATTTGATTTCTATCCACTAACTAAGTGGCCTAAGCCACTTAGATCTTTCTAAGAAGGTACAGGACATTTTAGAAGTTTCCCAAGTCTTCAAAGAAATAATCGCTTAGATTTTTGGCATGGCTTCTTTGAAGTGCATGACATTCATAGAGGAATTGTTGTACCGACTCAATTTCTGCTTCAGCTCCACAACTCCTTCAGAAGTCATTGTGAGGTACACCCATTCTACTGGGCAGGGTACCAATAATGTAACCAATCCGTTATAACACCTGTTAGTTGATCTGTTAAGTCAATCAGACATTTTGTGTTTTTAAAATTCTGTTTTGGCCGGGGCGCTTTCTAGGCCTTGCAGTTAGTAGTCAGAGACCACATTCTATTGTTATCCGGGATTACGTACAAATCAATCGCAGTGTACAATTCGTTAAGAGGAATGCTACTGTCCTCTACAACGCGTTGAAGGTCAAACTAAAAGCCTTTCTTTGCACACTCATCCGCTCTTTCATTTCCCTCTACTCCAGTAGCCCGGGGACCCAACAAAGTGTAGTATTGTGTTGTTGGATAAGCGAAAGCGACCTCCTTTATTCTTTAACACATCTTGAATCGATGCGCAGGCCAGTCCCTTGCTCACTGCTTGACTATCAACAAAAATGGTAAAGTTTGCTGGAGGTAAATCTATTAGTTTTATCATTTTTTTTAATTACAAACCTGCGAGTGAATTTTTGCCATGAAAATTCCACATAGAAAACGATCTTTGGTATGGATGCGGAATAAAACATCAAGACGCACACCACAAATGGGATGGGGAGCTCGGCGAAGCGCCGATAAAAGACACCCTCTACAGAAATTGCTTGCCCTCGATGATTTAAAAAAAAAAATTAAGGGTGAAGCCAAAGATTCTTCCTCAATATTTTATGCACTACAGTTTTTGGAAGTGCTAAGGCAGCCGATCATTTAACTTGTAGCGACGAGTTCAATATTTTCATTTGTTTTCGGTGCCCAGCTGGGTCTCAGTCGTTGGCTATTTACCACCGAAATTGTTGCCCGGAAACTTCGCACCTATGAACGAATCAACTCTTCACTTAGAACATCACGTAAACGCCGAACACTGAAACATTTTATTCACGAGCAGTTGCACACGAATCATTGACCTTAAAATACGCTTCTATTGCGTACGCCAGTTGTTCATTCGTCCACTATAACATAACTAAATAACACGCACAAATAATGAAACTAACGCAGTCCCCCCCCGCTCATACGCTCAGCGGTTAAGGAGAAACTTTAAATTTATAACCCAATTCTGTCACAGGACACCCTGCATGAGTAAAGTTTTTACGTACATTGAAAGAGCTAGACTACCATAAAAATTTCTTATTTTATTCCAATTTGTATCCTTTATTTATCTTAACTCAAATTAATTTAACTTAAGGGGTTATATGTATACCTTGTGTTGGACTAAAAAATAGAAACTATTTTTTAAGACATATTTAAAAAAAAAAATCATAAAGATCAGATCACTAGAACGGAAATGGAAGCGCGCACATTATCTATAAATGAAGTGCACGCAAAACTTTAGACGCGATTATCTCGAAGCCGTGTTTTTTGAAAATTACCGTCGCGGTAATTATTAATTATTCGAAGTTACAACCTCGTGAATCTGAACGGTTCACTTTTGATAAATATTTGCATAGTTCGCTGGAATTAATTTTTTTTTTTTAATTTTCAACCCCTTTTGGTACAAAGAGGTTTTCATATCGAGACAAATTTTCTTTGGGTAAATAAACCGTTCAGATTCACTAAAAAACATTTTTCTACAACAATCATTTAATTTTTTTGATTTCAGTTGAGCTGCTCATGCGCTACCGTGATCACCGCAAACCTCTTCTAAAAACGGCGTTTTGGGGGAGGGGCGATATCAACAATATATAATAAATTTTTTTAAAATAAAAACACTAAAATGTATTCTTCGAAAGTTACCCTTCAGTATGATATATGCGTCATTTGAATAAAAGTTCTAAAACATATTTAAAAAAAATTATGACAATCGACCATTATTTCGGGCTCACAAGGTATATAACCCCTTAACTTAATACAAAACCTTATGGAGTGTCAAAATTTCTTTATTCGATCCAAATTTTAATATTATTAGCCTTATAAAAAAATATATTTACGCAATATTAACAAACAACACATAGTACAAAAGTACGCCAAACGAAATGTAGCTAATAATATTGGGTAGTCGAAAAAGTGTTTTCGTATTTCTAATCAAACTTCAACTCATTTTTTTTATATTTATAATGAACTTTATTAAACCAAATATGTACCATTTTGGTCGACCACCCTTTGCCATTTTTCTTCTAGAGACATTATTTCGTCAGTGTAAAACTTTTGTGGTTTCTCGGTGAAAAACTGCGACAAGTAATTTTTACTGGCTTCTCTTGAAGCCAACTTTACTCCATTAAGGGAGTTCTGCATTGACCGATAGTGCAAGGTCAGGGCTATATGGTGGATGCATCAAAACTTCCCAGCCAAGCTCTCCCAGTTCTTGCCGAGTCAGCAAAGATGTGTGTGGCCTAGCGTTGTCCTGATGGAAAACGACGCCCTTTCTGCTGATCAGTTCTGGCCGTTTTTTTTCAATTGCTTGCTTCAATCTCATCAGTTGTTGGCAGTAAAGTGTAGAATCAATCGTTCGAGCAGGCTGGAGCAGTTCATAGTGGATGATTCCTTTCCAATACCACCAAACACACAGCATAACCTTTCGAGGCGTCAATCCTGGCTTTGCGACCATTTGTTGAGCTTCACCACCCTTGCACCTTGATCTGTTTCGCACATTATTGTCGTATTTGATCCACTTTTCGTCTCCTGTTACCATTCGCTTCAGAAATGGTTCAATTTTATTTCGTTTCAGCAAAGAATCGCAGATGTTAATTCGGTCCATTAGATTTTTCACAGACAATTCATGTGGTACCCAAACATCGAGCTTCTTTTTGTAACCAGCCTTTTTTAAATGGCTCAAAACCGTTTGATGATGAATGTTTAGTGCCTTGGCGATGTCATGGCAGCTTATGTGACGGTCCTGGGCAATCTTTTCTATAATTTCATCGACTTTTTCAACGATAGGTCGACCGGAGCGAGGTGCATCTTTCACATCGAAATTTCGAGAACGGAATAGAGCGAACCATTGTTGTGCTACACGATCTGATACAACATCGTCTCCGTAAACTTCACAAATTTCATTGGTGGCTTGCGTGGCATTCTTCACATTTTTAAAACAAAAAATTCAAAATATAGCGAATTTCTTCATTATTTTCACTCATTTTTGAACAGCTATAACTTGTTTTCAACTTCTCCGAATTTAATTTTTTTTGGTTAAATGAAGCTTAAAATGTCACCTTTCTAACACCATATGATATGACACAATGTGATTGGTAGCACTGGAGATAGATGACTCCAACGACATCTATTGACAAAATACGAAAAGACTTTTTCGACTACTCAATAATATTATTATTTTTATATTTTTTTTATTTTATTAAATTTATATAACAAAACTATTTTATTACATAAATATCAAAACGCAGCACTGGCTACGAGACCTTCAGCCGAATATTATTATTATTTATAGGAGATATATAGTACACAATATAACCCTAACTTAATTAGCACACTGGCTACTAGGACCTTCCGTGCTTAGCTAATAATATTTGAATAGAATCTCATGCAAAACTCAAACGAACATGCATATAATGTTAATATTATATATATGTATATGCATATGCTATCAAAACCAAAACAAAAAATGTAAACGAATTTGTTAAGCTCAACCAGGGAAAGGCATAAATGAATACTTCGGAGGGGTGAGCGCGGGCAAAGTGTTGTATTTTAATGTTGCCGGAAATAAGGGACAAAATTATAAAGAAAAAAACCCCTATACTTTAGAAACAACATCAAATTGTAGGAGGTGCGAACATTTATCACTCAACTGTCATTTGCAAATCCATCACATAAACACAGTAAGCCAAATCAGGATAGAAATGCGCCAAAATCAAGCGAGCGCAAGTGCGTAAACGTACGAGAACCTACTTGTATGCATGTATACATATGTATTAGTGGATGTTTTTGTTTCGATTTCCACTTAAACATTAGCATTATCGCACACATATGGCTATCAGGCCTCACTGACTCATTAACTGACTGGCCGACCTTCCATGCATGTCCAGCTGACCCAATAGCGCAGTTGCGTGCCATGGCAATTTCTTTGACAATTTAACTGTCAAATGATAAATCCCTATCAAACGTAAGCTCGTAAGCACGTAAGCAGGCGTTAGACATTGACAACAGCGACGATAAACGGTATCAATTGGACCAAACTGTTTCGCTTCAGCTGGCTATGTGGCGATTGTAAATGCCACGCGCACCCGCAACATATTGACGATACCAACGCATTCCGGCTGTCAGCAGACGGCTTAAGGAATTTGAAATGTGGTGGCACTTATATGCGTACTTACATATTTACTTGTGTACTTACCGGTATAGGTATATGCATACTTGTATCTAGGCGAATGATTGTAATACTTAATATGTTGCTAGTGTTTGTTATTTAAATTTTAAGCAGCAATTTATCACTCTGATGCGCATGCAAAGGTTAGCAGTTCAAAAAATGAAATAGAACTGTAAAAATATTTGCTTGAATTTTATTGAGTTGTTGGAATTATACTTCCTACTAAACATTGAACTTTTTAAGACCTTTTTTTTAATAGGCAGTTTTACGCACTTTTCATTCATTCTTTGTCTTGATTGGCGCGATAACCGCTTACGTCAAGTTGGACACACCGAGTGAAACCAAGTTCTTCTCCACCTCATCTTTCCAACGCAGAGGAGACCTATCTCTTCCTCAGTTGCCACCGGCTGGTACCGCATCGAATATTTTCAGAGCCGGAGAGTTTGCGTCCATTCGGACGACAAGACCCAGCAAACGTAGCCGCTTGATCTTCATTTGTTTCATTCATTACTCTTTACAATTTAATACCGTTTTTTTTTGCGAAAATAAGACATCCCCCGAAAATAAGCCTATAGTGATTTTCGGAACTTTTTGTTAAATAAGGCATCCCTCGAAAATAGTCCCTAGTAAAAAATAATGTATAAAAAATAATTCGTTTAAAATGAGTACAAAACGAAAGAGCTATTCCGTCGAGTGCAAAAAGGGAATCGTGGAAGACTCCAGGGTTGTAAATCTTGTAGCATTCTGTAAAGAGAAGATGCTGGATTTCCGTATGGTTCGTAAATGGCGTGCAGACTACGATTACCTGTGTCAACGGGTGGTCCAGGGAAATGAGAAAACACGCAAAGTTGGATTGCATCTGGGAATGGATTGCAGGCAGGAGAGCAATGGCTTTGGTTATGCGCAGGGCTAATATTCAAAAATTTGCGCTTGAAACAGGAATTGAATTTGGGCAACTTCCTTAAACGATATGAACTAAGAAGATCAACAACATTATTTAAGCTGGAAGACATTGAAATTGTTAAGCGTGCACTTGCGTTTAAGTTTTTTGTTGATGGCATCGATTTTTTGAAATACCAGCTCTCCAACATGATTGCTATGGATGAGACCGCAGTATTCCTAGGCTAAGGAGCTCAAACGACAGTTCATCACAAGGGTTCTTCGTCAATTTACGTTCCTTCTACCGGTTACGATAGTGCACGTGTTACCTGTATTTTGGCGATTCGTCTAGATGTTTTAATCACTAAAGGTAAAAAATTCCACATTCAACGTGTTTTAGGAATTTATGCCATTGATAGTGAAAAAGCCTGGTGCACCCAAACAGTTATAAGATTTTATGCTGTCGTCTATTTAGGGGTCAGAATAGAGGTTTGCTAGTTTGGGATTCAGCCAGTACTCACCGCGCTAAAGACATGAGCAACTTTCTTTCTGAGAGGAAGATTGATCAAATTATGATTCCGGCAGGAATATCTGGTTGCCTCCAGACACTTGACATTGCAATAAAAAAGCCATTCAAGGATCATTTGCGGATGGAAATCAATGAATATATTGAAAACAAAATGGGGAGAAATCATCGAGGTAATTTTGTAAAACCAGGCTTAAAAGAAGTTGTGAATCTGGTAAAAAATTCATGGAACCAAATAACTGATAGTGATGTTTCCAATTCACTACGAACAGGCTACTTAGACCAGAAGTATTCATTTAACGATAGCTACAATATCGCAAGACATGAGCGATTCGGACCAATGCTTCAACAGGAAATGAATTTGAAAGAAAATCAGAATATAATTCGAAATTTTATTTATGACGACGTTCCAGACTGTAATTGAATAAATTAAAATTTCTGTATTCTGTGTAAAAAAAAATTAAATAGATATATGTAAATATTCTTTTATTTTTGCCCTCCCCCGAAAATAAGCCCTAGCGCGTATTTTAAACCAAATAATAAATTAAGACAGTGTCTTATTTTCGGAAAAAGACGGTACGAGAATGAAACTCCCTTGGGTGTCAAATTCGTACAAAATGCAAATATTTAACCTATCCTATTTTGGCAATGAAATAAAGATAATTCTGGCTTCAATTTAAATAACTCAAATATGTGCCATTCTGGTCATTTGAGTGCGATTTCATAGTTCTGCGCTTGAATAAGTTCCCATCCCTGTTAGTGAAAAAATAAATTACCTGCTCATTTTCACATGCCTCTCTCGAGCCTAGTTCTTTACCATCAAGAAATTCTTGCAAATAGTCTGAAAGGTAATAAGCGCTTGGTGCCATGTGTGTACTAAACAGTGGATGTGATAAGGCTCCTCCGTCCAAGCTGGCGCGCCGCTAACGACTTGGGTGGCCTGGCGTTGACTTCATGGAAAAGAACACTTAAAATACTCGCCAATTCTAGCTGTTTCTGATCGATCGTGTGCTTCAAACTGATCAGTTGGTAACAGTAGATGTCTGAATTGAGTGCTTAATCCGATGGGAGTGGCTCATAGTATATGATTCTCTTCTAATCGTGCCAAACACCGAGAAAACCCGTCTTGGTCATTAATTGGGACTGGCTCACAGCGATTTGGCCACGATCTTTTCTGGCTGTTGCACTAGTCTGTAGCCCATTTTTCATCTGCATTTACCAGCCGCTGCAACAACGAATTCACTTTTTTAAGTTTCAGCAAACATTTTCAGGTGTCAATTTGACCAAAAAGCTCTTTTGCGACTCTAATTAGGTGACCCGAACACTGAGCGACACCTGATAGAAATTGAAATTCATTGCATTTGGCACATATCAGATGATCTCGTGGTAATTTGATGCCGGAAACAGTTTTACCACTAATTTCATAAAACTATCAACAGTTTTAGAAAATCATTTGCCCAACATTTGTTTTAATTTCAATTTATGATCGAGAATATTAAAAACCTATTTTTACTAAAGGTTTCCTTTCTAGCTTTTAATCCCCTCCCTCACATCCTCACTGTGGCATGCGGCTATCCAACACACTGGCAATTTCTTTTCTTTCTTTGTAATATATTACATTGCTTTTCATTGCAAACTGTAACTGCGCTCTATATCGTTTAACTGGCTTACACCCGAATAACAATAATAACAAAACTGGGTTGAATACATAAAGACTTAACGACGTAATGACCATCATCATTTTTACTATTATTAAACCATGCGTTGATTAACCATAATTACATGAGCTAGACAGAGCCGATAATATAATGAAAGGCAAAAGAAGAAGAAAACGCGGGAAAATACCCTGTGGGGAAAACGGGAACCAGTGAATTAGTTGGCAATTTTCGAATCAGTCGAACCACATGCCGGGACTAGAGACATCTGTCTACAGAGTGTGACAATGCCAGTGGAATGGAACTTAAGCTTTTAGTTAAAAATAAAAATGGAATGTACTATCGGAAAATGGGTACAGAGTGTACTAGATTTCGTCTGTCGAATTTGGTATTTGTTCTCAGAAATCGACAGTTAACACTTTCTAGAACAGGGATATAGGGCAAAGAGAAGCAACGCAAACTAGTTAAATTCTAAATTAGTGCTGGCCATTTCATATACACTCGTAATAAATTTTTCTCGTCTGCTTTTACACGTACGCGCAAAAAAGTATCCTCCTTTTACACGTACATTAACATACTCTATGAAACCGTAACGCATTTAAGTAAATTAAACTATATTATGTGGCAATAACTTCCGGAAAAAACTTTTGATTGAAACTTGATGATTTTTGCCCAACAATGCAACTACTGAAAGCGGAGCCAATTTTTTAAGTTTTAACATCATTTAAGTTTTGGAGCAGAGCAATCTTCAAAAGGCTGCTCAAAATCTTTAGCAGGCCATAGATCACTAGATACGAAATTCTCTCACTCTATATGAGATGGGAGGCTCAGAAACTCATTTGAGTGCTTGGCAGCACTTTCAAACTCTGGGCTGATAGATGAAGTAGCGGACTGCCAGAAATAAGGCGTCAAAAATAACTGAGGAAAACAGATAATTTGTATGTTAATGTCATGATCTACATACATATTTTGCAGTAATTTATATTAAAATAAGAGAGCGCAAAAAAATTAAGAAGGTAAATGTTAAAGTTAGTTCAAGATTGAGGTTTTTAGTTAATAAATTATGTTGCAACACTGTTTTTAGGAAGAAAATGAATAATGAACAATGAGCTTTCAACTCGCCAAGCAGGAAGAGAAGATAATTAAATTGCGATCTTTTTAATTTGTGATATTTTACAATTCTAAGTTATAAAACATTAAAGGTAATCTCTCTTAATTTGTTTGTCGTTTAACAAATTGGTTTTTGTTACCCACTTTTATCTCATTTTCAAAAATTGCAATATTTTTTATTTTGCCATACAGTTCACTGACTCCAATCCCCGGAGAGCGTAACACACCTTCTTCTTCAATGTGACGCTATAGCACGGAGAAGGTTAGGTTGAAACATCTCGACCAGGTGCAGCAAGAAGAAAGGCATATAGGCCAGCCCAACCCAGCTCTATCTTAAATTTAATAAGGTAACTGGATTTGGATGAAGAAATGTTATGAGTAGAGGGCACAAAAAAACATGAGGTCGAAGTGCAATGGCTTCTTCCTAGCAACTCTGCCCTGCTAGCCTGCTTTTCTTAAGAGTATTCTGAAGGCTGAAACTCTAATGTATTGTTGAAACTTATCCCTTATTTCACGTTTCACTTTTGAAGCAGTTATCTTTGCATTTTTCTTCACAAACCCTATAATATAGCGCATTTCCTTTTCTTTTCTTCTAAGTTTTTGGTTTTGCAGTTATAATTCCATTATTTTCTTAGTTTTTAATTACTGTCCGAACTGATGTTTCCTGCCCTGGCTGTTGTTTTTCCTATTTGTCGATAGTTTTCACTTTCTGTCCATAATGTTATTATGATTTCCCCTCGCCAATGTCAAGCTATTTTTTTTTTTACTTCCATTGCAAGGTTCCGTAAGGAATTCTATCGAAAACCGATAAACGAAAAGCAAATTTTATGTCGCCATCATGACTACTACGATAGTAAAAAAAAAATATTCAAGTGTGATGTTTTTTTTTTGCGGAAAAAGAAATCCATTATTTTCTCGGTAAATATCTCGTATGTATCGATCAAACAATTTAAAGTTTTCGCTCGTTTTCATACTAAAAAAAATTATTATTTTTATTATTATTATTGTTATTTGAGTTACAGTGGGTTAACATTGGAAGTCAATAAAGAAAAAATTGGGCACATTTTATAGTTTTTCATTGATAAAGGCAAAAATGTGAGCCAGATCGCTGAAATTGTGAATGGTCTTTATGGTGCCGATAGCGTAACTGCTCATTACGTGGAACTTTGATTTCGTCGCTTTCGTTCAGGTATTTTTGACGTTGAGGAAAATTTCGATAATGTTGAATAAAATCAGAGAAATAATCGAAGTTGACCGGCAAGTAAGCAGTCGTATCATCGCCCAGGAGCTAAAGATCGACAATGATGGATTTATTTTTCCCCAATCTAAAATTCCCAGGTTTGGCCTGGAGCTATGGTGAAAAACGAAATTGAGCGAGTAAACTTTCGCTGCCACGTCCGCGGGTACTCGGCAGCAGAATTCTGCTCGCTCATTTCACACGTATTCACTGAGTCTGTTGGTGATATACGAAAAAAAAATCAACCAATGACACTTTGTTACCGTCTGAACCGTTGATTAGATGAGTGTGAAATAATCGTGCAGAATTCGACTGAATCTCCCAAGCGACGCAAGTAACGTGGCAGCCGAAGTTCCCCTCATAATTTTATTTTTCACCATAATTAAAGAGCAAACCTGGTAAACCTCTGGTATTGGCAACATTTCCTGAATTTTTTTCACCATTACGAATACCATAATGAATTTGAATTAGTCTCATGCCGTTATAGATTTATGGAAAGATATTATTTAAAAATAGCAGGAGTATAGATTTATAGCACCTAGCATTGTGCATAAACAAACACAAATTTGCGCTTTTACAATATAATAAAAAACTACAATATTAAAACAAAAAAGTTCGCACTCATACTGGAGAAAGTCTAAGATGATTCTATTTCGCTTTAAAAGCAAAGAGTAATTTGAAGCAGATACTCGTATTTTAAGTCTTGAAATAAGAAGGAAGAATTTACTTTTCTTATTTATAATTTTTATATTATCTCTTTGAGATTCCATAATAATTTTGTTGAAATCGATACAAACATTAATGCGTGTTAACAGAAGCACGGAATTTCAAGCTGGTTTTCGCAAGAGATACTAAACTCTACAATAGATGACCTTTTCAACTTGTCGTCGATTGTGAATTTAAATTTCAAAGCAAAAAAGAAAACCTTCGCCTTCTTAGTTGACTTTTCTTATGCCTTTAATACAATATCAAGGAGTATGCTTTTATACAAACTAGCATCTTCGATCCGTATGATAGAAATTGTAAAACTGTTTTACGAAGCCACTTCAAATCATATTTTACGCAAATCAAGGGGTAAGGCAAGGTAGTCTGCTAAGCTCAACTTTGTTCTCTCTCTACTTAAATGATACTTAAAGGATTTCCTACCTGGTGGAGTTAATGTGGCTAATTTTCGTAATAAACTATCAATGTGCGCCGCCGACTTAGTGCTTTTTGCTGAGCCTCTGAGTGATTTGCAGGATATGATCGATGCAATCCCCGCTTATAGCATTCAGTGAGACCTTAAAATAAATTTGGCCAAGTCAAAATGCATTACGGAAATGGAAGTCTTCTTAACCTAAATGCGACACCTTTTAAGAATGTACTTTCTACCGATTGTACAGTTTGTAACATGGGTGTCCCTGAAAACATTCATCACGTCATTGGCATCTGCCCAATTTATAAAAATTTTCGTTTAGAGTATTTTGGTGAATATACGTTAGATCTACCCAATATTATGAATATCTTAAATGGCTGTGATTATAGGGATTTGTATAAATAAAGGGGTTTCCGCACCAAACAGTCACACGTTGAGGATAGAGAGGTTTTTCAACAATAACTCTTGGACTTTCTGAGCCCCAAATCCGACAATTTTGTTTGTTGACGAAGTCACCGAGGTGGAAATGGGCCTTATCACCCAAGAAGATTTTTCGATGGAATTCCGGATCATTTTCATGCATTTCAACGACTCAATCAGCAAAGACACGACGTTGTTGATGATCGGCCGGCTTGAGTTCTTGTGTTAACTGGACTTTATAAGCCTTAAGACCCAAATCTTTATGCAAAATACGGTGTAATGAGGTTTGTGGAATGCCTAATTCCAAAGAACGACGAGGAATGGACAAACCTGGGTTTTTTTTTCAACACTTTCGGCTACAACATCACTATTTTCGGCTCTTCTTGAGCGACGTGCACGGATTTTATTCTTCACATCACTAACTTGTACCAACAGCTTGAATTTTTTCACCAATTTCTGTATTGCCGTCCGACAAGGTGCTTCTCGATGACCCAAAAATGTTCGAGTTTTACGAACCGTCTCTGCCAAATTTTCACCATTTTTATAGTGAATTTTAATCATTTCAATGCGTTGTTTAAGCGTCTATCGTTCCATTTCTGATAATGGTGTAGTTTCTACTTGCCAAATATCAAAACATGATAGCTTCATAAGTGACATTTACCGAAATAGCGGGCTATTCAAATTAATACCTGTTATTGGAAAACCCTTTATTTATCCTGCTATCTCAAATATAGTGAAATGATTTAAAATGAAATAAGAATATTTTTTGCGCACTGAAGTCTTATTTGCCATCACTTAGTTTTTTAAATTATTCCAACTGACAACATATCAATGTTATTGTCGTACATTCTACTAGTTAGAAGTGCTCATTGTATGTATATACTTATATTTATATAATTATCTTTTCAAAATAAAGAGCATAAGAATTAACTATTATTCCTTTGCAGCTAATAAGTTCACACTGCAATCCTATACGAGCAGTCAAGTGTGGCTAAATAATATTTACTGTGATTTGGCATCATTATCTAACGAAAAATTCTATGTATCGTAGTTTGACTAGTAAAAAACAAAAATTGTGCATAACTATAAGTATATCACGGCACTCATGAACTATTAATACGCACCACATACACACATAAAATCAAGCACATAAATAGCATACCAAAAAACCATGCCAGTTGCCGCACAATTGAGTTTTGGATTAAGCAACAAAAAAGGTGTCAATTTTAAAGCAATTAGCAACACGAAATCCGGTGATTATCAATGTGTGATCCAACACATGTAAAAGCATCATCAATGCAAACATACACACGCACGCACATACGATAAATTCATTTGAAATGTACATGCACAGCTTAACTGTATATATGACCTGTGCATGTATGGTTAGCTCGGCCTGTTGTTGTGCGCCTGTGTGGGCTAGGTGGGTTACGTAGCCTTTGAAAAATATGATTAAATAAAATATAATACTACTACATATATACTCGTATGCATTTACAATTCATGTCCGTACCAGACACGCAAGGGAAGCGAAATTGGCGCGTACATCTTTGGTTAGGTATTTGGTCGAGCTTCTCCTCCAATTTTCAGTGAGCGACTTGCGTTTTTTCCACAAATGAGGAACCTACAGTTCAATGCCGATTTCAAACGGCAAATTCTTTTGCATAAGATGTTTTTTGTATGGCAAAAATAAGCTTAAAGGTTTGCTCAGCTGCGACTGTTATTGACAAATATTTTCTATTATTTATTATAATATTTCAAGTCCACGCTGGTTCTCAAATCCAGTACCTACCGAATGATAGTCACGCACAAATGTACTCGGCTCCTACTCTTATCATCTTCTATTTCTGCAAGTGTGAGCTAGTCTAGGTTAGGTTAGCTACGTTGCTTGTCTAAGACAAGGCACTCGGTCGCTATGCATTTGATTTCCATCCCTTAACTAAGCTGCTTAAAGCACTTAGATATTTTTAAGAAGGTAACTAATCCCTCCAATGATTTTGCAAATTTCACAGGTTTTCAAAGAAATAATCGCCAAGATATTTGGCACGGCTTCTTTGAAGTGCAGAACATTCTTAGAGGAGGTGTTGTACCAACTCAACTTCTTCTTCATCTCCACACCTCCTTCAGAAGTCATTGTGAGGTAAACCCATTCTACTGGCCAGGGTACCTATAATGTAACCAATCCTTTATAACACCTGTGAGGATGCTGGTAGTTGATCTGTTGAATCCAAGAACACATTTTGTCCTTTTAAGATCCAGCTTTGGCCAGAGCGCTTTGGAGACCCTGCAGTTAGTAGTCAGAGGCCACCTTCTATTCGTTCCCACGATTACAATCAAGTCAATTGCAGTGTACAGTTCGTTTAGAGGAATGCTAATGTTCTTTACCACTCGCTGAAATTCCAGTTCAGAGCCTTTCCTTGCACACTCATCCCCGCCCTTTCATTTCCATCCACTCCAGAGAGTAGGAGTATTCTCAGCGCCGGCTGAAGAACATCGGAGCGCATTTGTTATTCCTTCAAAAGCTGATCGTTGAACGTTTATGAGATTCTTTAGGTAGGATTGTGTCTGCACCTCCCACCACACGAAAGCTGCATAAGTCAATATGGGTAAGCTAGTCTAAACGTAACTAGACTTCTACCAGTTGAAATACAACCAGAAGAGGCTTATTTACGCGCTCTACTACATATAGCCTTACATACATAAATTTGCAAGCAAGCATGCGTATCTCATATGCGCTTTGCGGTCGACGTCCAAAAAGGGTAACGCCCAACACATCGCATCCCACAGCATACTCGCCGACCCTATCAACTCTCATAGCATTTAACAGCATTCAGCAGTTCCAATTCTAATCAACTTTGTTTGTAATACCCATGGGCTGAGATCAAGCATTACCAACGAGTGCTTTAGCGCAATTTTACGGACTCATAAATTATTTATAAGCAATAAACATAAAATTTAAATAATCGAAAGCAACCGAAGGACATTCCGCCGAGGATATGTGTGGACTCTGCTTATAAATGCTAGGTTAAGCTAGGCACATATTTATTTACATCATAAGTATGTATGTATATGATATGTACATATACTAGAATACGAGTATGTATAGCATGAACCCGTAAGTACATATTCATATGTATATGGACATTAGGGAGCCCCAAGAAAAAAAGTTGCGAAAGTCCACTGGAATTATAAAACTCGTGATATAATAAAATATGTACATATGTATAAGTATTATTATTATTATTATTATTATTATTGTAGATGCGGCAAGGCGGAAACTTACATAGCTCGCTTCGCACGACCTTACTTTGGCTCCCGAAAACAACAAAAAACAACAAACTCTTCCTTTTTACGAGGGCGCGCATAGCTCTAGAAGTTACCACAAAATTCTTACCAAAGCCCAAAGAGCTGCTGCCCTCCGTACTGCTTCAGCGTATCGCATGGTATCAGAAGTAGCAGTACCCATCGTCGGCGGCGCAATACTCGCAACTATAGATCTTCTAACAAGAGCGAAAAGAGCTTTGGATCCTTAAAAAGAGCACCATAAACGCCATAGTGGACCACACACGCGTCCGTGCTAATAGGGCAAAACAGCAAAATAGAGCACACACACACTACAAATATGGCAAGAGCGCTGGGCAGCTCAGAGACGAAAGGCAGATGGACGACAAGAGTTATATCAGATAAATGATATGACAGATGGGAGAGGTAAATTTCTAAATTACGCAGATGCTATCTGGACACAGGTATTTTGAAAAATATCTAGATAAAATAAGGAAAACAGAAGCCACTGAATGCATGTACGAAGATCCACCTATTGACCATGCGGGTCACATATTCTTCAAATGTGAGAGATAGAAATAAGATCGCAAAGCTGTCAGGCTAGGTCCCTTCAACATCATCGAACAAATAGTTTTAGCGCAAAAAATTTGAAACTTTTTGACCCGTACATAGAGCGAGTCCTGCGCGCTAAAAAACGTTGGATTAACCTACCTATCTAATTAGAAAATGAGCCGATAGCATGACGCTGACTCCAAAATTGCATACCAGGGACTCCAAAACTGGACTGGAGAGGCAGTTTTTATCAGATCGCCTTCTTCGATAAAATGCTACCGCAATTTCGGGGCAGAGGCTACATCTGGGAGAGGAAGAGGGCGATTGTTTTAGTAGCACACTACTCGGCGGAGCAGACGACGGTCACTGTAAGTGTGAAGGCATTTTAAACCCTACCTCACCGCCACAAAAAATATACATATATATTATTACTCGTATTATTATTCCCCTTGATAAATTTAGAGTATTTCTAAGAGCCCAACTTTCTCAATAAATTTTAGTATCAGTCCTATTTATTGAGTTTTATTTCCTTCTCTGTTAAATTTGTTTTCCCAGGTGTTTGTCGTGGGCGTCAGCGCTGGCTATGAGGATACCACATTGTGCGCAGTTTCTTCTTCCTCCATACAGAACCAGACCTTGCAGGTTGGAGTATATTCCCTGTTTAGTAAGATGATGATTCAATCTATAGGGTCTTTCAAAAGTGCAGCCTAGATGTCAATAGTAAATAATTCCTAGACGCTACCTTTTTTAAGTCATCTTTGACATTAGTCAAATAGATAGATGACCTTTTTTACACGATCTTACAGAGCAACGTGTTAAAATATTTAAACTTTTTAAGAAAATGGTCAACCTTTAAAAACAACATATAGCAAAATTCATGATTTTTTCGGAGGAAATAATCGCCCGAATGGATCGGCAACTCAAAGTTCCAAGAAAGTGGGGTTTTTGAAAAGTAATGTAAATATGAATAAGCCTACAACGATTCCAGAGCTGAAATACAACATGCGCATCGAGATTGTTGAACTCAATGGAAGAATATGCGAGCGAGTCCTTAATAATTTTAATTTAAATGACAGCTTGTAGACGTGTTCATGGGTTTTAAGAGCCGTACTTTGTGTAAAAATAGTGAAGCCTGATAGAATCCAAATTTGTACTTGTTTTGTTTTAAAACAACATAGGGGCGTGTATTTTGAAAGACCCTTTGCATTGGCCTGTTAGAATTCCTCTCATCAATGCTGTTTTATAATATGATTTACAATAATATTTGAAGAATTCCGCCAAAAGATATTAAAAATTTACGTGTGCTGGATCGATTTAAAAATATCTCAAAAATTGGAGTTTTTTATAAATGAATTAGTTTGAAAAAAAAAATCCCAAAAACACGCCACGTTTATAGAAGAGTTTAAACATAAAAGTCCTGCATAAAAATGTTTTAAAATAATGCTTTTTTTGGAAATATTTTAATTTTAGTGCAGCTCACGAAATCTTAATATTTTTCCGAAATATTTTGGTCAAAGTTTAAAAATATAATAACTTTTCTGATTCCGATCGAAAAAGTGCAACGATTTTTATTTTGTATGTAGACTGATGATGAGTGCAGAATGGAAAAGTGTAGCCAAACCGTTAATCGACTCTCAGCGAAGGAATCAGCTGATGTGGTTGAGGAAAAATAAATCCATTATTTTTGAGTAAAAATTTTGCGCAAATGGTTTAAAACTGTTTTATGGTCGTTCTTTAGCTCCTGGGCGATGGACGACTACTAACATGCCGGCCGACTTTCTATTATTTCTGTGATTTTATCGACATTATGGACATTTTCTTTATTTCTTATTGATTTCTTTAATATCAAAACTACCTGAACGGAATCGACCAAACCAAAATTGCACGTAATTAGCTGTTGCAGTATCGGCACCATAAACATCATTCACAATTTCCGCCGTCTGTCTTGCATTTTCGGAATTCTCATAGGAAAACTCTAAAATGTATCGAATTTTCTCTTTGTTTTCTATCCCATTGTTAACACCCTGTAACTCACAATTGAATGAACAAAAAACAGCAAACGAATTTTTTAGTGTGAAATGTCACCTTGTCAACGAGCATAAATATTGTTTGATCGATACTTTACGAGATATCAGTCACTAAATATAAGTATAAGAAAATAGTGGACTTCTTTTTCCTTATACATACAGTGACTCCCAGCTTATTTAATGCGTGAAACAAACCTGAAAAGGTTAAATTCGCTTTCATCCGCAAAAGCAACGGACTTCCCGAACGAAATGTTTTTGTTCAAATGTTGTCTGCAAAACTCTATTCTTTGTTTTCTATTACGAGCCGTTGATTTATGGCTTATTTCGGGCAGTCCTGCCATGAAAATTTTCTTCGCGCAGAACTCTACTAACAGTTTCAGGATTACAGATCTTCCCTAAGTATTTTTCGACTTCGTTCGTTAATTTTGGAGTGCCTAAATCGGATTCTTCTTTAACTTTGCGAACAATCCACCTCTTATCTGCATTATTAATTATTTTATTTGGCGCAGATCTGCTTTTATCTTCTATCCTGTTTTCGTGACGAAACCTTTCTATAATGTGCTGGACAGTTGAGGAACTAACAGCAACAATTTCTGCAATTTTTCGTTGGCTTTTGCCCTCTTTATAATGACGAATGACGTCTTCCCTTTTTTCAAGTGAGGTACGTTTCCCCTTTTTAAAAAATTTTAATTTTTTCAACTTTTCTTTACAACAGTCTTTTTGAGAATGACTTAAGACGCTAAGCTAATCAGAAAAAAATACATTGCACCGTTATTGCATTCTCAGAGAAAATATAAAATACACTGCATCATTTAAGCTGTGAGCATATTTTGATGAGAAAACTATTTGTTTCTATAATTTTCTACAATCTGCAAGCTTTGTTTTTGTTATTGTTCTTTCTGCAGTGGCAAACAGTACATATGTAAATATCTCATTACAAGTCGTATACATTTTTGAAGTGAAACTTCATAGGCGTCGATGAAAGAGCGAGAATGGACAGTAAAATTTAAAGGCCATGCAACGTTTTAGGCATTTTCGTTCTGCGAGAGAGAACAAAGATATAACGTAGAGGAAAAGGAGAGAGAGCTCCTCGTATATCTTATATGCATATATCTTAGATACATTTTAGGCTATTTTTCCTCAGTTTTTCCTTGTGGTTTCTAATTTCTAGTGAGAAATAACAATGCCTACTTTTTGGCGCTTGTTTGTTGGTGCAAACTTGTAGGAAATATATTTGGTGCCTACTTTTTGCGGTTATATTTCCTTGGTGCCTACTGTTTGGGGCGTGTCTGGCCCCAATTTTTTTGGCGTTTTTTTTTGGTGTCTACTTTTTGGCGCTTATTTCCGTTTCCTGAGTAGTGCTTGTGCGTACTATAAAGTGCTATCCATTCCGGCGTCGGATTTATTGGTATTGCCTTCCGGTAATTTGTGCCGTTGTTGTTCTGGAATCGCTGCGTTTGTGCGGTTGATAAACGATCTGAGTAGTGCGCGTTGTTGTCACGGTTTGTGCCCGACGTTTACCTACACCGGTCAACCCTTCTCCGTTTTTTGCCAATTTTGTCTATTTGTATTCTCTGCATTCTCTCTATCTCTCTCTCTCATTCTCTCTCGGATCTCTCCCTCATTCGTTGTCTGCCTTGAAAGTTTCACTTCTGTTATGTGTACTACGCTACACGCACTTTTTTTATTAAATTTAATAAACATCGAGTAATTTTCTTTTTTCTAAAAAACTATTACCTGCATCAAATACGAGTAAGCTGTGAGTCACTGTGTATACATCAAAAGAACCATTGCGCATATTACTACATCTGGACAACGACTGTTTGTGCTCTCAAGTCCCCTATGGCGTAGCAGGCAAAGTTACTCTCACAATTTTCGATCATTCTTCGAGTGATGCACCCTAATATACATGCATACATATATTCACACATACACACTTACATACTCGTACATGCTAAGATCTACAATAACACACAATTTTAGGCGCAATGTCATTTGCCAAAATCATTCACCTAGCCACAGTTCTTAGTGAAATGGTGTTGGCAATGGCACTCAGTAATGCAAATGGTTGTAATGGTAATGGTTATGGTAATGCTATAAAAAGTAACTACTCAAAGCTCGTTTTTCGCTTGTGCCTACAATTACATACATGCATATATAGTATACATACATATTATGTACCCATTTTCATAGCGTTGTGCTTTTGAGCCTTTATGTGTCGCATACACTCAACGGCAAAAGTCACAGTTAGCGCGCAAGCAATTGCTTATATGTGGCTGGAATTATTGATTGGGATTTTGAACAGGAACAGAAAATAATATATTGCTTTTTCATTTAATTCTAGAACTTGTTGTTGAAAGTTATTTCATTTATACGTCTCTCGTGAAAATTATTAGTTCACTTAATTAAATCTCAAATTTTCACTTTTGACTTTGTTGATTATTGGCACATGAACGAGTTTGATTATTATTGTGTGTATGCACACTTTTGCTACTAAGTGTATATTTCACTAGCTTGTTTGTGGTGTGCGATTAGCTGCACTTAGCGCACAAGTTGTAATCGATGTGAAGCGTCTAAATAAGTTATTATGCTTTCGTTGTTGTTTTGTCGAACAAATTGAATTTTAATAAATTTATGCTTTGAATTCTCTGGCGGCATTGGCATAATATTCAATCAATTTTGTGCTTGTGGTAATGCTTTGTGAGGTCACATAGGTGAACCGTAAATATGTACATATCCATACTAACTTACAAAATAAATACACTTGCATTTCATATTTTCACAGGCATATAGTTAGTTTTGTTGGTGGTGTGCGCATTTGGTATTAAAATTCATTTCTTTATTCTGCATTTCAAAGTTAACAAAGCTTTCAAAAGCCATATTTACTATTTCATTGATTAATTTAATTAAATTTAACGTTTTTGTATTGCAAACAATGCAATGTTGTTGCATGCTTTTAGGCGTTTTTAAATAGCTCTTTAAGTTATATTGGAAATTTAATATGAAGAGCAGCGTGGGAATCAGCAATACTTGATTAATATGTGGAAATGACGACTGTCGCCCGCAAACATTTTCTGTGCCAAATTCGACATTGACGCCCGCCGCATATTTAAATGTTTCAAAAGCAGTAGTAGTAAATTTAATAAACATAAAAACAACCGTTATAATATTTCAGTTTTATTTTCTGATAACACCCGCACAGAGTTGCATTAAAATTAAATAGTCTGAGCACGCATGTTTCTTCGAAATTAAATCGTAAGGCAAGGGGTTAATATGTGCAATATTAACATATTGTGTTTACTTGTTGCATATGAAATCAGCAATACCAAAAATTGAACTATCCCACCGAAAAATTTGCAGACCGGATCAAATGATTTTAAATGCATCATCGAAGCGAAGAATACCAAAAACATGTATTCTGCCGATAAAACATTACACAAAAATTTTTTAAATATAAATGAATGAATTGAAACGATATAGATTTTGAAAAATAAATAACGTTTATGAAATTTACGCCCAGAGCCTTTAAAATTTGTCTCAATACTAGTATTTTACAGCCTTAACAACTGCTTCATTAGGTTTAGTATTATTAAAGTATGGGAGTATAATAGTCAAAGGAAAATATTGCGCTAAAAAACACGAACATTGGTAAAACAAATTTTAAAATCATTTTTTGATTTTCTCCCTATTTTCGGTGCCGGTTTAATTTTTATTTATTTATTCAGAGTTATAGTCATAAAAATATTCAGAGTTATAGTCATTTATTTTCTAAGAAAGAACTCCAAAAAACCTGTAAAAAACAACCTTCAGGGAAATGTCACACTAGATAAAGTAAATCAATAAAAGAAAATCCTCCTTGAACACTGAGCTACAAAAACCCCTACCTATTTGCACTCTCTCTCTTCCTTATTTAGTATAGTCACCAGAAACAATTACCTGTATAGAGCAAACATACGTAGTACACATACATATATACATTCTCAAATGCATTCTCTAAGCGCTCATTAACACCTCCTTTACATATACTTATGTCCATATAATAATACACTACATGCATGCAAATATATATAATTATATACACACTAACATACGTTTGATCGCGAGCGCACAACGCATTTAGGAGCACTTGCTCAGATGAGCGTTTCGTATGTCATTCGGTGCATCACTGCTGCATTTAACATTGAATTAACTATGCCGTCAACAACAAAAGCCATCGGTATCATTACATCATCAATGAGGTGCTGCAGTCTTTCAACAGCTGATCGGCAGTTAAAGTCAAGTAAATCGAAAGAATAGAGCCAACCGCAGAGTATTTACACTTTAACCAAATTTTCGGAGTTCAGTTGCGCTATGGCGATCGTTCAGACGAGTTTGCAGTAGCGCTTAAGATTTTTATATTTGGATTTTTACGTACGTATAAAAGGCGGTTATACTTAATATACGATATTTTGTTGTTGTGGAACGAGTTGAGAGCGGCTAAAGGGGAGCGCGATCACAGCTTCAGTTCAACGGCACTCAACGTTAGAGGCAAGTCGCGAATCAAAAGCTCTCAACTCCAACAATAAATACGAGTATCTGCAAGAATTGTTGTTCTTTTGTGCATATCTAGTACACAAGTTTATATTGTTGACATTTTTTGCGGATATTGTTGTGGCTGCGGTAGTGTTTTCTTTTCCGCTATTGTTTACTATGCCGATAGTTCTGTACGCAAGCTGTTCGCGTTAATCTTCCAGTATGTGCATGTGAAAATTTCGAAAAAGTGGAAATTAAATTAAAAGTGCTCATTTTAATTTTTTTTTAATCCACTGCTAAAGTGAGTCTACTAACAAGCTCAGATGAAAAGAGCGGAGGAGGTTACATTTGATACATTCGCCAGTCGTGCTACGCTGCGTATTCCAGTGCTTGTGTTTGTTGTATTAGCGATACTTGCTGCAAATGGTATGTAAGATTGGAGAGCAAAGAAATTAACTGCCAAAAAAAAAAATCAAAGAAAAAAAAACGAAAATAAATCAGCCTAATTAAGAAATTTAAGTAATTAGTTTTTACCCTTGAATACCCAAGGGCGTCTGAGTTATTTGAGATTTGTTTTAAACCTCCTAATGTTGGTAGCTCTTAATTAGAAGTACATTTCTACCAACAAAGCGAGATGAATTCATAGAAACACGAAAAAGTAAATATGTATTAATGAAATAACTAATCGAGTGCATAATTATTTTCTAGCTAAAATGAAAGAATGCATTTTTTGTATTTTTTTTAATTTGTATAATTTTTTTTAATTTGTTTATTATTATTATTTTAATTATGTAGTTTATGTAGATATACGTAATCCGCCTTCTTATTCAAGTCACTTAGTTTCAAAATTGCTCAAAACTATAAAATTGCTATAAAAAAATTATAGACTCTCAATTTGTAGCATTTGAAGTTTGGGTTAATTACATTAGAGAGTTAAAGACAACAATACAACTGACAACAATCAAAACACTCAAAAATATTATAAGCTAAAATAAGCTGAAAATTGTAGTTATAACGATAAAAAAAAAGTATATACATATAAGAAAATTTATATTAAGAGTACAACCTTGCCAAATTGGCTAAGCTTCTTATCAGAGGGGCCTAAATATCAAACAAACTGCAATTCATACAAATATACAAATGTATATAAGAATGTATATGTATTCACAACTTTTCTCCATTAACTTTCATTGAACATATTGTCTTTCTCCTTCAATTGCAGTTCTCTCCGTCGACAGCGCGCCCGCACCCAGCTCATTGCGCGATACTTGCGGTCATACACTACGCCGACCTACCAGCTTCTTCGAACGCCATTTTGACTCGACTTTCATGAAAAACTTTTTTAAGCATTTGATACCATTTACCAGTACAATGCACGTCAATATGCAATTCTTTCTATACAAACGGGGTTTTGCGGAGTGCGGACGTGAAATTATAACTGATGACTATAATTCCTTAGCGATGTCCGATTTCAAACCTGAGCATCCAACGAGGTATGTAGCTAAAAGCATGACTAATATTTGAATTTACACGCTTGAGTACTCAGGGTTGGGGATTGAGCACCAAATATGAAGTATTAAGAATTTCGAATTGAACACTAAGTTTGTTTAAAACTGAATACAGAGTCATGGCTATTGAATATTCAGTACTTGAGTTTTGAATAAAGGATATTGAGGATTAAGAATTTCGAAAAATAATTAAAATTCATTACATAGTATTGAGTATTGAAAATAGGGTATTGAATTGGGTATTGAATTTTTAATAATGGGAGCTGAAAACTAAAAAGTTGAGTATTGAGTATTGTGTACTAAATATTGAAAATTGAGTTCCGAGCAATTAGTATTGAGTATTGAATATTGAGTACCGAATATTAAGTATTGAACATTGAAAATTTAATTTCGAGTAGTAAGTATTGATTTTGAGTATTGAATATTGAGTGTTAAATTTTAGTACTGTTCATCAAATATCAGATATTTGTATTACTGAGAACTGAAAAATGCAAAGTTGGGTATTATTTAGTGGATATTAAGTTTTAAATATTAAACATTAAACATTGAATATTCTTTATTGAGTATTTAGTAGTGAATTTGAAATTCTATAGTTTCATTACAGAGTATTCCGGCTATTAGTTTTGAGTACTGAGCATAGAGTTTTTCGTATTGATGCTGGCTATTGAATGCTAATAATTTATTAGTGGAAATTAAAAATGTAAATGTATTGTAAATAATTTTCAAATATTTCAACGCAATTTCGTGAATTAATGTAGACTAAAAATATATGTATGTATGTATTTAAAAATCACTTTAAATTTCGCAAATTTGTTTGTGCATTTATGGATTCACGTGAAGGCATTATTAATTAGCGTTAATGTTATGCGAATATTTCCACAAAAAATGTATATTATTGCACATATTCATACATACATATATGCATGTATTTTCCTACATTAGGGTTTACTTTGCGTGACACATTAATTCATATTTAATCATTCATTTCGTATAATTTTAAAAGTTATTTTTAGAAATGCTTTCAAAGGTGTGAAAAAGCTTCTCAAGAAAGTGTCAGTTCGAATAGCCATAATAAGAAAATTTGAGAAAAATATGGAAAGGCACAACAAGCTTTATCTCTTTTTTTGTTTTAAAAGGCCGTGGGATTTTCCAACAAAGACCGGAGTAGTTGTTTGCAAAGGATTGGAATTACTCGAGTCGTTTAAACGACCAGTCGTTTCTTTCTTGTGCTAACCGGCGCCAGTTAGACACACCAAGTGAAGCTAAAACCTTCTCCACCTGATCTTTCCAACGCAGAGGGGTTTTATTCTGCTATCACCAGTTGATACCGCATCGAATACTTTCAGAGTCGGATCGTTTGTATCCATTCGGATGTCATGGCTCATCCAACGAAGTCAATTGTTTTTTTCGGGCTCGCCGAAAGCCAATTTCTTTTTCGGCGACGGTACGTAAAAAACGAGAAATGCTGGTCAATTGCTCCTGCAGCTTTTCGATGTTAAACATTCTTTGCTTAGTTAGATGCACGTTTTTTTCCGCACAGAGACGTGTACGTATTTTACCTGCAACAATATAATGATCCGAGTCGATGTTGGGCCCTGGGATCGTATGTACACCTAAAACTTTTTATCCACTGGAGTGAAAATGTTCCTCATCACTGAAGATGATTTTCTGCGAAAATTGGTCATTCACTGCTGCCATTTCCTGCCACCATTCTGACCATTGACGACGCTTAAAATGGTCAAGAGGCTTTAGTTCTTGAATCAATTGCACCTTGTAAGCGTGTAAATGCAAGTCTTTATGCATAATGTTCATCAATGACGAGCGTGAGAGGTGCAATTGTTGTGCACAACGACGAGTTGAAGTGGACGGCTCTTCAACCACACCATCGCGAACAGCAGCAATATTTTCTGCAGTACGCGCTGTACGAGCATGCACTGGTGTTATTTTCAGATCTCCTACAGACCCGGTTTGTTCAAACTTTTGCACAATTTTTCCGATTGTAAGCACATTTGGAAGATTAAATTGACCGAAAAAATCACGAAGTGCGCGATATGCATATTGATTTGAACGCCCGTTTTCATATTAAGCCTGAACAACTTTAACGCGTTACTCGATTATGTATCTTTCCACAGTTCAAATTGAGTTAGTCTGAAATTGAAAAATGTTAAATGAAAGGCAGAAAAAAACTTTACGTTTAGATGTGGTTCACATTCAACATCGACTCTTGAAATTTAACCACCCTTTACTTAAATATTAAGACCTATTGAACTGATTTTGTTGTAAGAATTTGTGTGTGTTTTTGACAAAGTGTTTAAAATGTTGTTTATATGCATACCTGCTCCGCCCTATGTTCTAACGATTAACGAGACTACCTTGTAACGTCACATAATGTTTCTTGTATTAAATTTATTGTAAGGGAAATAAAAAAGTAATAATAAAATACGCCATAATGTATGACAGGGATGGCCAACTTGATTAGACCCAAGATCTACTGTTCACTGACGACACCCTTTGCGATCTATCAATTACATACTTCTTGAAAACCTTAATAAAACAGCATAGTTCAGTACACAATTATGTAGTCTTTTTATTTTATTAAGAAGAAAAACATAAAAATTATTCTAAAAAACTACTTATTTAGTTGAGCATTCGTGTGAGCATTGGATCTGAGCATCTTCTACTAGATTAGCAAAATCAGGTTTGTAGTTGGAAATTGCCAACCTTAAAGAGTCCAATGTATGAGCGTCTGTCAAGCGAGAACGATGTTCATTTTTTGTTTGTTTTAAGTACGAAAATGTTGACTCCCATAAATATGTTGAACCAAAACACGAATGCAGTTGTTCAACACATTTCTTCAAATTTGGATATTTTTCGATAGAAACCACTGCCCAGAAATCTAGACCTGAGGATGATCTTGCTTTTAGAAATATGTCGCAGCGCAGAGTTATAATTTCGTTTTGAAGTATCATGTGGTCCACTTGAAATGTATCTGCAAATTTTGTAGCTATTTCATAGATATCACTATGATCAATGGAATTATTAAACGGATAACTGATGAACTCGAGAACTCTTCAAGAAATTTTATTATATCGTTTTTTATTATTTCGGGTTTTTCTAGATTTTCTAGATAAATTCCCTGAATTCTTTATCTTGAACGGCATCGATAGGTAGGATTTATAAGAGGTTCGTTTGCAATAGTAAAAATATCAAAAATATGATCTTACTTCATTTGATGAACCTTCATGAGCATTTCTTTCTTCATTTGATATTCCTTCAGCGTTTCTTTTCAGGATTATTTCTCCAAGATTTTATCTATAGCGTAGGTACCTATGAGGGGCCGAAACGAGCCGAAAACAAAAGTGAGCTGTACTGCGTAGAAGGGAGGATAAATAACGTGACGGAACGGCGATTGAAAAATGATACAAGATGATGCTTTTTTTTGTTTAATTTTAAGTAAAACAATTCTCACTGCACTCAACAAAATTACTTTCACAAGCCAAGCGACGCTACAAATGAATAAACGCGCAATTTATTTCAGTGATGTGTAAACAAAACTGTCGGTGGCACTATCGAACACTATCAGTAGGGCAGAACTATCAATAGTAGGTCGACTTGATAGTGCTCAACCATCGATAGTGTCGATAGTTTACCACCTTTAATGCGTGCAGCAGTGTTGCGCAGTCTGTTCCACGTACATATGTATATTGTATTTATATTTTTTTGACTTGCCACGATCGACTGACTAATAGTCGCGATCGACCGTTTGGCCACCCCTGATGTATGAGATTTCCTCTTCTTCTTCTGTCGTCGTAAAGCTCATACAGCTCATCGTTCCATCGTCTGCGATATTTGCCGTTGTCAACGAGATGAGATTTCCTCTACAGCACTTGAAATTAAGCTCACAAAAGATATTGAAATCGCTCTTTCTCGCAGCATTTCCACTTTTTAATGAAACTGAATTAGCTATGAAACTCTTCGGCAGACTGCTAAAACTTTGTAAAAAGTAATTTTACTGTTAAAAGTTTTACCAAATACCAACTAACGAATTGCCAAAGTAACAGGCCCAATGTGAGTTCCATCATTGTGAGAAAAACGTGTTTTTCAGTTTCCTTTTACTTTTCTTTGTACTGTGGATTCATTAATTTTTAATCGATTTAACTAAAAATTGTTAGAGGTTCGATAAAATTTGGTTTTTTTTTTCAAAGTTGCAACTGGGGGTGCCCCTGAAAAAACTGATTAGATTTCATGGCAAAAATTTTGTGTTTTTGAAAGGAATGCTCAAATTTACAAATTAAATGTTAAGATGCAATTGACTCTCTCCCTCTCTTAGCTTCACAGTCTATGGTGGATCATAGCTTCATCAACAATCCTCCTCCAATTCAGTCTCTCTCATGTCTCATTTCTCCAATTACGAACGTTCATCGCTTTTATGTCTGCTTCTACTCGTACGTCATCAAGCTATCTCTTTCTTGGTCGGCCTCTCTTTCTTCCTCCAATTGGACGCAAAGTAAACACCCTTTTTTGCATTCTTTCGTTGGGCATTCTTATGATCATCTAATCCGCTGCGCTTTAATAAAACGTATTACATTTTCACCACTAATAAGTTTTTCAATTTCGTTGTTATAACGGATGCGATACGTGCCGCTTTCAAGCCGAATAGGACCGTAGTTTTTTCTCATTATGGTTCTTTCAAATCAATAACTGATTTATATCATTAGCTTTCAGTGTCCAGATTTCAGCACCATAAGTAAGAACCGGGCGTATCAAAGTTTTTTAGATCTTGATTTTCTGCATTCGTGATAAAACCTTTGATCTGAACAATTTTATATTTGCATAGTACGTCTTATTAGCAGCTATCGGAAAGTCTTAAATTAATTCAAGGCAGGGCCGTAGAGAGCATATCCGGGCCCGGGGGAAAATTGCAAATGCGGGCCCTTTCCAATTATGTCTAACTCATATAATTCGAATTACTTCGAGTCCAGGCCTGATTTAAGGAATAGTTTTCAAGTAATATGCCCATCCAGCGCCTTCAAAAACGTGATTTCAAGAAATATAGAGAAAAGGGAGCAGTTCTAAGGTAGTACAGCAAAATCGAAAATTGAACTTTTTGAAAGTCTTCTTCCACTATAGGATCAAGTGGATATTGTTTTCGAGACCCTAAAGTCAACATTTAAACTACTACAACTATTTAAAAAAAAGTATATTTTTTCCATAATCCTAGAGTAGAGGTACCCCTTAATTGTAGCAATATTACTATAATGCAATCAGTGACACCCTAATGTGCATACATACATACATATACGTATGTATATTCGAAATCAAATCCAACAAAGTGTACCGACATAATAGCTCTTTTATAATTAACACAACTATCACCGCTGCTGTGTCATTATATTGTATGTGACACATACACATAGACAAATGCTGTAAATAATTTAAATGCTTTTGTCTTTTAACATTTAATAATTCATTGATACTTTGCTAAATAAAATTAGAAGCTTTAGGCCAACGAAAATGTGGAAAAAAGAAATAACAATTCGTACATTCAGAAAATTAAATATTCGCGTATTTGTCATGACGTATTAAAAATAAATGAGAGCAATTAAATTGAAATGCTACCACGGAAAAATTAGTCAGTTTAGTCAACTTACATCATGACAAATTATTTTTGTTTTTTTAGCGAGCAGCAAATAGCTTAATCTATTGCGGTAGTGTGAATAATTATGAAATGCGCTAATTCAAATGCAATAATTAAACGCAAACAAAAAAACAATAGTAAACAAATAAATATAATATAAAATACAAATAAAATACTAGCGCGCATTTCAGCAAAATTTAAAACAAAACCAGCGAATGTGGTCTTCACACACATCGCAGATATTTATCGACATTTTTGTGAAGAAAATATTTATATTTATATAATTGGCGCGTACACCTTTTTTGGGTGTTTGGCCGAGCTCCTCCTCCTATTTGTGGTGTGCGTCTTGATGTTGTTCCACAAGTGGAGGGACCTACAGTTTCAAGCCGACTCCAAATGGCAGATATTTTTTATGAGGAGCTTTTTCATGGCAGAAAAACACTCGACAGTTTGCCATTGCCTGCCGAGAGGCGACCACTATTAGAAAAAACCTTTTTTCTAATTCTTCCGCCTGATTTAATTAGTGGTTAATACCCTATATAAAAAAAATAAAAATTTGAATTTAAATACAAAAATGTTTCGGAATTTTTTGAAGTATTCTTGCATAAGCTGTTTGACATATGTGCTGTTTCAAACATATCTTCGAGACGAAAAAAATAATCATCGAAAGTCGAATGTAAGTCACCCACGATAGTTGAAGATTCGCCTTATTTTTTTAACACACCTCGTATTTGGCAGTAATCTCTCTTTACTCCCAGGTAAAATACATAAACTGCCCTAGTATACTACGAAGTCCAGTTCAATGTCCTGTAAGCTTTGTTGCATAATAATAGAGTTAAAAGGAAACCAAAAAATTTTCTGGAATTACATCAATTCGAAAAAGGGATATTCTAATATTGCAACCGGAGTGAAATTTAATGCCGCTTTTTCAAAGAGTTTGGCCGACTCCTTTTTCTGACTTTTACAAATCCAATTATGCCGTGGACTCAGAAAACGTCAAGTATGATTTTTGTGTTGATGCACCTAAAACCTTAGACTTTGGGCCGTTGTCGTTATCTGCACAAGATTTTACTAAAGTTATTTCATTTTTACAATCCTCCTTAAAAAGGGACATTGATGCAATATATTGTTTCTTACTTCAAATCTGTAGTTTATCACTTTGTTCACCTTTAAGCTATATCTTCAATATTCCACTTTGTACTTCCGTTTTCATTGACCGTTAAAAGCTGGCGTCCATCACTCCAATCTTCAAGATTGGTAATAAGAAGTACCAAATTATAGGCATATATCTAAATTATTGACTTGTTCCAAACGTTTTGAGAAAGTGGTCGAGGATAAGCTAGCATTTGCTATCAAAGGATTAATTAATCCTTTTCAGCATGCGCTTGTTGATGGGCGATCTACTGTTACAAATTTAGATGTTTTTTTCCAGCGCCGCTTTAACACTTCAATACATACCCCTTTTGTAGAACGACTTATCTTTTGTCTGAAATTAGGCCTCAGTTTCACCGATAACCTGTTCATCCGAGCGAAATCCCTTACCGACGAACATTTTTTTAGATCTACGAACAGCCAGTAGTCGCTGGAAGCCAAATCTGCAAAATATGGTGGATGTGGGAGCAATTCAAGTTCAATTCATTTAGTTTTTCCATCGTTCTGATTGACATCTGACACGGTGCGTTGCGAGCAACAGTAAGCAAACGCGGCACCCACTTTGAACAGAGCTTTCTCATAGTCAAATGCTCATGCAATAAAAGCTTTTGATATCTTTACGATGTCAGCTACCTCACGGAACTTCACTATTCGATCATTCAAAACGGATTTATGGATTTTGTGAATTTTTTTAATAATATACTTTCTGGTGTCACCGCCTCATTTGGACGTCCACTGTGTTGTGCGTCATCGGTGTCTCTACGAGCACATTTGAAGTCAGCAAACCATCGTTTTATTGTTGTTTCTAAGGGATTGGAGTTTCAGTAACACTCTGCAAGCCATTGCTTCGTTTGAACGGTATTTTTCCCCATCAAGAACCAGTGTAAAATTAAATCATCACATTCTTTTTGATCCAATGTTTTGAAAATAACAAAAGTAGCGTCACTCTTAACAGAATAACTCACGAACTAATTAATAGAGTATCATGAAGCTGTTTTTTTAAGGCTAGTACTAACTGAAAAAGAGGTGAATGCAATAAAACTAGTGCCATCTATGTGTTAGACCCTAGACTTTTCAACCCATGTGTTACATCGATTTTTTGAAAGCATTTGTCATGGCCTCGCACCAAATTCTCTTCTAGAGACTTTAAAATCTAGGCTTCTACTCGGCTTTCATTTATGGCTGAAATCATACATGTCAAGTAGAATCTCATTTGTTGAAATTGGGAATACTAAACTCCATACATTTGTGTCAACTTCTGGAGTAGCACATGATAGCATTCTAGGTCCTATCTTGTTTATACTTTTCATTAAGGGCTTAGAGTTAGTCAGAATTTTCAAACAATTAATCTTTTTTTTTTGCATTTCCTTAAAGTATAATATCTTAAAAAATATTGTGTGAAAATTTGAAGTGAATCCGACAAATACTTTGGGAGTTATTCAACAACTAGCGGCAGCAAAACTTTAAATGCGTTTTTCTCAAAACTATGTTTTTTGAATTGGTGATCACTGTAACTTAAAAACCGCTTGGTAGATTTGAATAAAATTTGTACTGCTTTTGAAAAACATAAAAACTCGTACCTGAACGAAGGATTTTTGGTTTCGAAAATTTCGATTTTTTTTAAACAATGTATTATCGGTTTTTTCTCTGAAAAATATTTCCGCCATATTGTTAATTAAAAAAAAGCTTCGATCAGGCACAAGACTATCTATTAATAAAACTAATTTCTCTCGTCCGACTGATTTTAAATGAATATCCAAGGACTTGAGATGATCTCCGCAAGGGACTTCTGGAGAAACGAGCTTCACACAAACAGCGATAACTTTTACAATTACACAGTGCTACAGTGAATCAGAACTTTTGAAGTGACATGATGAGCACTGTAGATCTAGCCGAGAACGACGCGGAAACGTGTTCAAAAAATTTTTAACACCCTCAATTTTTTTATTTATCGTTAAAAACCCGATTTTGGGTGTTTTCCGACACTTAAAAATTCCTAGCTCGTCTGTATTTTATCCCATTTCCAATCTTGAAACAGTTTCGTTGAGGTAAATGTTAGTCCTTCTGACGTATGTCTTCTATTTTTTACGCTAAGCAAAAATAACCACTGATTCTTCAACACAAAACTTAAATTGTAGTACATTTTTCCAATTTTTGCGAGTTTAACGAGATGTTGTCGATAATATTGAAATGAAAGGGGTTTATTTATTAGTAGATAATCTTATAGCTGTGCCTATTCCGAATGTAGAAAGCATTTAATTTCAAAAATGGATCAAAATGTGTCGAAGTAACGGATTTTTTTGTAAAACAAAAAAATCAGTAAACTGAAAGTTTTGTTCACTACTTTCATATTTGCAAATTTAATGCGGTTCTCCGTTAATCATCAAAATTGATAAGAAATTTTCCAAGTGAAGAAGGTTTTGTAAAACTAAAAAAAAACAGAACATTGTCGAGTTGAACAGAGACCGTAGAAGAATATTATAACGTCAAAAAAAAACAAATAATGCAAAAAGTAACGCAATTTGCTGACTTACGTCTGCAATTTTCTGACTTACCCGGACGTAGTATTACCTAACTAAACCTCACCTAACCTAACGTTATCGAAATCAATCCAACCGTACACAATGTGAGACAATCGAACCCATTGTGCTGCTTTTCTGCATTGCAAAAGGAAGTCATGTTTATTAGTTTGCAATGCCAACCTATCCAAACTCGAAGTAACCTTAAATGACTTATCCTAATCTCACTTCACGAAATAAATAGAACCCTACAATTGAACCGATTGCATTGTACTTCTATGTGTACTCGATTCAAAACATCTACAAACAAACGTAGCATAACACAAAATAACATAACCTTACAGGAAATTCGTAACTAAAATCAACCTAACCAAACTTCATTAACTTGAACGAATCTAATGCAACCTGAGCTGAGTTTTTTCCATCTAATACAAGAGTGGCTAATTTGAACATAAAATACTATTAAAAAATTCTGATTTATGTTCACTTAATACACTTAGGTAAGGTTAGGCTAGATGCACTTATGCTAGGTTTTAATAGGTCTTGATCATTCTAGAGTGATGATTTTTCATACTCATTAAATTGTACATGCTTACCAGCTAATTGCAAACGGTTCTGATGTGTCATGCAAGCTTCGATTGGTCAGTTTGGATTAGGTAAGCTTGGGTTATAATGAGTTTTAATATAATATGTTAGATGTATTCATAGTTATGTAAACTTATTGCTATCTTTCAAAATTAGCCACAATGAGCAGTAAAGCACTATCGGTCATGCGGTATTCTCTCGCAGTCTCAGTTCAGCTGGATTTTTAAAAATATGGAAAAAAACTTTTTTTTTTAAATCGTAACTTTTACAGTTTTGAATGTATGAAGATGAGAAAAGCTTATTTCGAGCACATTTTATTGGAGTTTAAAAATATGTATATATTTGTGGTGCCCGTTGGAGAATAGTGGCCAAAAAATTGCATCACATTGAAAAAAAGTGGAAAAATTGCACAAATCAGAGCTTGTTATTGAAAATTTCTTTTGAACGTCAATCGTTCAATCTTAGAATTATATACATTCATAACGTGCATACACTCCCATTCCCAAGACCATATTGAAATAAAAAATCGGTTGAAAAATTAGTTATTTATGCATTTTTTCTTCATCAAAAACACCATAAATCGGTTTTTTAACAATAACTAAAAAATTTGAGGGTGTTTTGAATTTGCTAAACACAGTTTTGTGTTGTACTGGTCTTGACCTAAAACGTGCACTATATCACTTGAAGAGTTCTTTCGATTTTTTTTATTTTGCAGCACCGTGTTATTTATTTTTTTTTTTTACTAACAAAACAAAATTATTGAAAATCATCATTTTTTCGGGCCTCTGACTACCCCTAACCCCTTCACGACTTTGGTCGTTGTTTCAAGTATTCGAAATATATACTCTATGCAGACGATTTGAAATGTTTTCGCAGAGTCTCCCCTCTTACTCCGTCATCTGGACTTCGATGTATTCCTAACTTTCTCTTAGAATTACAAGAGCTCAACGAAAGATTGTACGTTTCGCTCTTCAACCTTTACACTTTGATAGTCCCTTGCCATCCTACAATGCTAGGCGCATGCGTATCAATGTTTTATCACTTGAGATCCGACGACTTGTTCAAAGCTTAATGTTTATATACGGTATCGTATCCGATACCATTGACTGTTCAGATCTACTCGGCCAAATAAGTTTCTATGTTCCTAAAAGAGTACTTCGCTCTTATAATCCATTTTGAAATTCTCAGATCTAATTATCTTAGTTTCGCCCCTCTTAGAAGAGGACTTAAAAAGCTTGATCGACTCCCTATAAGTCTTGATGTTCATTTTGCGATGCCAATGCCTTTGTTTAAGTCACTTATTGTGTCGTATTATTTGACCAATAAACTATCTACTTAATTTTAGTGCTTAAGCTTTTGTTATTTTACCCTATAAATCTAGTCAATAAGGTGGTGTTACCTTAACTTAAATATATAGTAGAAATAAGAAACTCGGCCCTGTATTTGACCAGCAGTGGCTACAACACATATTTGCATACACACAGTCACTTGTACTTACAGAGGAATAACCTCAAACACTTCTTGTATATACAGCTGCAGATCAACTACAGCTTTCATGACTCAGTATCGAATTTGCTTTTCTCTTGAATTTGCTTGCACTTACCAATATTTTAATCTTTCTGCGAAAATTTCGTTTGCAAATATTTATAAAGCGTGCCACTCCTTGTTTACTTCTTTTATTCTCTACAAGTTTTCTCATACACTTTCAGTATTGTTATTGTTATTGTTATTTAACTTTTTGTCATACACTTTCATTATTGGAATTGTTGTTTAACCTTTTCTCTTACTCTCTCCCGCATTGCAGAATTATCATTCATGGTTGGATGAGTCAGAGTAAAGGGGCTTTGAATCGTGCCATCAAAAATGCTTACCTCAGTCTAGTCGAACGCGTGCCACAACCAGCTGTCGTCGATTCCGTCAGCCGTCTCTCTGCTGCATCAGATGTCGATATTATAACCGACAGCGCGCCTCTCAACAACGACTTTGAAAATAAAATTGACTTTGAAATTAACAACACCACAAGTGACAGCAGCGGCATCACACCAAGCGACTTCAATGTCATCGTCTGCGATTGGAGTGTCATATCGTCGAATGTTAATTACTATAGCGTTGTCGATATGGTAGAGGACTTGGGACACTTGCTCGCCAATTTCGTCAACTTTCTACACCTCCGTACGGGTCTCAATTATCACGATGTATATTTGATTGGCCATTCGTTGGGCGCACAAATTGCCGGTAGTGCTGGCAAGCAGTCTTATCCGTTCCGCTTCAGTACGATTTATGCGCTCGATCCAGCTGGTCCGAAATTTCGAGATCTTAGCGATGAATATCGCATCGATCCCAGCGATGCCGAATATGTCGAATCCATACAGACAAGCAGCAGTTTGGGCTTTCAGGAACCTGTCGGTCATGCCACCTTCTATCCCAACTATGGTCGTGATCAGAAAAAGTGTTACATGTATGGTTGTTCGCACAAGCGTGCCTACCATTACTTTGCCGAATCGATTACCAGCCGTTTGGGTTTTTGGGGTACACTGTGTCGGCGCGAGTCGAATGATGTTTGGATAATTTCGGACTCAGGTGCCGAATTTCGCATGGGTGGTGAGCCGTCTACGCCGAAGAGGGGCACATTCTATGTAAAGACCGCAGATCGGCCGCCATATGCTTTGGGTCAGAATGTTCAACCACTAAGGCTGGTAACTCCGGCTATAGATGATGTGCACTAGATTAACATTTTATATTGAAAGCCTCTTTTAATGCATCTTAAAGTTCTGACAAGGCTTATAATTAAAAGAGTGAAGCTTCTTGTACATAGAGTCAAACAATTTTTATAAAAATATTTATTATGGCATAATTAATTTTTAACTAATTAAAATGTATTTGTAAAATTTATTTAATGTATAAACTAATTTTCTTGTTTTATTAAATTATAAAAAGACCTTCAGCTACACTTATTCAAAATAAATGTTAAAACTTTTCTGTGGGAGCCCAGCATCAAAATTAAATTTGGAAATTCTACAACGTTTCCAGTCTCAGACCCTTGCACCCTGGTAAACGCTCCGTGGTACTTTGCGACTTAAAAATCCGGGAAATAAAACATTTAACCTTCAATCATACTCAAACGAACTGATCTCTACACTCATATCATCATTGCGTGCTTTTTTAGGTTGAAAGGGAAAATACCGATTCAGCTCATCTAAGGGCTACCTAAAAATGTTAAATTTGTTTGCTAGAAAGTTTATTTTCCCGGAAATATAACTTTAATAGGTACTTAAATCAGGCGGCCACCATAGCCGAATAGGTTGGTGCTTGACTACCATCCAGAATTCAGAGAGAACATAGTTACGAATCTCGGTGAAACACCAAAACTAAAGAAAAAGTTGTTTCTAAGTCGCCCCTCGGCAGGCAATGGCAAAACTCCGAGTGTATTACTACCATTAAAAATCTCCTCATAAAAAATATCTGTATTTCGGAATCGGCTGTAGGTCCCTCCATTTGTGGACCAACATCAAAGTCATAGGCATAGATTTAGCTTTTTTCTAATAGCGGTAGCCCCTCGGCCCGGAAACCTTTGAGTGTACATATTTCTGTTATGAAAATGTTTCTCAGAAAAAAGCATTTGATTTCTGGAACAACATCAAGACGAACACAACAAATAGCACGAGGAGCTCGGCCAAACTCCCATTAAAGCATGGAAGCGCAAATTATCTATATACTTGTATATGTATACTGTTCGGCGGCACTTTATTTGAATCGGATGGAATCTGGCTCCATAAAAATATACGTAGATATGAACAATTTTTACATAGTTTACAGAATATGGTCAGCTATGCAAGCTTCTATAGAAACGTGTGATGCGATTGAGTACACTTAAGTGACTTGGGAGGCGGCAGGATATACCATAAGTAGCACATTTAACTCCTCCAAGTATGAGGTGATGTGATTTGACGCTTTTATAGTAAGTTGCATATACAAAATTCTCATCATCTTTATAAATGAAAGATAAGCACGCAAGTAGATCAGAGTCCATGGCACCGAATAGTTCTATACTTGTATAAGATCTCCACATGAGAACCGCAGGTGACCCTCCTCTAAATGTGATATGCTTAGCTGTCATGTGATCTAACGACCTGAAGGTGAATAGGAAACCAGTCTACCGATTCTGTTAAAGAAAGACAAAAAGGCCAGTTAACGTGTGTGCTCATTATAAGATAGATAAGATTATGTGATATGATCGGATGATCTTGTGGGAAGTGCAAGTGACTCTACTTAATGTGATCTACGTAGTGGTGATGTGATCTAACGACCCGAATGTGACTAGAAAACCAGTCTATCGGCTCCACAAGAAGACACAGATAGGCTAGTAAATTAGTGCCTATGAGACGGCACGGCTCCACCTATGTGATGTGATCGGATAATCTTGAGTCGACTAGATGGGATCAACCCAAATTGGTGTGATGTGACTAAGTGGCCTGCCAAGTGGGCCTGCTGACTTTATAGTAAAAATAGAAGGGCGCAAGATGGAAAACCACATTGAACTAGCGTACCTAACTTGCCCATACCTGATTTGAGACAGTGACAGAAACAGACGTTAGAGATGATGTGATGAATTCAAAAGAGCTGACTGTTTACTAACTTATGGATAGGTAATGTACACCAGTAAAAATCATATGATCAGGCTGAGTCAAAATGAAGTAATATCATCAGCATAATTGGCCTTATACATGTAATGCAAACAGAACGGCTAATAACTGATGGTATACTTCTAAATAGATCTGAACTCAGTACCCTACAAGTCAATTATTGGACTAGCCAATGCATCTTTTCCTTGAATGTAGCGCTACAGCGCGGAGAAGGCTGATACATCTAGGCCAACTGAAGCCAGAAGAAAGGCACATGCGCTTAATCCAACCCAGCTATCCAGAGTTTAATCAGGGAACTGGGTCTGGATGAGATGCTGCAATGAGCAGAGAGCACAAAAGATCATAAGATCGAAGTGCACACAACGAAGAAATCTGGTTTGATTAACTTGCCTTCGGCCGTCATAGATAGGAGCGTTGATTTTTATGAAACTATCTGAACTGTTCATTAGCTTGTCGACTAAGCGGATACCGAACCACAACTTTTATTTTTTTTTTTGCAGATAATTTGAGCAGACCGGCTTGGTAGAGGTACCGCTATAAGACTTTTGCCTCCACTCCAATTTCCAGTGTTTTGGCATAATATAAAAACGAAGTCAAGCCGAAAACAGGATGCCTTGACCGACTAATTGTGATAGCATAAAATAATCATGAAATTGCAGGAACAAGGGAAATTAGATAGAAAACAAATTACGACAACTCTACTGGTTACTAGGAAAACAATCAAACCTAAGCGAATTATACAGAGAAGTCAAACTAAGAACAATCACAAACGCAGATTGGTACAAAAAAAATGACGATATTCACAACGATTTCGGCTTAGACACAGTCACTGAAACGTTAAAGAGAAGCAGCTGTAGGCATGTCTTGTGACTACTAGAGCACAAAAATCTAAAAATAAGACTAATACCATAGGTGGGAACTTTGCAGTAACAGTAAAAATGCAGTAAATATAATATTTTACTGATATTGCAATTTAATTTTCATTACAAGTAAACTTTTACTGATTACAGAAAAAATTTGCAGTAAAAATATTTTTTTACTGATTACTGAAAAAAATATTGCAGTAAAAATATTTTTTTACTGATTACTGAAAAAAAATTGCAGTAAAAATATTTTTTTACTGATTACTGAAAAAAATTTGCAGTAAAAATATTATTTTACTGATTACTGAAAAACATTGCAGTAAAAAGACTGTTAATATAATTTGATTTGCTATTAGCTATTAGCCTTTCTTAACACAAGCATTTCAAAATTTGCATCGCTGAGTTTTTGCCTTCTGGACCAATTTACAATTTTTTTCAGTAATCAGTAAAAAAATATTTTTACGGCAAATTTTTTTCAGTAATCAGTAAAAGTTTCTGGTAATGCAAATTAAACTTCATTATCAGTAAAATTTTACTGATTACTGCTATTTGTAATGCAGTAAATTTATAATGCAGTGTGCCCACCTATGACTAATACCAGGAATGGAACTTCAACCAAGAAGACTAAAGCGCAAAACAGCCACAGATCTTGCTCGTATTTTAAAGGGTAATCTAGAGCCCGAAAATTTAGGGTACTTTCAGGAATTCTTTTTACAATAAAAAAAAGAAAAATTATGTATAAATTTTTTAGGCTACTTATTAAACTTTTTTTACACGCAAAAACGAAAAAAAAAATTTTATTTTAATAATTTAAAAAATTGCACTGAAGTTGACCCTCCCGAACATACCAACACCTTTAGCAACTTGTAAGATGCTTGTAGACAAACACACTATCAGTGCTGCCAACAGGCTATAGATCGCTTTCTATGCGGGTTCATGGCTCTGGATAGAAGAAGGTTCAATATTTTAGAAAAAAGTTCCCTGAATAACTTGGCAGAAGTAGCCAATATAAAAATAACAAGCCTTGTTAGACATGTTAAAGCCACAGGTTGGTTCAATGAGGACAATGTAGAGTGAGGAGAGTGGTATCACAATGGGCCTACAGCAGGCCTAGGTGTGTCAACCGCCAACCAGTATACCTACCTACCTACCTACCCTCCCGAAAAATTGGACCTGGACAGTGCTGTCCATTTTGGCTCTTCTATTTATCTGAAACATAAAAACCAAAAAAAATATTTATCAGTATGACTAGAATAAAAAAAATTGACAAATCGGGCCCTAGTTAATGGGCTGTAGAAAATATAATATTGCGAATTTCCGCATGAAAATTTCACGGTACATTCTTAAGATACTTAGTTAGATATACTTTCGAAATATCGAAAAAGCGAAAATCGATTTTTTTTTAATTTTTAGACCACTGAGCCTTAATATAAATATAATTATAGAAATCTATGCCAATAATGCTATCATACAAAGGTAAGAGACATTTCAATTGCAACCCACACAACAATTAGTTATTGGTCATATTAACAGATTGTAATTTATAACGGGATTAATAAAAAATACAAATAAATGAAATTGTATTGAAGTTCCGTTAAAAGAAGTCCCATTAACATGATTAATTTTGTGTGAGCTGAGAGGATATCGATGATTTCCAGGTCTACTTATACACATAACAAACGTAAATACATGTAGTTATGTATGTATGTTTGCCATTTTTATATTCTGATCAACACGATGTGGCATGTGGCAGATTTTATGTGATATGATTTGTTGCAAGATGATCGAATGCGGAACAATCAAAGAAACTCAAAGATATGATCTCACGATATTCTGAGGAACACAATGTCAAATTGACATCAAAGAAAGCCGCTGATTTTATATGTTTTGTTTTCAGCTTCGGCATAGAATTAATGGCCTCGGGCTGAATCAGTATGATGCTATATCTATACCTTTAAACGACTTGCGTCAGATAAATTTACAATTCACAATTTTTATGGGCTTTGCTTTTTACCATATAGACGTGAGCTTTAAGTTCACAGCAATGAAATTTTTCAAAATCAACAGAATAGTTCGAACGATTTTTTTTTTTTTTTTTTTTGGTGGTGCTTGTGCGATATTTAATTTTTCATTCGTATGAAAACACGATTGCGACCCATTAATTGTTTAAAAATTAATACTTACCAAGGGAAATTTAATCATACTCAACTAAAGAGCGAAAGCTTGTCTTAAGGTCAATTTCGTCATTTCGCTCTGCATTTTATACTTTTAAAGTTAGTATGCAAACCCTGCTGGAAAAATTTTAACTATGAACTTGCTGGAATTCAGAACTTTGCCGATAAATACAAACTTATGCGTTAGTGGCTACAATCGATGTGACACCCAGGGTTCCCAGATTTCGGTGTTTTTTCAGTCCTGAAAATCCCGGGATTATTTGTTCACGGGATATTCCGGATTGCTAATTTTTACAAAGTATTTTGAATTTGAAGGGAAAGCAACATTACCTTTAACTTTTTAGCAAATATGGATAAGTTTGAACGATTTTGTTTTTGTTGGTAAAAAAAAGGCTTCTCAAACAATATTGGTGCGATTTTGTAAAGTTGAGTTGTTGCAAAATAATGAATATCTGAAACCCGGTATTTGACTAACGAATCCCGAGAATTCGGAAATTGATTTTATCTACGGGATTTTCAGGATTGTTAATTTTTGCAAAGCATTTAAAATAGAGTTAGAAAAATCCACTTTTATAGCAAAAAAGCTAGTCAATGTTCCGAACTTAACTCAATGTGGTTCACTTTTAAGCAAATATGGGTATGTTTGAACGTTTTTTTTTTGTTTTCTTTTTATTTAATATGAAATGCAATGCATGCTCACGAATGCCTCTGTTGTCAAAAAATGCTCTGACTTACTTAATTTTTTATTTTAAAGCATAGTACGACATTAGTTTGCGTTTCACGTGAAATGCCAATCAAAATCCATACAAATTGCATTATCGTGAAATTTCGTATTTATCTCACCGCAAAAAAGTACTCAGTTCACGCCTTCAAAATACCGCGCAAGATGCCAGCAACATTTTATCACATCTATTTAAAATGCACATATAATTTAAAATTGGGCGAAAACTGACAGTTCGTTTGCGAGTGAAATGCCTCAGTTCGAATACTGCGAAGATATGGCATTTTTAAGCGAAACGTCATCGCAAAGAGTTTAATTAAATCTTCCTTATATTTTTTTATAGTAACATTACATATGTTGTGTTATTACGTAAGGAATGTTTATTAATTTGTTTAAAAATACTTTTCTTACACAAATTTGCCAATTGCTTCTAGGTCGATGCTCATAAATTTGACGTTTCTTCTCATTTGACAATCAATGTTGCTAGCAACATTTCACAACAAATCAAATGCATGTGGCTAACGAAATTTCACAGCTGCGAAATTAGTACTAGCCTTAACATAAACGGATCTGTATTAAAGCCTACTACTTTCGCTTATACGACTTAAATTGAAGCATGAACACTTTGTTTACTTTTTCAGTTTTTTTGTATTCATCTTTTTTCGACATAACTTAAGTTACTCTGTCAGAAATGTACTCACTAAAGTATGTACTTTTAAATGTATGAGTGTATAAATTTCACTATTATCTTTTGTTTTGTTAGATTAGATTCAATTTGTGGGGGGTAAGACAAGTCCAAGCACTCAGCCAGGAAGACCATTGGACTACACTCCATTGGTAAAGAGAGATTAAGAAGTCCGAAAGAGGATCATTTCGTCGTTAACTATCCTAGATGCAATGAACCAATGACGTCTGCTGGTAGTTATACTGGCATGATCAGATTGATCGATGGAGCTTTGACCAACAACACTTCTGCAGCTAAGGAAATTTGTCAAAAAAAGAAAATCGTTCACTTCTGAATTCGAGTCCGTATAGGTATCATTAGTTTTGAGCAGTGAGTATAGCTTAGGCGTCGGGTCGCTTTAGAGGTCCTTGCATAACTTCGCTGAACTGTTCTGACTATCCAGTTAAGTGCAGAAAGTTCTATAAGAGTCCAATTTAGATTATCTAATTTTTTTCTTAAGTTCCTTCTTCAGTTCATGGTAGGCAGTCCAATCCGCGTCCAACTGAGTTTTAAGAGCTCTGTTAAGAAGTCTCTTGGAAGTTTTTCGGAATTTTGAAAGTCCAGCACACCACCAAATCCTCTCTCCTCATACGTTATGGTCGAGGATCTCCTCTTTAATAAGATCATCATATCATGTCCAATTCCCTTTTTCCAGGTTGTCTCGGCCGCAAGGCAAAACTTTATAGACCGATGGTTGTTTTGTTACTAATGAAATAAAAATTAAAAAATTATGTACATAATTTAATCTCGGGATCGTAAAAATCGACAAAATGGGCATCCCTAATGACTACATACCGCCCGCTTGCTGAATGAATTCAAAAAATCAAAAATTCAATAAAAACGGCTTCAAGGTTTTCCCAACTAACTAGCGTTATGTACTAAAACTCTTCACTTTAAATATGGCATAATCGTACTACACGCACAAAATTATAATACAATTTTAAACAAATTTTCTACTGAATAGAAAATTATTCGATTGATGGATTTGTATTTTTGTATACTGCAGCTGTCAAGGATAATAGATTTACCAGGTTTGGTCAATAATTATGGTCAAAAAAAATTGTGATTGGAACTTCGGCTGGCACGTCACGGGGATATTTGCCAACCAAATTCTGCACGATCATTTTTCTCATGTATATATCACTCACACCATCTTATCCCGAGCCGAAATTTGTTGTTCAGACGTCAATGAAGTGGCATTGTGTTAATTTTTTTCGTATATGCTTTTATTCATTTATTCATTCTTTCATCCCTTAAAGTACAACTGAAATAGATTAGTAATACTAAAGCTTAAATATAATATAATATATGATAAAAAATGCAGTTATATTAGTCACAATTCCAAAAAGTGTATCTCCAGATTAAGTTTTGACTTGAAAGAGAATATATCTAAATGTTTACAAAATTGGTTAGACTGCCTTATACGAGTATAACGTGTAAGCGGTTCATTATGAACAAAATTTGTTAGGTGCCGGCAGGCAATGGCAAACCTCCGACTGTATTTCTGCCATGAAAAAAGTTCCTCATAAAAATATCTGTCGTTGTCGGCTTGAAACTGTAGGTCCCTCCATTTGTGTAAAAACATTAGACGCCACAAATAGGAGGAGGAGCTCGGCCAAACACCCAAAAAGGGTGTACGTGTATATATATATAATTAGGTAAATGGAACATATTGTTGAGTCTAAGGTTCCGAGTAGGACAATTAAAAAGTATTAACTCCAATAAGAAGTGGCATTTGATATGATTCATGGCTATGTCCCTTATAAATATTACCCATGAAGTTTTTCTTCGCAACCCTAATGATGGCAATGCTAGCAAAAGGCCTCTACAAGGCCAACGAAGATAATGAATGGCAAATCTAGTGAAACGTTTCTGAACCCATATAGAATGGATCCCAAATAATGCTACAATATTCGAGTTTTGATCTAACAGGAGAAAAATAGAAATTCTTCAGCGTAGAAAGAAACTGGAACTCTTTTGAATTTCTTACTACAAAGACCAGCACAGATCTAGACTAGACAATCTATGTCTATATGTCTATATGTTTAGAAAATGACATTTTCCTTGAAAATGAATGACCACACTAACGGCCGCCGTAGCCGAATGAGTTGGTGCGTGACTACCAATCGGAATAAAGAGAGAGATCGTAGATTCGAATCTCGTTGAAAGAACAAAATGAAGAAAAAGTTTTTTTCTAATAGCGGTCGCCCCTCGGCAGGCAATGGCAAAACTACGAGTGCATTTCTGTCAGAACAAACCGATTCACTACTCCGGTGACGCCAGCCCAACAGCTGATTCTGTCCGGCTAGTAGTCTGATATTGGCCACACTATTAAAACCATGTTCAGCAGTCTAGTTCATAAGTGTCAGATATGATTGACGTTCCACGGCATTTGAAAAGTTATAAATCCTCTGATTGGGTGATTTACCTTGTGCCACCCTACAATATATACAGGTATAATAAAATAATCGCGAAAACTTCTATGTTACAGATAGATCCTTTAGCTTATGAACATTACACCGCAGCCTGGGACTTCATTCACCTTTTATAATTTGGGCAAACTTAATCCGGATTGAGATGGTGGTCAGCGCCAATCTCTGCACTAGATTTTTGTTACGCACATCTAGGAGACTACCTTGCCATATACGGTTAAAGCAAATGTGGTTAATCTGGTTCTGGATTTTTCCATCTAAACACACCTGTGACACTTATACGTGTTTCTATGACGAAAGAGAATTTATTCAATAACAAGATCAAAATTGTTGCATAATTCAGTGAATAGCATTTTCCGATGATCCTATCTAAGTCTGTGTTATTGTTTCCTGTCTTTGCGCTCATGTCACGCATTACAAATAAAATCTCCTTACATGGTAGATCGGTGAGTATATAAAAGGTTTTCCAATAACAGGTGTTATTTTGAATAGCCCGCTATTTCAGTAGATGCCACTTTTGAAGCTGTCATTTTTTGATATTTGACAAGTAGAAACTACGCCATTAAAAAATATGGAACGATACACGCTTAAACAACGCATTGAAATTATTAAAATTCACTATAAAAATAGTGAAAATTTGGCAGAGACGGTTCGTAAAACTCGAACATTTTTGGGTCATCGTGAAGCACCTTGTCGGACCGCAATACAGAAATTGGTGAAAAAATTGAAGCTGTTAGTACAAGTTAGTGATATGAAGAATAAAACCTGTGCACGTCGCCCACGAACATCAGCCGAAAATAGTGATGTTGTAGCTGAAAGTGTTGAAGAAACCCCCATTTTGGTCCATTCCTCGTCGTTCTTTGGAATTAGGCATTCCGTATTTTGCATAAAGATTTGGGTCTTAAGGCTTATAAAGTCCAATTAACACAAGAACTCAAGCCGGCCGATCATCAACAACGTCGTGTCTTTGCTGATTGAGTCGTGCATGAAAATGATCCGGAATTCCATCGAAAAATCATCTGGAGTGATGAGGCCCATTTCCACCTCGGTGACTTCGTCAACAAGCAAAATTGTCGTATCTGGGGCTCAGAAAATCCAAGAGTTATTGTTAAAAAGCCTCTCTATCCACAACGTGTGACTGTTTGGTGCGGTTTATGGTCCGGTGGAGTTATTGGACCCTACTTCTTCGAAAATGAAGCTGGAGCAACAGTTACGGTGAATGGATTGCGCAATCGAGAGATGGTTAACAATTTTTATGCCCGGAATTGGATGGTATTGATCTGGACAACGTTTATTTTCAACAGGGCGGCGCTATCCTTTATATTTGTTAGCTTATTATCGAATTTTTCTTTTTCTACAATTTCTGCCAATCATGAAAACTGCAAACATAAGATAGCTTATGATAGTTTCGGTGATATACAAATTTTAACAAATCCGAAAGATCGAGAGAGAAGAATAGCGTGCCAGCCAGCCATCATGCCAAATTCACTCAGAACTAATGGATTTCCCGGCAGGGTATATATTTATGGGCGTAAGCACACATAAATGCATATGCGTATATGGTAAGTATATATTATATGAAATGGATTCACCACCATTGATGCGTAAAATTAATTTCACAATTCCGCCATTATGATGCATTCGCTTTTGCTGTAAAGAGGTTCATTTCAATATGAAAATTGCGGTATTATTAACACGTTTATAAAGATTAAATGCATCTACAACAACAATAAACCATTTAACGTATTTTTTAATTAAACACTTTTGCATGAAATGTTATATCAAAAGCGCAATAAGTGAAAACGGTTGTACTAAAATAGTATATAAATTAAACGAGTGAACAAATTGAACAGTGAAGTGAAAATAGTGAATGAAATACAATACCAAATACGGAAGTAAATGATTTTCATAGGCTTTGAATAGTTGCTATTTGAACGGTCATCATTCTTATGATTACAGCCGCTGAAAAATGCTTAAGATACCAATACTCTCTATTTGAGACTTTTTTCAATCAAATCACTTAAATGTTTTGCATGTTGGGTTTTATTTTAGAAATTAAAAATATTTTCAATCTGTATCAGTCTTTTTATCAAAGAAAAACAAACATTATTTACTTCATGCGCTAAAGTGAATATATTTCGAAAATCTTTCCAGAAAAATACTTAACAACAGGCGAAAGGGAAAAGTATACATTAATATTTTGTTGAAAATCCTGTTTGCTTTATTACTGCTGCACATCGCCTTTGCATTGATATTTTTAAACCTCTACAACGTTCATCAGGAGTAGATTCCCATGCTGCCTTGGCCTTTTCAAATAACTGATCCAGTTTCGTGGTATTCTGAGGTATACTGAGTGCAATTTTTACGTCGTTCTAAAGACGTTCTATTGGATGTAAGTAGTCACTTGCAGATTTCTATTTCAAAACAGTGAAAAAATTGCTTTCGAAATACTTTTTTGCCACACGAGAAGTGTGCTTTGAATCATTGTCTGGTTGAGATTTCCAAGTCACTTCCTTCAATACGACGAATTGGCCCTACACCGTCCCAAGAAAAGTAGCCTCACACCATTATTGTGCTTCCCCGTGCTTTGTGATTGGTGAGACGAACTTGGGGTCAAATGCTGCACGTTTTAGCCGCCATACAAACCTTCTACCATCTGGACCAACCCTATTTATTTTCGATTCATCGCTGAATAAAATATGACCTTTTTTTTAAATGTTAGTTTAAGGGCTCCCCAGAATGGTAGACTATGCACTTCCCTTTCCAACTACCAGCACAACGTTCACAGAAGCCTCCTATTCTCAAGATAAGAGTGGAAACAGATGGCTCAAAACTCGAGTGCAAGGTGGGCGGAGGTGTATAGTCTGAACATCTGCGGATCTCCGTTATAGCGTATACTTTATGGAAAAACAACCAATTGAATGGAGAGGTCGAGAAAGTCCAAATAAATGTTGAGTTGATGAGGTCACAGCCGACCTGCGGGAAATGGGGATCACAAACTAGAAAGACGTAGTAGAGAATTGATCGAAGCAAAGAACCGTAATTATTGAAGCAATGGTCTGCACAATACTGTAGTGCTAATTATGATGATGATGACTGGTACAGTGCAATGCAATACGGGGGAAAAGTAAATTTCACTGACAGCCAGACGGCAAGAAAGACCCCTCACAAAACACTCGATAACCTCCATGATAGCCACACATAACTTAACGAGATGGCTGAGTTATTTCGTCCAATTATAACAAAACTTTCTGGTCAATGCGACATCGAGGGGAACTGTAGGGCCGATGAACCAGTAGAATCGGCACCACGCTTTCTAATAATAATATAGAAAATGGCATTGGTATACATCTACAAACATGTAAGCTACTTATTTTTAAGAAACCATTAAGAATGCGAAAGAAAGATGGCGTAACAAGCCCAACTGCAGAATCGGCTGACAATTGCCGCTGGCGCTCAATGCTAAAAGCACAGCACACAAAAACAGGCATACAGGCAGATGACTTCTGCGCAGAAGTTATCAAAACGAAGAACCAAAATACCAAGATTCACGGCTTTAGGTAGACAAAAAGTGTGAACGAAGAAGGAAGCGACGACCTCACATCTTCTGTACCAAGAATGATAGATTACCAGGTTTGGTAGTCCGCTATGGTAAATAAAAAAACTTTTGGAAGTAACTTCGGCTATCGTGTCACCAGGACTCAGCAGTAGAATTCTGCCTACTTATTTCACACCTATTTATACACTCGGCCAATCAGGCGTTGTTCAGACAACAACGAAGTGGCTGCACAATCTCAGTTTTTTCGTGAACATACCGCTGTCATGACCCCGGTTGCGCCAGCCAATCAGCTGATTCTTGCAAACTCACTGAGAGCCAGTTAACAGTCTGATGTTGGCCACACTGTCCCGCTCTAACCCCACAAAAGTTCACGAATTTAGTTAGTTAGACAATTCTTTAATGAACTGGAAGTTCTCAGAGCTGTAGAAGTCAAGAATATTCTAAAATGTTCAAAAAGTTCACATTAGTTTTAGAGTGATCACAACAAGTTTCCCCATGTGGTATCACAATGACTTATGAGCCTTATTACGTCAAATAGTGGACGGTTGCTGTAACTCAACCTAACCATTAACATTAAAAAAATAGATGCACAAGCACAAAAATTATCTAGAAAACTTTTGAGTTAGAACGTCTTTCTCGGAAACCCTAACCTTCCTAGAAATCAAAGGAGAATTTTTCCAAGCCTTTATGCTATCATTTTTACAAATTCTCGCAATAGTGTTTAATTTTTTCGCAACGGTATTTAGCTGACACAGCGATTTGTGTTGAATCCCTTATATGCACCTGAAATAGTTTTCCCAGGGGGGTTCATTTAATGAATAGTAATTTTTTAACTTTGTATGCAATCTACTGTGAACAGCGCATTATAATTGTCCAAAAACCTTCGAACTATGTAATTCGTTTAGCCAGCACCTTTCTTGGATTTTATGTCGAAATTACCTCTTGTATAGAGTCGAAACTAGAAGCCCATGCCTTCAATGACCAAATAAGTTTTTAGTAAACTTTCAACACCACTTCTTCAGACTGACGAAATGAGACAAAACGTCATGTAAATGTTTTTTTTTTTTTTTAATTATTATATTACTATTGCTATCGTTGTTGTCCACTTTCGCTTTCGTCTTAATTTGAGTTCATGCGAGAGATTCATTAATTTCTAAAAAATCCTCATTAAGGCTTCCCCTCAAAGATCCTTTAGGGCGTCCCATGCGGTGCGATCCTTGTGTTCCAGTCCAGCGCCCTTCAACTTATGTCGTTCACTTGCTTGAGCTGTGTATGGCCAATCCATTTTCGCTGTCTTATTTCAATGTTTATGTTTTTGTGTGCTTCGATCAAGTTCGTTTGAAATCCACTTGCCGGGCTACCAGATACGGAGGATGGTTCTAAGACATCGGTTCACAAATGTTTGCAACTTCTGCGTTGTAGATACAGACGCCTAACACGTTTCACATCCATACAGTAGGACGGATTTAAGAAGATACATACGTCCACAATTTTCAAAAAATCGATTGTTTTACAGATTATTATTCTTTATAGTTTTAGGTGCATTTTGGAAATCAATTGTAAAAATTCCCCATAGATATAAAGTTATGGTAGAAAATGTAACTCGCCGGCGAGAGTTTGATGCGCACAGGTAGCTGTCCTTCGTTTTTCACTCGAAAGTTTAAACTCGGTTTTTAGAAACTAATTTTTCCGGCACGGTCTGCATGATAACTCATACAGTTTATAATATTTTTTGATGCGGGTTTTTTTTAATATTTGAACGTTTTTTCTCTATAGTCTGTCGAGCCGAAAAATTTTATAAATATAATTATAGTGTGACTTTTATGACGTAAACCGCATATTGTTTTTTTTTTTTAATGCCGTAAATTGCAAAATTTTTCGCAATTCAAAAATCCGGCTCGACAGACTATAGCTACAACTTTATTTCAAAACAATTTTTTTATTTTTTACCGATCCATCAATACTACTAGGAGAAATTTTCTAGGACAAATGATGCAGACCGTGGAGCAACTTTTTTTCATTGTACTTTTTTAAAGAAAGATTCAAATAAATTTTTTTATAAAGCTTAAGTACTAATAAACAATGCATAAAATTTTTTTATATTTATTTCTATCCTGCATTTTTGGCGCTGCTGGACGTATGTAACCCATTAGCATTCGAATTCGTAACTTCGTGCACCTTGGCAGCGGTTTGAAAAATCAGATATAATATTTTTGAAGCTAGCAATTTTTTTTAATATTGTCCCTTTCGTCGATTTTAACAAATTATTACTCATACTCCACGTAAACCCCGCAATACGAATGTCATCTTATAAAAAAAGCCCCCAAATATAATAATATTTATGTTCGCTAATAACTATGTATATACAGAATGGTCCAATTTGCAGAGGATTTCCGTATTTTGAAGCTGATTTCTGTTAAAAGGTTCTTCTTGATATATTATACTATAAATAGCATACATTTACAAAAGATGTGTGTCAGTAAGCCAAAATGTGACCAAAAATCTTAAAATTATTATTTAAACTGCAACCAATCAAAAACGACTTACCCAGTTACAGTACTATTTTTTGCTATACAACTTTGAAATGTATACTTTTACTTTGTATCAATTAAATGTATCAATAGTTTTCTATTACTATACAAATTTTGAAAAAATAAGGAAAGAATTGCAGTGTGCAAGTTGGCTGTATGAAAAACTCCACTCCATTAAATGGGAAGAAGCAGATACAGAAAAGGTAAGAAAAGTATGCTCTCTGATTTCTATAGGCGGTAATTTGTTATTGTGTTACTCACTACTCCTTCGTGTATATTTTGGCTTAATGCCAGAGCAGTACATGCCGGGTGTTTGCTGGTCTACTTATCAAGCAGAGAGCCATAGTAGTTAGTCTTAGCCTTATCATAACAGAATAACACGCCGAAGCCCTACATTTCAGATATTAACAGAGAGAAGAGATTGGAGTTCGCCAAACGCTATATAAATGAGCCAGATTCTTTTTGGGAAAGTCAGTGATGACTCGAAATTTAATGTTTTCGGATCAGAGCGGCCTAAAAAAGATTGGCGAGGAGAAATTACTGAACTAAATGAAAAAAAATCTTATTCCTACCGTTAAGCATGGAAGAGGAAATGCAATGGTTTGGGGGTGCATAGCTGCATATGGTGTAAAGAAAATGCTTTTTATTGAAGATAAAATGAACAAACATCAAACATTTTGAAGAATAATTTGCATGATAGTACCGTTAAACTTGGACTGGATGCTAAAGGGTTCTTGTTCCAACAAGACAATGACCCAACACACTCATCTTATCTCGTCTTGCTTATTTACTACTGTAAGCAGCTTAAAACTCCACCTCAATTACCGGATCAGAAATGAATTTGAGAGTTTTTGTTCGTTAAATATTGAATAAAAATATTCTTTTTTACGAATATATTAAAATTGTGTGTGTTTTTTTTTATATAAATCGTACCAGGTGTATGTGTTTATAAACTGTGAATGTACAAATAAATTGTGTGACCAAAGTATTAGTATTTAGTTTTGTAAAATAATTACTAATAATTACATTTCTTGTAAACAAATAAATAAATAAATAGTATACCTACATATACATATCTACAGTCAAAATTAACGTACATTATTTCTCATATTTGGTGAATAGAAAAAATGTTGCTGAATTAGCAAATGTCTCATTAAATTTAAAGCATTCCTATCATGTGTCACATCTTTAATTATAATCATAACGGGGTTGGCCTGCCACACCACCTTTACCACCCTTTCATTACTGCGCTTTCATTCCATGCCACCACTAAGTGTTTCCCGTCAATCTAAGCAAAAGCAAAGGCAAATCTATTAAAAAATGTACAAGCTGCACTTAACTGGTAACCGCAACGAAACATTGTTGGCCGCTGAGCGTACAGGTGAGTATGTGTCGAAGTTACCTTTACACTGCACACACAGCTTCGTCGTATGAGGCCCACAAATGTGCACCACAAACTCAAACAGCGGTGGAGTATTAGGGCACCAATTTTTGAATTATGCAAATTTTCCACAGCAAAGCGACAAACACACAAAAACGCAGACTCCGTTACGCGAACACTTACATTCAGGCTAAATAGACTTATTTACAGTATATATACATATACAGTACATACATATGTACACTTATGCTGATTTTCGCCGATTCCACTTCCACTTGAAAACATTGGCAAAGGCGTTGAAAATTGGCGTCCAGACACGGAAAACGCTAGCACAAACAAATACACTCCCACCGTGCCTTCATCTAGCGGAGGTTAGTAGCAGCTTTTTAGGCGTTTGTTACATCAACGATCGATGCGCAAACAAATGCTAATGAGCAAAGCCACCAATTAAGCCTAAAATTAAACCGTTGACTTTTCGAACGTTTTGCGATGGTGCTCTTGAAAAATTGACTACTGTCAATGGGCTTTGCTTCATTAAATGCTGCGAGAGTTGCGAGCAATATTCGCAGATATTGATGTAATGAGATTTGCTTTTTAATTGAGTATTTACGAGTATAAGGTGTATACCTATGAAAGCGGTATTTCGTAATAACTATTTGTTTAACAAATTCGTTGGGAAATTATGGAAAATAACACAGCACAACAGTATTTCTGAGGATTGGGTTATCGTTCTTCTTCTTCTTCTTCTTAATTGGCGCGATAACCGCTTACGCGATTTTGGCCGAGATTAACAAAGCGCGCCAGTCGTTTCTTTGTCGTGCTAACCGGCGCCAATTGGACACACCAAGTGAAGCCAAGTCCTTCTCCACCTGATCTTTCCAACGCAGAGGAGGCCTTCCTCTTCCTCTGCTACCACCAGCTGGTACCGCATCGAATACTTTCAAAGCCGGAGCGTTTGTATCCATTCGGACGACATGACCCAGCCAACGAAGCCGCTGGATCTTTATTCGCTGCGCTATGTTTATGTCGTCGTACAGCTCATACAGCTCATCGTTCCATCGTCTACGATATTCGCCGTTGCCAACGTGCAAAGGTCCAAAAATCTTACGCAGAATCTTTCTCTCGAACACTCCAAGCGTCGCTTCATCGGATGTTGTCATCGTCCAAGCTTCTGCGCCATACGTTAGGACGGGCATGATGAGAGTCTTGTAGAGTGTTAGTTTTGTTCGTCGAGAGAGGACTTTACTGCTCAATTGCCTACTTAGTCCAAAGTAGCACTTGTTGGCAAGAGAGATTCTACGTTGGATTTCAAGGCTGACATTGTTATCGGTGTTAATGCTGGTTCCTAAATACACGAAGTCTTTTACAACCTCAAAATTATAACTGTCAACAGTGACGTGGGTGCCGATACGCGAGTGCGCCGACTGTTTGTTTGAAGACAGGAGGTACTTCGTTTTGTCCTCGTTCACCACCAAACCCATTCGCTTTGCCTCTTTATCCAGTTTGGAGAAGGCAGAACTAACAGCGCGGTTGTTAAGGCCGATGATGTCAATATCATCGGCATACGCCAACAATTGTACGCTCTTATAAAAAATTGTGCCTGAGCGATTAAGTTCTGCGGCTCGTACGATGCTCTCCAACATCAGGTTAAAGAAGTCACACGACAGTGAGTCACCCTGTCTGAAACCTCGTTTGGTATCAAACGGCTCGGAGAGGTCCTTCCCAATTCGGACGGCGCTGCTGGTGTTGAGCAACGTCATCTTACATAGCCGTATTAGTTTTGCGGGGATACCAAATTCAGACATAGCGGCATACAGGTAACTCCTTTCCGTACTGTCGAATGCAGCTTTGAAGTCGACGAAAAGATGGTGTGTGGCGGTTCTCCTTTCATGGGTCTTTTCCAAGATTTGGCGTATTGTGAATATTTGGTCGATGGTAGACTTTCCAGGTCTGAAGCCACACTGATAAGGTCCAATCAGTTGGTTGACGGTGGGCTTCAGCCTTTCACACAATACGCTCGCTAGAACCTTATAGGCGATATTTAGAATCCCGCGGTAATTGGCACAAATTGCAGGATCGCCCTTCTTGTGGATTGGGCAGAGCACACTTAAATTCCAATCGGCAGGCATGCTTTCATCCGACCATATTCTGCATAGGAGCTGATGCATGCACCTTACCAGCTCCTCGCCGCCATGTTTGAATAGCTCAGCCGGCAGTCCGTCGGCGCCCGCGGCTTTGTTGTTCTTTAGCCGTGATATTGCTATTCTCACCTCGTCATGGTCGGGTAACGGAACGACAATTCCGTCGTCAACGATTGGGGTATCCGGATCTTCACATTCTCTATGACATGCGCAGCTGTCACCGTTTAACAGGTTCGAGAAGTGTTCCCTCCATAATTTAAGATTGCTCTGTACGTCAGTCACCAGATCGCCGTCTTTGTTCTTACAGGACAACGCCCCGGTCTTAAAACCTTCTGTAAGCCGCCGAACTTTCTGGTAAAATTTTCGGGCGTTGTTCCTATTGGCCAGCATCTCAAGCTCCTCGCACTCACGTATTTCGGCCTCTCGTTTCTTCTGTCGGATAATACGTCTCTCTTCCTTTTTCAGCTCTCTGTAGCGATCCCACATGGCTCGCGTTGCGCCCGATCGCAGCGTGACTCTATAGGCGGCATCTTTTCTTTCGGCGGCAGCATGACATTCCTCGTCGTACCAATTGTTTTTTCGGGCTCGCCGGAATCCGATTTCTTCTTCGGCGGCGGTACGTAGCGAACGAGAAATGTTGCTCCATTGCTCGCGCATGCCGGTGTGTTGGGCAGTGCTCTCCGAGAGCAGGAGTGAGAGTCGAGTGGCGAATCTTCTGGCTGTCTGTTGTGATTGCAGCTGTTCGATGTCGAACATTCTTTGCGTAGGTAGATGTACGTTTTTTGCTGCACAGAGGCGTGTGCGCAGTTTGGCTGCAACAAGGTAATGATCCGAGTCGATGTTGGCTCCTCGGATCGTACGTACATCTAATACACTAGAAGCGTGTCTTCCATCTATCACAACATGATCGATCTGGTTTCGCGTTTTTCGATCAGGAGACAGCCAGGTAGCTTGGTGTATCTTTTTATGCTGGAATCTGGTGCTGCAGACTACCATGTTTCGGGCCCCGGCGAAGTCGATCAGCCTCTGTCCGTTACCGGATGTTTCGTTGTGCAGGCTGAATTTTCCGACTGTGGGACCAAAAATTCCCTCCTTGCCCACCCTGGCGTTGAAGTCGCCAAGCACGATTTTTATGTCGTGGCGGGGGCAGCGCTCATAGGAACGTTCCAGGCGCTCATAGAAAGAATCTTTGGTCGCATCGTCCTTCTCTTCCGTCGGGGCGTGGGCGCAAATTAGCGAGATGTTAAAAAATCGCCCTTTGATGCGGATTGTTGCGAATTTGCGCTCCTTTACATGGCAGCTGTAGTAGACGTCGCAAGGTCCTATGTTTTTCTTACCTTGCCCCGTCCATCGCATCTCTTGGATGGCAGTAATGTCAGCCTTTACTCTCACGAGGACATCAACCAGCCGGGCAGAGGCACCTTCCCCATTAAGGGACCGGACATTCCAGGTGCATGCCCTCAAATCGTATTCCTTATTTCGTTTGCAGGGGTCGTCATCAGTGTTGGAGGTTCTCATCCGAGGCTTTGTTGCTGTTTTCATTGGGGGGGCTTTTTAAGTGGCGGGTCCCAAACCCAGCGCACAACCAGCTATGCTGGGATGCTTCGCCTTCTCACTTTAGCTCACTCCCGAACGGGTGTTCGGAAGCTAACCAGAGGATACGTGGGCTAATCCCGGACGTTGTGAGCTGCTTGAACCATATGTAGAAGAATCGTCCTGGCCACTCCCAAGTGAATGGCGATCAGTAACTTTCCCCCCTTGCGTGGACTTCTACACATGGAACCATCCCATTGGGTTATCGTTCATGATATTTAATTTAAACTTAACTTTTTATGACTATTTGAAATCTGTGAACGAAATTTCTGTATCAGTTCTGGTTTCGGAAAAATGAGACATGAAATGCAGACCTTCTTGCAGAAGTTGAAGACAGAAAGCGTCAGCCTTCAGTCAGCCATCATTTGTGAATTCCAGTAGCTTCACTTAGATCCCCAGGATTACCGGGAAACTAGTCTGGGTGGTAGTGAAGGAAGTGTAACTTGATGCCAAGAGTTAGTTTTTCGACGCGTTGGGTATAGGCAGAACTTTCTTTATTTCAAAAATTAAAATTTACAATTTCAACAAACCAAATAAACTCACTCCATGCAAATGCTGGGCCTACCGTTAGATGAGCTAGACGAAGACGACCGGTAATTACGCTACACTGACAGAGTAAAGGTTCTGCTACAACAACAACAACAACTCACCCCATGCATTTTTCTAAATCTCTATGCTAATATCCGTAAAACTGTTGAATTTAATCCTCTTCACCTCTTTACTAAAATTTTGTGGTGATTTCGTTCTCGTTCGTAAGAAATTTTAGTTTCTTTTATTACGAACTTTCTTAGAAGCAGATTTCGGCAGAGTCAGATCTCTGATTAGATCGTTTAAGTCATATGGGTAGAATGGTTTGTGCGTTTCCATGTCATATTCAAAATCGCTTTCACTACTGTCAATTTTCGTTACAAAATCAATTAGCTTCTAGTGTGAAGCATTAGCTTGAGGTTCAGGGCACGTCAATACACCGATCGCATTCAAGGATATTTCCATTTTGCTCGATTATGTGGACCAAACAAAAATAGCTGTCGACATTATGGTTCACGGGGGTTCCAATATCACAGCGGTTTCATATCTAAAACTATTTCGTTCCTTATTTGTCCATGAAACTCTTTTACTTGTTTAATTTTTTTGATTGGTGCAATAACCACTTAAGCGATTTTGGCCGATGATTATACAAAGTGCCCCGGTCTTTTCTTTCTCGTACTAACCGGCACCAGTTGGGCACACCAAGTGGACGACATGCCCTAGTCAACGAAGCCGCTGGATCTGTATTCGCCGCGCTATGTCTAATCATACAGCTCATTGTTTCATCGTCTCGGATATTCGTCATCGCCAATGTGCAAAGGTCTAAAAAATCGTACACAGAATCTTTTTCTCGAGCGCTCCAAGTGACGTCTCATTGGATTCTGCCATTGTTCAATGTTTGTGCGCCATACAATAGGACCGGCATAATGAGAGACTTATAAAGTGTTGCTGCTATTCGTCGAAAGAGGACTACATTACTCAATTGAATACTCAGTTCTTAGCAGCACTTGTTGATGTCAAATTTTCATTGCGTGCACAATGGAGTAATTCAGAGTGCATTCAAAGAGGTTTGGCCGATATTTTCTTTACCGATGGGCCCAAGAATGAAATAGGTTCTTGAGCCGGATGGTACTTAAACGATAGTAATAACTATCATTACGCTATGGGTTTCCAAACGGAAATTTTTGCCATTCTGTAGATGGGGAGATGGGGCAGGAAACAGATTGATGTCTTTAGTTTTTTTTTTTTTTTTTTTTTTTAATGGAAATACTTTATTTGCAATCTATCTTAGAATACAGATATTCAGCAAAAGAGATCTTATTACCTAATGACAGCATAGTATTTACACTGGTGCAAAACTACATAGACAACTATAGAATTTTTTCTTTTTACAATTCTTATGCATATTTTATGTTATTAGATTTAATTTTTTTGTTTTACTCGAAAATTGTATAACTTACTTTATGTATAACTTATATTAGGATTTTAAAATTTATTGGAGCCTTTTAAAAATTTCATATTTAGCTCTTTTTTTTTTTTTTTTTTTTTTTTTTTTTTTTTGTTTTTTATTATTATTATGATTAAATTGACAAATTTAAAGGAATGGCAAGTCTAAGACATGATTGCGCTTTAATCGTCTAATTTCATTGGTTGTGTCCAACAGGCAAATCGCATTTGTGTTTACATGATTTGACAATCGTTCAATGTATCTCTTAGAATATACTGAGATTTCTCTCTTAACAAATGGAATACGTAGATCCTTGTGTATGGCTTCGTTTGTGATAAACCAAGGTGCATTAACAATTGTTCGCAAGGTCTTTGACTGGTAGCGTTGCAAAATCTCCACATTGGACTTACTAGCAGTTCCCCAAAGCTGTATACCGTAGGTCCATATAGGCTTCAATATAGCTTTATACAATCTAACCTTGTTTTCCAGACTAAGTTGAGATTTGCCACCAAGTAGCCAGTACATTCTCTTGGTTTTATTTTTAAGCTGTTGATGCTTAGCTTTAATATGCTTTTTCCATGTAAGGCGTCGATCAAGATGCATTCCCAAGTACTTGACTGTGTCGCTAGTAGGAATTTGATGACCATTTAAATACACTGGAGGACATTGTTCTCTTCTTAGTGTAAATGTAACATGAATAGACTTTTCATGATTAATATTAATGTTCCATTTATTGAGCCAAGTTTCCAAAGTGTTCAAGTGATTTTGTAGCAGGGAGGAGGCCTCTGCAGGGGACTCACTAGATGCGATGAAGGCTGTATCATCAGCAAAAGTCGCCACTTCTACCTTTTCTGTTGTCGGCATGTCGTAAGTAAATATCGTATACAAGACTGGCCCTAAAACGCTACCCTGAGGCACACCTGCGTTGATACTATATATTTCAGATGACGCATCTTGGTGCTTTACATAAAAGTGCCTGTCGCTTAGATAGGATTTAAGCACTAAGTAAAAATGTGCTGGTAAAAGTTTTTTAATTTTAAAGAGCAGTCCCATATGCCAAACTCTGTCGAATGCTTGTTGTACGTCAAGAAAGGTTGCAGAACAGTATTCTTTTCTTTCAATCGCAATCTTTAGTGACAGTGATTGTTCAAGAATGTAAGAAGAAGCTTACTTTTGTTCCAATACAGAATAAACTTGTATTTAATTGGGTTCCAGGATACTGCGGTTTTCAAGGGAATGAAATTGCCGATGAATTGGCTAACTGTGGATCAGCGGTTACCCGACAGGTGTCATAGCCAATAAGCGGAATCAGTACTGCCGGAATCATAAAGTGGATCACCGATTATGTAGCTGCAGAACTGCAAAGTGTTTCTGACAAGCGCGAATAGAAAACTGTCGAGCTTTCTTCTAAAAGACGTTCTATTGATGGCTAGTATTATTACAATAAATACATCTATTTCTCTATTCCAGCCTATCTTTTTCCTTCTGTTACTTCTCTCCTTTCCTCCTCGACTATCCACCCTTTCACTTTCCAGAGCTTTAAATACAATGAGCTGTTTAGCATGAGTGTTTTAGGAGTTCACACATCTCTCAGTGCTTCTTGCCTAGACTTTTCAAATTTCAGAGGTACTTCGTCTTATCATTCCATTCTATTGGCATCGCTTCTTTATCCAGCTTAGAAGAGATAGAACTAACGGTTGGTTGAAACTGATATAAATATCATCGGCATACTCCAGCTATGTACGTTCATTCTTAATCAAGGTCTCACGAAAACCCTTACTATATGTCCATCTAAGTGGAATCGATTTAGTTTCAAATTGAGCTATCGATGTGGGCCCACACTGGCAATTTTACAATTAACAGATGAAAATGATTTTACTTTGTTGACGATGATTTCCTCCGCCCGCTCTAGTCACAAATGCAGCAGATCCATGCCAGCCAAAAGTTTCAGATCTTTAAAAAAATTTAAAACAAATTGATTGTTTAAAATTTATTTTCATTGAAAATTTGCTTCAATTTACTCCCCATCAATATCGCTTTCCATTATTCATAGAATTGTTTTTTAATTTTTCCTCAAAGTAACGCAAACTAAGGGCGGCACTCCACGCCCAACTATTCGATGAGAGAGTGCCTGCGGCCGCGTAGCATGGAAAAGTTATGAAGAAGTAAATAAAAAATAACAAAACAAAAAGCTTTGAGTTGGAGAAAACCGTAATTTTTAGTGACAAAAGGAATTATATAATAACATTTTTGGATCGAATGGTCATCGGATGGTAAAGCGGAAGAGCTTCGAATGAAAACCGCATATTAAGATGCCTAGCTTAATCATGACAGGCTCAGGTAGTCAGAAAACTAATTTTTATAGATAGCACAATGGAAAATCTTCCTTATTTGTCCATTCTTAAGCAAAAATTACATTACAGTGCAAAAAAATGGGTACGCCAAGGAACGAGTTCCTACTTCGACAAATTAAAGATCCCAAAAATTAAGCCGCTCCTTAAACTCTTGACATACATTCTATAGAAAATCTCATCTAAAATGAACCTCGAGCCTGTTATGGTCGAAGAATTTAAAAAACTACTTACCGACTTTTGACGAATGCTGTTAGAATCTATGCCCAGACGATTTGTGGTTGTTTCCAAAAAAATTGATTATTTACATTTACAAGCACACATGTGGCGCGAAATTAAAAATCCAATTTCGTTTTTGAATAACTTTTTACTTCATAAAAAAATGATTTCGAAAAATGGAAATCTTTATTATGACTTTTACGCGCTTTGTGAGCTTTGGCCATCTGCATGTGGGACTTCCATACATCTCGATCGCTTGCGACTTTTTTCCAATTCCTTATCCCAAATTTATTTATGCCTTGGTCTTCTTCCTGCTCTAGTGTTGAACGCTCTGGCTTCAATTTTTCTCTACGCCCTCGTTCCTTCCATTCTTGTTATATGTACATATAATATGTATGCCCCAGCCATCTTAACCGGTGCGCTTTGATCAAACGTATAACATTTTCGCCATTTACAAGTTGGAATAGCTTATCGTACAACCTCATACGTCGCTCGCCGTGAACTTTAATAACTCCAAAAATTTTCTGCTCATTTACATTTACCTTGTATGGTATTTATACATCACTCAAATACTTTTGTGAGCAATGAATTGTGATTGTTAAGTTTCTATGAAAAAATTAAAATTTATTTTTAAGTTTTCCTGAATTATTAATGTAGTATTAATCTTTAGTTTATAGTATATATTTTTAATTTAATTTATAAATAAATTATAGGAAATTTAATGATTTCAATATTTACTTAATCATCATCGCATGCAAAATACTTATGTATGTGAGCCACTGTATGTAGATATATATGTACATATGTAGTATTATACTTTTAATTAGCTCACCGAAAAATTACTTTAATAATTCATGAAATGAACATGCGCAAAATTAAATTACTTTGTAGAAAATGTAGAACTAAATTGATTAAGCTGCAGATTTTATATGAATGTAAATACCCAACCCTACACTTGTTGCCGAATTTCATTTAAAATGGAACAAGTCCCTCTGGCTTCCAAAAACAAATAACAAACACATTTTACTTACGCTCAATGAATGTAAAAGTCAAATGTTTAATCGCTTTTACAGTTGTTATATTTTTTTGTTTTCATCTAAATGTCGTCTATAATTTGGAGGTTTGGTAAATATCACACATAGATGGATACACACATACACACGTGCATATTAATATACAGTTATGCGATTGAACAAATGTAGGTATAAATATGTAAGTAAGTAGGCCCCAGTGTGATGTGGATACGACAGCAAAACAAGCACAACAACCGCTTGTGTGTGGCCCAGGCGCGCAACCAGGATTATTTTTCGGGGGAGTTTTGTATAAAATTTTCTGAAAAATATAAATATGTAGATATAATTAACACTTTATGCAGGGAAGAAATACACTAGACGGTTCGCCATTGCGGCCGAAGAGCGACCGCTATTAGAAAACAAAATATGAATAAAAAAATTGCAAAAATAGGATATAAAATAGTAAAAGTAAAGTAAATATTTGTAGGTCTTCGTACAACTTAGTGAAAGCATAGATAAGCTAGTTTATGAATCAGTTTCAGCATTAGGGACTTCATCGAAAGCTTTGGATAAGTCCGTGTAGATGCAGTCGACTTGACATCCAGAAGGAAACGCTGAGATTCACTAAAAACCGCAAGGTTCAAAAACCATGTTGGTTAGAGCAGATTAAATTTTTAGCAGAAAAATAAATCTTATCCTTAACTACGCATTCTAATAGCTTAGAAATATTAGAGTTTCGATATGGACCTGTAATCGCATAAAACACTATTGTTTCGATATTTGTAAATGGGAGCTACCGAAGCAACTTTCCACCTAAAGGTACAACTAGCGCATGACAGCCCTTAAAAAGAAGGGTCGATATACCGTCAACATCTGTACACGGCATTATGGTAATCCTAATAATTTCGAGAATACTTCCTTCAGAGATATATCGGTTTATTTTATACTACATTATAAAGTCATATAATTTCGTAGAAGAAACGCATATTTTATATGACAACGTCAGTTAAATCTCAATTAAAAATAGTCAATATCGAAATATAAGTAGCATCCCCCGTACGCCCCTATTTATATGTATGTACATAAGTAAGTAAATGTGCACTGTGTGTAGCCATCTTCTTTTCCAACTACTCCCACACCTTGATGTCGCCCGCCATACATCAAATGAAATTGAATTTTGTTTTGTACAACCACATTATGTCACACTGCGTTAACACCGTTTCAATTTTATGAATATCAGACAGAAAGTGGCCTGTAGGAAAGTAGCGGCGACATTGCTTAAACTTCCATTGATTTACATACGGAAACCTTTGCGGGAATCGAACCTGAATCAGCACGTTTTGCCGATACTTAGACACTTCGCCTTTCAAGGAGTTATTTCGTTTTACCTCTCCCAATATACAAGTTGGCACAAAATTAATCACCCTATCAGAAGATTTATAATTTTTCAAATGCCGTTGAACATTTGACATTTGCGCACTAGACAGCTGCAGAATACAAACAGACAAGCAATGGAGCGCGTACATGTCAATATAGAGATTTCCTTCACACAAAATAATTTGTTATTCAATAAAAATGTTATTAAAAAATAAAGTTGGATTGAAATTGGCGCTTGGCATAATTCGAATTATACAAGTCAATCCCTCAAAGTGATATTCACCCAATACCTGAAATAAAAATGTAATAAAACTAAATCCACCAGCATACAGAGAGACTTTAAGGGGTTATATACTGTTGGAAGGCCGAAAAAAACGAATTTCGCAGAATTCTTCTGACAAAACTTTTAAATTTATTGATCTAAAAATTTGTACACATATTATGTTATCTTTTAACGGTATTTTAAGACTTATTATTAGTAAAACTAGCGGCCGCCGTAGCCGAATGGATTGCTGCGTGACTACCATTCGGAATTCAGAGAGAACGTAGGGTCTAATCTCGGTGAAAGACCAAAATGAAGAAAAAATTGCCTCGGCAGGCAATGGCAAACCTCCGAGTGTATTTCTGCCACGAAAAAAGCTCCTCATAAAAACATATCTGCCCTTCGGAGTCGGCTTGAAACTGTAGGTCCCTCCATTTGTGGAACAAATATATATGTATATATATAATATATGTACTACATTAACAAAATAAAATAAAAACAACGATTTTTTTGAAAATTCTAACTGTATATAACCCCTTAAAATACAATCTTATCTGGCATTGGTATTCTTATGGTGCTCACACTCACCATCGTAAACGTACGCCCGTATCAGCTGACACGATGAAACTAATGAGAGCCCCATATAAATGAATTCTCACCACCATTCCGTAGTATTGTAGATCGTTGTTTCATTGTGTCAGCTGATACGGATGTACTGGCGTACTTTTACATTGGTGAGTGTGAGCACCAATATACAGTAGAGCTCACCTTTTTAGGTGAAGATTAGTTTTTATATTTCAATTAGGCTTAAAGCCTTTGATCTGAAAATTATTATGTCGGATATTTTCTTTAAAATTTCATTATTAACTTCATTTATTTCCAAGTCACAGATATATTGGGGAAAGCTGCAGAGCACATTAGCTTGCAAGGAGAGTAGTGGTTACCCAAATATTACATATATTTTCAGAGGAAGATTTGATAGGCATGACCTTTGTCTCGATTAAATATAATATGTATTTAATGAGGACTGGTTCTAATCAATTGAACCGGTCTACCTATTCCCAATAAGAGCTGAATTTTGTAAGTGAATAAATGTCCCTAATTACGGATAAAAACAAAAAGAGGCACTCACTTTAAACTACAGGAAAGGAATCGCTTAGCTGATGCAGAAATTTCCTACTGGCCTTTATACGAGTATGAAAGTACTCGTACGTATCCATCTATCCGTGGTGTAACGTGCATGCATGCATGAATATATAAACACCGGCTTTGTCGCTTATGTACACTTGCGAAACAAGTTGTGATCCAGTGGATGGGTCGACCAAAAAAATTGAATTTGTGCCGTATTCAGAAAAAAGCTCTTGGTCAAGAGTTTACACACACAATGACATAAATTTCCCACTATCTCTACTAAATACATTTGCATTTAGGCGATACAACCGAATTGTACACCGTCACATGTAGCGGTGAAACAGCCGATATCTTCACTTGAACAGCAAATGTCATAAAGACGTCAAATTCTGTGTCAAAAGCGGTGAATTTTGACGCATAGGCGAGAGCGACATGTATTGTATTTACATACATACATACGTACAAAACACAACACATATGGATATTAGTGACGATTTTCTTTTTCGAATTAAAGTTAAAAGTAAGAGGAGGAGTGATTCCAGTTCGAAATGATAGTAGTAGATCTGTATAGAAAAGCCTCCAAAGCTTTTTTCTTTCGCAAGTAAATATTTTATTTTTTTACCTAATTTAGTTTTAAATTATTTACCTGAGTGTAAAGAGCAAGCTATTAAAATACATATCTGAACCAAAAACCTAGTTCGCGCGTAAATGGTGTACTTGAAGTAAAATTTCACGAAGAATATGTATTTCTATAGAAAATGTTAGCCCATGAATCCTCTCATGAAAAATTGGTCTCCCTTTTTTCTTTAAGTTTCCAAAATAAGAACTTGGGAAGCCATTAGAAGATTCACATATTCCAGAGAAGGAATTTTTTTCTAGAAACATTCATCTAATTAATTTTTTCGTGAAATTTTCGTTCTCCACTTTTCTGTAAGGCTGCAAAAAAGAATTGGGAAGCCGTTAAAAGGTTCAAAAGTTCTAGAGAAGGATTTTTTTTTTTTGGAAATTTCGAACTCAACTCTGATGAAAAGGTCATCTTACTCTTTTCTTAAAGTCTGTCAAACTTAATTTGCTAGGTTGCTAGAAGATTCACATGTCCCAAGCAAAAAGTTTTTTCTAGAAACATTCAACTCATTAATTTTCTCGTGAAATGGTCAATCTCCACTTTTCTGTAAGTTTTCAAAAAAGAATTTGGGAAGCCGCTGGAAGCTTCAAATGTTCTAAAGAAGGAATTTTTTGGATAATTTTAACTCATTAATTCTCTTATGAAAAGATCGTTTCACTCTTTTTTTTTAAATCTATCAAACTAAACTAAGCTTGTCAAACAAAAGCGAATTTGGATGATCGCTAAAGAATTCAAAATATTCTAAAGACGAATTTTTTGTTTTTCTCGAAAATTTTAATCCAGTTACTCTCCTATGAAAGGATCATTATCTAACCCTTTCATTAAATTCGGCTAAAATGAGTTTCAGAGTGTTAAAATATTCTGAAGGCTTTTTTTCAGTTTACTAAGAATTTTTATTTAAAGTTTCGGAGATCACTACAACTCCTCCAATTATAATTTTGTATTAAGAATTGCAAAAATCGCTTTAATGGATTTCTGTTTTTTTGTTTTGTTTTTTTTTTTGTCGGGACAACTAGCAAGTGCAGCACTCAGACATTAATTGACTCAATTGTACTACACTTGGATTCCCTTTTAATTTTCTTTAAATCTTCCCGATCTCCGAAGAAATCTGAGTAGATCTTGTAGTGCCAAGGAGCCAAGATGGTCGCTTCTTAACACATCAGTGCCAAAGACCTCAAACCTGATTGGAGCGAAGGCGGGGCAGACACACAGGAAGTGGTCCGCCGTCTCATCCTCCTCTTCACAAGCTGGTCAGAGTACACTGTCTGAGATGCCCAACCTTTCCATGTGCTTTGCCCACAGAAAGTGGCCCGTCATCAGTCCAACCAGCCTTCTGCACTCCCCTCTGCTTAATGACAGAAGGGTTTGCGACAGTCCATCGGACATGACAGGTAACAACAGCTTTGTCCATCTGCAGCCTCTCTCAGCCTGCCAAGCTCGCTTGTGGGTGGTAGTTACCCATTTGCTAACCGTGGCTGTGATGGAAGCAGAAGGGAGTGGAAAAACGGGCTCTGGGCCAAAGAAGTTAGCCTCAGAGCCCATCTTAGCTAAGGAGTCAGAGGTCTCGTTACCCGCGATACCCACGTGTCCCGGGACCCATGTTAGCATCAGGCTATTATGTCTACCGACATAGTTCAGCCTGGATTTACAGGAGTTGACTACCCCTGATGTGGTTGGAGGGCTGTCTAAGGCCATTAGCGCAGCTTGGCTGTCGCTGCAGACACATATAGATCTGCCTCTCAATCGTTTTTCCACAACAAAGTTCATCGCTTCTTGAACTGCATACACCTCCGCTTGAAACACAGATGCATGCATTCCAAGAGCAAAGTGCAGTTTTGTCCCGCTGGATTCCACGTAGACCCCAGAGCCGGAGCCATGCTCGGTCCTGGAGCCATCCGTAAAAATACGAAAACCTCCACAAATAGGAGGAGAAGCTCGGCCAAACACCCAAATATATATATGTATATAGTTATATTAAACTCGTAAAATTCTTATTACCGCTCAAAGGCGTATTAGGCCCAAATAATAATAAAAAGTACATAAGGAAAAGAATTTTGAGTAAACTATTTTTCCCAGCGTTTTGCTCGCAAAAACTTCAAATGTGGTATACCAATTTTCAGAATTTTTGTTACTTTGAAAACTTTATTTGAATAACCACTTAAATCTTTTTAGGAGCTTGCTGAATCTGCGCTTTGCTCTAATTTTATTTTCTGTAGTTTCAACGCTTCACTTTCTCTGCAATAACTCGTAACTTTCTTTTTGTCGCTTTGCACGCTTTTCCTTTTGTAATTTCCTTTTTGGCGCTTGCCAGAGCAGAGAATTTTTTTTCCAAATTCTTTGAAAACTTAAATCTGCGCTGAACCCGAACTTCACGCTATAGTGAAAAACTGTTCATATGAATCTTTTTAGGGGATTTTACGGTCATAATCTTTCTTGTAGTTGTGTCCGCCTTTATTTTATGCCTGTAGGCATTTTTTCGTGCTTCTAAAGTATTTTACAAGCGTAGTTTAGGTTAATGGCATTAGAAAATGGCTCTACAAATACGAAGAGAAGTAGCGAAATATAGGAATGTGGGTGCGTACATACGTGCACATTTAAATATATAAATATACATACATATTAAAGGTTATATTTGCGAATTAAGTGAATTTATGGAAGCGTATCTCATAATTTTTACTTAAGCTGACGAGGAAAGTCTCAGCTAAAAATTTACAAGAATTTCGCCCGAAATGAACTTCACCTCGAATCGGCTGGTGTTGTTCGAACATAGGAATAGCAACTTTGATAGATACATGAAAATTTTAAATTTTCAATGGATTAATAAAAATCTTGTGAAAATTTAAAACGCGTTCAATTGCAAAGCGAACTTCGCTTAAGGAAGAAGAAAATGTAGAACATCGGACAGCTAGCAGACAGCTGAGAGACAGTTATAATACCTTGGAGCTGCCTGAAACTTTGTAGGTATAGTACGATTTATTGTTTGCGTATCTACCTAACAAATTAAATATTTTCAGCGAGGTGGAAGCGCTCTTCGCAAAATCTAGCGCAGTAGAAAGTCACGTGGTCTGCACTCTCATCTTTGCTGCTAGATTAAAATGGTGGAGATACACAAGAAAACCACCATTTCGGCTGAGAATCTGGCTTAGATAGAAATTTGTTTCGCCGTGTTCTTCTACGAGTATGGTTATACCTCATAAAACTGGTTTAATTTACTACATTTAATGCTGTCAAATCTCTTTTTCGATATTAGGCAAGCCTCGTTAGACTGTTGTCTAGGTTTAGGTAGGTTGTTGCTGCAGCTCGTAACTTTTCATAGAGAGGTCGGCGGTGAAGGGATAGAGGCACCGAGTTTTCCGTGCTCTGACAAGAAACTTTGCGTTCTGGTTCATCTCAATGTTTTTGATAACTATAGCCTAAAAACAAAGCAAATGCAAGCAACCCGATTACAAGTGTCTGTTTGCAGTCTTGCTAATACTCGTTAAATGCTTCTAAATAAATGTCATTTTCGGCAACTATTTTCCTGTATTTCCAGCATTTATTTATTCATTTATAAGGAGCGCAACTAAGTTCTCGCTGGTTTTTTGACGTAATAACGTCTTATAATTCGATGTAGCCGGCTGCACGCACCAAAAAATGCGGCATTACCTTGCGTCATTATCTTGCTTATGCGCTGTTACCTTGCTTGAACTGCAAGCGAGAGCGCGGAACGAACGACAAAGAGGCACAATCGGCCCCCGCGTTCGGCAACGTTCGACATCTGGATATCTCCTACTTGAGTGAGCATATAAATATATGTACATATGTATATGCGCATATGTATATAAATTCACATATTTGTATTTGCATATGCCTTCTTCCTGTGTGCATGGTAATGAACCATTTCTCTGTTGAGTATAGGACGATGATAGAAAAAGTAGGAAATGAAAGGGAGTGTTTCGAGTGTAGTGTCTTGAAAAAGGCAAATCGATGATGTTGCCTCTTAGTGTTGTTGACTTATTAACGTCTGATGCACAATCGAAATTGAACATATCTTTCATGAATTTGAAAAATGTTTCGTAATTTTTCACGTTTGTGTAAATGTAACGTGACCTATTCCATTGCGATTCCATTTACCTCCTTCTCTATATCCATACAAAATATCTATCAAAATATCAATAAAATTAAAATTTTCTTTTGAAAAATGCAACCATTCCATCAGTACTTTCTTATGACGTTGTCACGTTAAACTATCGTCAGTAAACCGACTTTACAGACAACCTCTTTTTTTATGAAAATACAACTTTATTCTGAAAACTAGTTACAAGAAAATCATTATAAGTATTTCCCATCGCTGGCTATTACTTTTTCCCATCTTTCTGGTAGATGTCGTATACCGTCGCGGTAAAACTGTTCATCTTATGAGGCTATCTACGGATCACGTAATTTTTTGATGTCTTCATATGAATGGAACTGATGGTCAGCTAGACCATGTGCCATCGATCAGAACAGGTGATAATAGGACAGCGCAATATCTGGAGAATATGGCGGGTGGGGTAGGATTTCCCATTTCAGTGTTTCCAGTAGGTTTTGACGGGTTTGACAACGTGAGGCCGAGCGTTGTCATGCTGTAGGATCACTTTTTCATGCCTCTCTGCATATTGCGGCCGCTTTTCGCGCAGTGACGTAGAAGCATGACCGGGCAGTCCCCATGACTTTCTTTTCTTTGGATTGCTGTAATGAATCCATTTTCCATCACCCATCGCTGGAGTAGTAGACTTCGGAAAAATGTAATTAAACTCTTAGCTAAAAATTTGTGACGGCCTGTGTTATCCAGTTTCCCAAATTCTATGTTCAATGCAATTTTTACTATTTTTCGTTTGTCAAAATTAAAATAGTTATAAAATTTTTTTTTAATATTCTAAAATTTTACTATTTAATAAGTCGGTAGGAGAAAAGTGTGTAATGCCGTTCGTGGAGGTCGGTATAACGCTTCTCGTACTCACCGGTAGCTGCTTTTTCGTATTGGGAGCCTACTATCAACACAATGATTTCTTGTATAAACTCCATAGGCTCATACAGGAAGATCCATACGCTTTCTATATACGGGAAAAGCTGTACGATACGGTTGGTAACGACAATAGACACGAATTTGAAAAATTCTCAAGCATTTTCCCTTATTTAGCTCCAACTTTTCAATCCCAACTGTTTGGACCAATCAGATGTATCCAATTCGCGCATGTCACAGATCATGAAATATGGCTTCCCCGGCTTAGACGACATACGTGTCTATTCGGATTTTATACTCTCATACGACCGTCGCAATCGTGTTGCTCATTGGGTTTACGAACATTTACGTGCCCCCTGTGTTAAGAATACTGGAAATGGCGTAACTAGTCACAAAGCTAACTATCAACCTGATATGAGTGTCCCTTCCAACTTTCGTTCTGTTTTGACCGACTACAAAAATTCGGGCTTTGATCGTGGACATTTGGCAGCCGCCGGCAATCATAAATGCCATCAAACACATTGCAATGAAACATTTTATCTGACCAACATTGCGCCACAAGTGGGAAGGGGTTTCAACCAAGACGCATGGAACAATTTGGAGATTTACGTACGTGAATTAACCGAAAACTATGGATCTGTTTATGTTTGTACAGGCCCAATGTATAAGCCAAAGCGTCAGTTGCAAGATGTTACTGAAGTGAGAAATAGCAGAACGAAGAATGATAAGTGGTGCGTGGAATATGAAGTAATTGGTGAGAATACCGTCGCCGTGCCGACACACTTTTTCAAAGTTATCACTGTGGAATCCAAACTGTCAGGCGGATCACCCTATATGGAAGCGTATATAATGCCAAATGAACCTATTAGTAGAAATACGAATATACGAAATTTCCTTGCTGACATCAGAGAAATCGAACACATTGCAGGGCTACAGTTTTTCAATGGCTTGCGCCGGAGCTTCTTTTTTGGCACTAACTATACCACTACTCCGGAAATATATAAAAATTTCGCATAACTTCATTGTCGTAAGAATATATTTGGAATGGGCGATCAGAATGCAGAACCATAGATTGGCCACAACGTTATGTTTTTTAATTCAAAATTTCTGTTTCAAAGCCACATAAGCCACGCTATAGATTTCACTGATCCGTATACTGTCAAATTACTTTATAACCAGAATACATATACTGTTTTCATCTGTGAACTATACGATGATTGTTGTCATATCAAAAAACTTGAAGAAGTTCAAAAAATTCTACCATACAGTTGTAGATGTCTGCTGATAAACTTTTAATTGTGGGAAAAATATATATGTAGGAAAATACATAAGTGATAAAAAAATTCAGCTTTAGAAGTGGATCTACGCGTAAACACAGAGAAAACGAAATATATGCACTTCGCAAAGAAATCGAGTGATGATGCACACTTTGAAATCGATGGTGAATGCATACAGAGGTTCGACAAATTTAAATACTTTGGTATCAGCAGTAATTATGACACTTCTCTGGCAATAAATGACCGAGTAAGTGCGGCAAATAAAGCATTCTTTGCACACATAAAATTATTCAAGTCTCGATTGCTATCAAAAGCTCCAAAGATGGCAATGTATGATATAAAGCGCTTGTAATATACAGCAGTGAGATATGGGTATATACACACGGCAACGAGGTTTGAAAGAAAGATACTGCGAACAAAATATGGTCCCTTTTGGCGAGATAACGGAACATAACCGATAAGATACAATCACGAGCTCAACGCATTGATACATAACGGCAACGTAATACGCGTTATAAAAAGTCAACAAATCAGATGGCTGAGACACGTGTACATAATGCCCAAATGGAGAGCTGCCAGTACAGCATTCCATAGACAACCAATTGGATGGAGAGGTGGAGATAAACTAAATAAACGCTGGGTTGACCGTTCTTGTGGAAAATGGAGGTCACAAACTAGAAAGGGGTAATAGAGAATCGATCGAAGTGGAAAACCATAGTTGTGGAAGCAATTATCTGCACAAGGCTGTAGTGCTAATTATGATGGTAGAGAACTACAGGGTCCGGCACTCGAAGTGTAACCAATTATAATGGTCATAAATTTAGTTTGCAAAATTACTTTTATTCAATTTAAAGTAAAAAATGTGTGAAAATAATACAAAATTAAGAATCAATTTACTTTTACTCGATATGACCACCTTTTGCCTTGACTACGGCCTTGAGACGGTCCCGAAACGAATCACAAGCTGCCCGAATGTGACTTGTAGGTATTTTGGCCCACTCGCGGACAATGGTTTTGTTCAGCGCCTCGACACTGGAGAATCGGTGTTCGGACCAGCTCTCCAAAATGGCCCAAAGAGAATAATCCATCAGATTTGCGTCTGATGAATTTGAGAGCAATTGTGTGGACGTTATGAAGTTCTTAACGTTGTTTTTTACCCATTCTTGGTTCACTCGAGCTTTGTGAGACGGTGCCGAGTCTGACGGTGAAACTTCCATGGTCTGCCACCGAAATGCTTACAGCGGCCTAAACCATTACCTGTGGCGAGTGCTGCCTCTTGGTGGCCATTCGATGACTCAAATTCTCGTATGGGTCAAATAAACCCTATCGTTTTGAGAGTTTACGAATTTCTCAATTTCAAACATTTTCTCGTCAAAAGTACAATGTTTGCAAATTAAATGCTTTCGGCCAAGCGAAGAAACTCCTTCGCTCTCTCAATTCTGACTTGTTGCTGCTTTGGTGTGAGACCGTGCGCTTTTTGGATCTTGTAAGGTTTAATTTTGAGATCAGATCAGATATTTTCAGTTCTCTCGCCATTTGATTGGCACTTCGTCGAGATTTTGCTCAAATCGCTTCTTCACACATTTCACGTGACGTTGCCGTCTTTTGATGGCTATCTCCTGACGTTTCGCTATTGTACCAGTATTATTGTAACGAGTAATGGTGCGATAAACAAGACTTTATTTGTTTTAAGGTGCTCGAGCTCACTAACAATCGCCAGTTGTGATTTTCCAGTTAATTATCATGCAATCCCACTATTACGTTTGAAATCCATTACTGACTTTCTTTTTTGCACTTACTCTCGGCACAATGCTTCCGTGCGCTTGTAAACAATACTCTGGACTGCCATTTAGCCAACTAACAGACAGATGATGCCCGTGCATCAATTCACTTGAATAATAGCCATAAATAAAATATGTTTTATAATTTTTCAATTGTTAGTTTGTGCAAATTTTAAACGAAACCCAAATAAACTCACCGCTCAAGAACTGTCAAACAACAGAAAAGAAGTAAACATAAGCCGATAAAAATAAAACAGCTGGCTTGTAGTTAAAATTCGCAACTGCAATAAATCGTTACACCATTAACTCAAAAGATTTAAAAATAATTTAAAAAAATGTGTTGCATAAAATATGAGTTCTTTTTTTTTGTAGTGAAATTAGTTTGGCACTCTGCATCGATTAATCACATTTGCTTCATAGTTTTGTCTCCGAATTCTGTGTCAAGCATATGGACTTCAATTCACATCTTCGCACTACATACATAGATATACGCCATCGGCTCATCATCGGCCATTCATAGAATATTTAAAAACGGATAAGAACAACATTATCGGCCGCTAGTCTTTTTTTGCGTTTTCTCCGCGAAAGAGGGAGAAATTCAGATAATACAACAAAATTTCGTAAAGTAATATAGAATAATTTCAATTTAACTCTCATTTAAACCGCTCAGCAGAGAAAATATTGCTAATGTCAAACTTTTTGATGCCAAAATGATGCGCCCAAAAGGTTTTAGTTGCATAAAAGTGTTTAGTAGTTTTCGTTAAATACAAACTTCCACAAAATACTCTATGAAACCATTAATAAAAGCAGTCGCAAAGTCAATCCTTCGCCGGCTGGAATACCACTTGGTTTCGGTAGCCCATATTGTTGTGAGTGAAAGATTTTCATCCGCATACTGCTGTTGTTCTAAAATCTTAAAACTACGAAGCGAGGTAAGTGATTGAGTTTCGCAGGCAATATTGCAATGACGAAATTAGTCGGCGTTTTGAAAACCCTAACAAAATTTTAGCTATAGGGCACAAAAGACCATGAAGTCGAAGTGCAAACCTCATATAGAAATTTTAGTTATTAATATGTAAAAAAACCTTGTATACATTATATTACTATTATGGGTTGTTGTTGTTGCAGCGTCATACACATTCCCCATACATGTATAGCGAATGCTGCTAGAGTGACAGTCCTTGGTCGAATACAAGTCCGTGTGGTTCCGATAAGGTAGAACCGACTGTCGTGGGAACGACATTACTATGGGTTAAATATCTTTTTTGACATTTTCGTATTTGCCCAATGCATTTCTTTACACTTTCGATATCTTCCTGCACTGAACACACCGCGTAATGCAAATTCGTTGCTTTTGCAATATTACCACATAACGCCAATTTTCGAACAATTTGACAATACCTATAGTATCAACTATTTTAGGTCCTCTCACTCATGACATCAAGTTTTTAGCAATTTTCCTTTTTTCCTTTTGTTTTATTGAGGTTTTACAATATATTTACATTAGCCTAGAGCTTTTGAAATACTTGCTTCATTAAATACACCAAAATCACGTCGTGATTATATACGGACTGGCAACTCTGTTTACGTGGCAAACGTCAAATCCGAATTTAAAGTAATAGGAGCTCCTCTGACGTGGAAGTGACATTTTTTCTCAATTTCTTCTCGGTTTTTAAAAGGAATTCAAGCCTTTAATTGTAGATTAATAATTTAAAAAATACTAATTACGCGAGTTTTAGCCCTGCACTTTGGATTAACTACGATTATAAAATATTATTTGCATTATCTATTAGCTTAAGTGGTTTCGAATTTTCACTCATTACCAACGAAGTGCTGTTCATACTGTGAGAAAGTTCTGCAACAAAGCCTCTACACCTTCCGCGCACTTCTTGTTTTATATATTTGGCAAACAAAGGAAAACCCAACTGACAGAAAAACTTGTATAAGTGGAAAAACATGAATCCAAACGTTTATGGGGCCCCACCACATCAACAACAACAACAATATCCGCCAGGTTGGCCACCGGCACCACAACAGCCAACACAACCAGGTGGAGCACCACCTCAAGTAGGCGCACAGATTGGTGGTTATCCGACTAGCAATATGCCTCCAACCTCGGCAGCACCCACACAGGGTGGTGCTCCTGGAGCACAGCCACCACAGCAAAATTATGGGCAAGGACATCAACCGGGACTGCTCAATGGAAACTATCAACAACAGGTTTGTCTAAGGCATAATGATAGTTTTGAAAGAAATATGAATGTAGGTTTTTGTGATAACGCCCGCGGCAAAAGTCAAGTTTTGAGGTCAACGAAATCATTAGAGATAACGCAAAGCGTTTTAACAAAAACCATGTAGCATAATTTCCGGTAACATATTATTTTATTTATTATTTCTTTTACAGTTAACCTCTGCAATGGGTGGTCTTTCCATGAATGCGTTAAAGCAACCTGCATCTGGTCCTCCACCCAATACTCAATACTCAAATGCTAATACACCTGGTGCGCCCATTTCCGCACCACCCACTAGTATTAGCGGTTCGGACGCGCTGCCGTTGTCAAATGGACCCCCAACTGGTGCACAATTGCAACAACAGCAGCCAACATCAATTAATAATAATCATTTGCTTTCGGGACCCTATGCAAATGGGCAAACAGCCAAACCATCGCAACCCCAAGGTCCAACTTCCATGTATCCACCAGCTCCACATACAGCGACTCCACCTATGCAATCCATACCTGGTGGACCCAACCAGATGACTGTTAACAGCGCAAGCCTTCCCGGATTGCCACATATGCCACCAAAACCGGCAGTAAGAATTGTCAAAAAAATTTCTAATATGTATTATAATAAGACCGACTAATCTTCAGGCTGGCCCGCCATTACCCGGACAACCACCAAATTCTGCTGCGCCACCGTCATCAGTAGCTGGTGGTATGCCCCAATATCAGCAACCAGGTGCGCCCCAAATGCCGCCTAGACCAGGACAGATTCCAACACAAGCCATGCCACAGCCACTTGGACCACAGCAACCGATGACAGCGCTGCCACCTCAACCGGGCATGCCACCAATGCCTGGTTATCCTCCACAGCCACAACCTCCGGGCTATCCACCACTGCCGCAGCAGCAACAACAACACGCGGGTTATCCCGCACAACCACAACAACCTGGCTATCCACCACAACCCGGACAGCCTGGTTATCCACCACAACCGCAACAGCCGGGCTATCCTCCCCAGCAATCTTTGCAAGGTGGCTACGCTGGCCAAATGATGCCACCAACACAACCCGGGCAACCGCCAATGCCCGGTCGTCCTGGCTTTAATGTATGTTAGCACGGATATTTTTAATTTAAATGCGACCGCTAATTATTATTCATGTTTTAGCAACCACCAGCACCGGGTGGCATGTACCAACAGCCGCAACAGTATGCCCAAGCTCAACGCCGTCTCGATCCCGATCAGATGCCAAATCCCATTAGCGTCATTATCGAAAATCAACGTAATGCTGGTGGCCCTTTTGTGACGAATCAGCCAGGTCTATTGCCGCCATTGGTAACCACAAAGTATGTGGTGCAAGATCAGGGAAATTCATCGCCACGCTATGTTAGGTACAGATAAATGGTCTTTATATATTTATTTATGATTTTTCATACAACTTTCTACTATTTCAGATCATCTTTATACTGCATCCCTGCAACTGCTGATTTATTGAAAACCACAGCTTTGCCATTTACACTGCTCGTTTCACCAATGGCACGTCCGGTAGAGGGCGAATTCGAGCCACCGGTTGTAAACTTCGGCGAATTAGGACCTATTAGATGCAATCGTTGCAAGGCGTACATGTCGCCAAATATGCAGTTTGTAGATGCTGGCCGGCGTTTCCAATGTCTTATGTGCAAAGTAACCACAGAAGGTAAATTCAAATTAAAATGAAATATGTATGCAATAAATTTATTACCACATAGTAAGAACTGGGTGCGAATATAGAGCTGTGAAAGCATTTTTTCTCTCTCTTTTAAAATTGTGCATTTTTGTTGCAGTATTTTAGCTTGTTTTTGAAAGTGTATGTAATTGTTTTGTAGTTGTAATGAACATATAATTTATTTTGCAGTGCCAACTGAATATTTCCAACATTTGGACCACACCGGCCAACGTGTCGATAAGTATGAGCGCGCCGAATTAGTACTGGGTACATATGAATTTACGGCAACAAAGGACTATTGCCGCGTAAGCATGCACTACTTTGTATTCAACACAATAATCAAATAAAGATGCGTTGCCTTTCTTGCAGAATAATACACCCCCGGAAATCCCCGCATTTATATTCGTGATTGATGTATCTTACAACACCATCAAATCGGGCTTAGTGCACCTACTTTGCTCACAAATCAAGCAAATCTTAAAGCATCTACCTATTGATCAAGGTCAGGATAAGTCTAAAATGCGAGTAGGTTTTATTACCTACAACAGCACAGTGCATTTTTATAATATTAAAAGTAGTTTGGCACAGCCTCAAATGATGGTCGTGGGCGATGTGCAGGTGAGTTTCATGATTCCGGCAACATTAGTTAGCAGCAAGGGATATAATATTATTTCTCACATATAGGACATGTTTATGCCCCTACTCGACGGCTTCCTTTGTCATCCCGAGGAATCCGAAGCGTTAATCGATGCATTAATGGAGCAAATACCGAAAATGTTTGTTGACACAAAGGAGACAGAAACTGTTTTCTATCCAGCTATACAAGCCGGTCTAGAAGCATTGAAAGCTTCTAATAGCGCAGGCAAATTGTTGGTTTTCAACTCCACACTTCCGATTGCTGAAGGACGTGGCAAGTTAAAGAATCGTGATGATCGCAAATTACTTGGTACTGAAAAAGAGAAAACTGTGCTTACACCACAGAGTGTTGCATATAATACGTTGGGTCAGGAGTGTGTGCAGAATGGAGTTTCCGTCGATTTGTTCTTATTCAATAATTCATACATTGATATTGCCACGCTGGGCCAAGTGTCGCGTCTAAGTGGTGGCGAGGTCTACAAATACACATACTTCCAAGTAAGTATAATAAAGTCAGATGTGTTATATTCCATACTTAATTCCACAAATATAAATTTATAATAGGCCGATCTGGATGGCAACCGTTTAGTTGAGGACATCATTAAGAATGTATCACGCCCCATTGCTTTTGATGCAGTGATGCGTGTGCGCACTTCGGCAGGCATACGCCCGACTGACTTCTATGGTCACTTCTTCATGACAAATACAACTGACGTAGAATTGGCTAGCATAGGTGAGACATTTTCTAAGTAATTGCTAAATGTTGTAAAATATTTACTTTTCTATTTGGTCACCCGAACAGACTGCAGCAAAGCGGTTGCTATTGAAATCAAACATGACGACAAATTGCCCCCTGAGGAGAATATCTACATACAAATCGCACTACTCTACACGTCTGTCAGTGGTCAGCGTCGTTTGCGCATTTTAAATTTGGCACTCCGTGCCACCACCACAATTGCGGAGGTCTTTAAATGTTGCGATTTGGATGCCATGATGTTGTTCTTTGCTAAACAAGCTTGCTCCAAACTGCTTGAGCTCACACCGAAACAGGTCAAGGATAATCTTGTAAATCGCTCGGCCCAGATATTAGCATGCTATCGCAAACATTGCACCTCGCCAACGTCAGCTGGGCAACTTATATTGCCGGAGTGCCTGAAACTGTTGCCGTTATATGTGTCATGTCTGCTGAAAAACGACGCCATCTCCGGTGGCTCAGATATGATGCTCGATGATCGCTCTTATGTCATGCAATTTGTGATGGCCATGGATTTGAATATGTCTGTCAGCTATTTGTATCCACGTTTCATTCCAATTCATAACGTAGATGTGGATGAAAACGAATTGCCGATGTCGATACGTTGCACGCACGAAAAGATGAGCGAAGATGGTGCCTACATACTCGAGAATGGTGTGCATCTCTTTGTGTGGCTGGGCCAATCGTTACCACAAACTTTCATACAACCCATCTTCGGCGTGCAGTGCACACAGCAAGTGAACGGGGAACGTTTTGCGATTATTGGCGAAACACCGTTGGCACAGCGTGTGCGCAACATAATTGATACGATTATGAAAGAACGCACTAGAAATATGAGGGTAAGTGGAAGGCAACTTTTTATTTTAATATTTTGCGGTTACTTAACAATATTATTTTCCAACAAAACAGGTGACATGCGTACGACAGAACGATAAACTGGAATCAGTATTTCGTCATTTCCTCATCGAAGATCGCGGTACAGATGGCTCGCCAAGTTATGTAGACTTCTTATGTCACATGCATAAGGAGATCAAAGATTTATTAAGTTAGCTTGTGGGTTGTGAAACAGACAGCAGCTGCAACTGGTCGCAAAGTGGGGATGGAAAACGAAAAACAACACTATGCCGTAGCTATTCCCAGAATCGGGCACGTTTACATAGGCTCTCGCGTAAAAGATGGTAGATTATGCATAATTACATATACAAAAAAAATGCTTGAACGCATACGCATACAATAGACGTTTCCATAAATTTATGGCAATTAACATACATACATGCACACAAACGATTAAACTAACTGCAATGTAATGTAATTGTGTCAATTCACTTAAATAAGATTTTGATTTGGAATTTGCATTATTCCATCTTTGCACTATTCATTCCCTTGCTTGTGCTTTGTTCATTCATGTTTAGTTTAGGTATATGTTGTGCACATTTCTATTATTATTATTTTAAATTGTAATGAAAGAGAAGGATAACTGTCATATTTGCAAAATATACACGAAAATATTCAATAAAGTAGTTAATTATATTGTGAAAAATGGTAAAAATATATGCCAATGTATTGAAATTAATCACATTCTTTTCCCCTTTTTGAGGTATTCACGTAATGAAGTTGTATGTGGATGAGTGTAAAGTTGAAGAAGTGATGGAATGATGTGCAAGAACAAAAAGAAAACAACAAACAGTGCTGTTGGAGCATTAAAATTATGTGAATACCTCTAAAGATAGATCTTCCTGGAAAATTACTAAACGATGAAAATTAAAATTATTTATTTCTGTCTCGGGCGCTCATCCAAAACGTCACTACTGACTAAAACAAACAAAAACCTATGAAATTCAACTATAAATAAATTTATTTCTATAAGTAATCTTGCTCGTACCCAATTTATGTAAATGCAAAGAAGTTCACATAAATTATCATGCATACATTTAACATAAAAACTATGCATGAATTTGTTTGAGGTTTATTAATCTAAGTTTTTTTTCATGTCACTCAGAGACCGTTTATATGTAAACTGCTTGCGGTCAAAGGTCATGGTTTGTACAATTATTTGTTTAAATTTGTAATTAAAAAGTTGTCTACGTTGTTGGAGGTGGAAAAGTGTAGCGGTGTTATGATTATGGCGTGAACTACACATACATACAAACATTATTTAATTATAACATATAATTAAAAAATATACATACATACAATTTATTCGCATTTAAATTAAAAACTGTTTATTATGATTTTATTTATTGGCTTAAGTCGGGGAGGCTCAGAAAATACCATCAATTGTGGGCAAATGGGGCTGGTGATGCGTATATAAATATAGCCTATCCCTCCCAAATTTCATTCTCACCTTCACGCGATACTCCCTGTTTCAAAACAAACGAGAGGAGTGTAGGCGGTATAACCGAACCATCCGTGACAAAGGAAATGATGGTGCAAACAAAGCTGGCAGCACGTCTGGGGGCTAAAGCCGACATCTCGGCGTCAGAATCAGAGAAGTAGGCTAATAAGCTGCCAATCTTAGACTCAAATCTGTCAACCACAAGTAGCCCTTTGTGCCCTCGGGGAAAGTCCTCGAGTAGAGTCCTTTGAAAAACTTCTGAGGTCATTGAATAGCCATTTTTGTAGTTATTGTATCAGCTTACAGATCCCTGCTGAAAGCGGTATAACCATCAGTTGTATGACAGCAGGCCCAGAAAACAGACTGTTTCGTCATGTTGAGCCCAAACAAAGGCAGGATGTTAGGTCATTATAAAGGGCGATCAGATTGGAGATACTTTTTCCAATAGGTTTTTTTCTTTTTTGGCAAGTCACCTGTGACTACTTTTTTCAGTATGCATTAGCATTTCGTGATGGAAAGACTTACGCCTCAACAACGTTTACAAATCGTACAATTTTACTACGAAAATCTACGCTCTGTGAAAAGTGTTCATCGCACGCTCAGGCCAATTTATGGTGTTCAGCGATGAGGCCCATTTTTGACTTAATGGCTACATCAATAAGCAAAATTGCCACATTTGAGCTGATTAATAACCCGAAGTCATTCAAGAACAGCCATCACATCCTTTGAAAACAACCGTTTGGTGCGGCCTATGGGTTCGAGGAATCATCGGCTCATATTTCTTCAAAGACGAGGCTGACGCCAATGTAACAGTGAATGGCGAACGCTATCGCGCCGGAAATTGAAGCCACAACCGTTCAATTCTATTCCAACAAGATGGCGCTACTTGGCATACAGCCCGTGAAATAATGGGTTTACTACGTCGTCGTTTTGGTGAGCAATATACAATATGTATCTCTCGTCTCGGACTAGTAGATTGGCCACCAAGATCGTGCGATATCTCACCTTTGGACTCTTATTTGTGGGGGTATGTAAAGTCTTGGCGGCCGCCGTAACCGAATGGGTTTGGTGCGAGACTACCATTCGCAATTCACAGAGAGAACGTCGGTTCGAATCTCGGTGAAACACCAAAATTAAGAAAAACATTTTTCTAATAGCGTTAGATCCTCGACAGGCAATGGCAAACCTCCGAGTGTATTTCTGCCATGAAATAGCTCCTCATAAAAAATATCTGCCGTTCGGAGTCGGCTTGAAACTGTAGGTCCCTCCATTTTTGGAACAACATCAAGACGCACACCACAAATAGGAAGAGGAGCTCGGTCAAACACCCAAAAAGGGTGTACACGCCAATTATATATATATATATATATGTCAAGTCTAAATGCTTTGTGGATAAACCAGGCATTGGACTGAGGCATTGGAAGCCAACATTACTAAAGTTATTCACGAGATACCGACTGAAGTTCTACAGCGAATCATTCGAAATTGGTATTTACGGATGGCCTAATTACGACGCACTTTCGGCCAACATTTGAAAGTGACTATTTTTAAAAAATAAATGGCATGAATGGCTCTACACAAAAATAATAAAGATTGCCCAATCAATTCGAATTTTCGTTATTTTATTTCAATTTAAAATCCGATACCTCTAAATTGAATCTAGAATTTAGAATCTTCGTTTGACGAACATACGTATATACATATGTTGAGCTAGGCGAGTTCAATTCTGGTTAAGTAGGAATTTAACTATCTATACTATCAAGGGTCTCACAAGGCAGCCGAAGGTCTTTGTCTGCTATGGGTAAACGTTGGACTCCGATAACAGCATTTAGAGGTCGAGCGCCGAGAAGATGGAAGGAAATATATGATATGACTCCGATTCATTGAGAGCAGAAAACCGTCAGCGGAGGGCGAGGTAATTTTCTGTAAGTAAGTCTTTAATACTCAATCAATCGTTTTTCCCAAACGTCTGAAGTGACAGACAGAAAAAGAAGTGGTCGTCTACGCGTGGCTCGAACCAGTGCAACCGTTCGAGAAAGAATTCGCAGAAATCCCCTTAGAAAGCAGAAAAGCACCAGGGAAATGAATGTATTGACCAGATCCAGGTGAAGACTAATTAGAGATGATCTCCACACGCCTTCCGTCGCTCAACTGGTCATCTTTCGACAACGCACTTGAGGAAAATTACACACGACAGGGGCAAGCAGCTTCTTCAGTGCCACGCGGTGAACGGCCATGAAAATATTTTTTTCACAGATGAGAAAATGTTCGCTGTTGAAGAAGCTTTTAATAAGAAAAACGACAAAAAATGTGGTTCCAAGGGTTTAACGTGGCCACCATCCAGCCTTCGTGATGATTTGGTGGGTAGTGCCTGTTAAAGACGTTACATCTCTTCATTTCTGAGAAAAAGGGGTTAAGACCAAGGCAAAAGTGTACCAGGAGGATACCTTGAAGGCGTGGTGAAGCAGTTGAGCGGTACTCTCTTCAATGGAGATCTTTGGATTTTCCAGCGAGATTCCTATAAGGCAAAAACCACCCAGTAGTGGCTAAAAAACAATATTCCTTGGTTCATAGACGCAGAAGATGGGCCGTCTGGAAGTCCAGATCTGAATCAATTGGACTACAATTTGTGGTCAGAATTGGAGAACATGTCCTGTCGAAGACCTCACAGAAATTTGGAGAGACTCAAACAGTCTTTGGTTTGAGCAGCGACGTCAATATCCATGAGAACAGCGCGGGCTGCAATAAATGAATGGTCCAATCGTTTGTTAAGCAAATGGTGACCATTTCGAATGAAAATTTAAATTCTATAATTTTTGCATGATCAAATAAAACTAACTTCAATAAAAACGGATTATAATTTCATATCTATAACGGAGTTAACTTGTAACAAAACTTAGTAAAAGATCTGTTTTTTGATACTTGGTCTAAGTCTATAAAAAAAATACCAGTCTAACGGTTAGACTTGATAGAAGTGAAACCTTCCGTAAAACAAACTGAGAGAGAATAAGACGAAAGCAGCATTAGGAGCGGGATAATTATAGGTTCATTATAATATTGCTATAAAGTTCATATTTTATTTTCTTCATTTTATCATTATTCATCCTCAATGTTTTCAATTTCAACAAATGATACGAGTGGCTTATGATAGATAAAATATGATACAAATACAAATGCTTTGGTTTCGATGTTGTCAAAAAAAATACCCAAACGGACCGAAGAAACAGACTTACAAATTTCTTCCATTTTCGTCTACTTCTTTTCATATAAAAATTTATGTCTCTTCCCACCAAAGCTAAATGTATTAGTATATTTCTTCTTGTATTTATTCAAGGCTGAAATCCCAGCGGTACTGCAATACCGGGCCAACCCGTGGCAGAGGTGGAGAGCAAGCCCCTAAAACACTCCGCCCATTTCCAAAAATTAGTTTAACATTTGTTGTCCTCCGATGGAGGATCTATCAGATGTTAAGCTGATAGGAACAGATACCACACTACCTACTTCAATATATTTTCTAATAAACCTTTTGAGAATTACACGCTCACAAAAATTAATGTACGAAATATTTATACCGATTCACTTAAACTGACTTTCCGTATCTAAACCAAAAAACTGTTTTCAATAAATAATCAGAAATGCCCTACAATGCAGAGAAGGAGCAAGCCCCTAAAACACTCCGCCCATTTCCAAAAATCAGTTTAACTTTTGTTGTCCTCCGATGGAGGATCTATCAGATGTTAAGCTGATAACCACACTACCTAGTCAATACATTTTAAATAATAAACCTAATAAACCTTTTGAGAATTACACGCTCACAAAAATTATTTATATCAGCATATAATATAACGCTTCGTAACTAAATAACTTTTAGGCCAGCGACGACAGCATGGCGCGGTAGCCGAGCGACTAGCAATGTGAGCTTCCGATCCAAAATCCTTGGTTCGAATCACAAGAAAAAATAAAAGTTATTTTTATTTAGTTCGTCGCTACTTTTATATCAACATATAATATAACGCTTCGTAGCCAAGTGGGTCGCTTTTTCGTTTCACTTTTCCTCAAATCACTCCCAACGATTCTAAAGAAGTTTTCACTTCAAAAGTTGGTATTTCTTGAAAATTCTTAAAAATTGTATCACAGAAAAATTATTTTGTCGGCTAAATCTTGCACCGTTTGCGTATTCTTACGGTAAACTGGCATAGTAAACCAGGTGATCGGACATTGAATAGGAACGTTTTCTGAATAATAAATCAGCTGAATGCGACGCAAACGATGGCCATTTGGCTTCAATTCTTGCACGAGCTGTATTTTATAAGCACGTCAGCCAAGATTCTTACGTAAACTTTTTTCCCACGCAGTCTAAAGAAAAAGGCCAAAAACTTTAGACCGATGGTGGATCGACATTTGAGCGTTTCTCTGCAACACTTCGCTCTATGAATTTCGCGAACAGATTTTTTAAAGTAAATTTTCACAATTTAAAATCGTTGTTCTGACATTAAGGGGTTACATACGTCCAGCAGAGCTGAAAATACGATAAAAGAAAAACTGTTTTTAGAAGGGATAACAATAGATATACATAAATGTACAAAAATTTTATACATTGTTTATTAGTACTTAAACTTTATAAAAAAATTATTTTAATTTTTCTTTCCGCAAATTAGAATGTAAAAAATCACGGTGACCCAAAGTACAATGAAAAAGAAGTTGCTCCACGGTCTGCATCATTTCTCCTTGAAATGTTGATGGATCTGTAAAAAGTAAAATAATTCTTATAAAATAAAGTTGTTGTATAGTCCGTCGAGACGGGCTTTTTAATGTCGAAAAATTTTGAAAAAAGGCCTTTAAAAAAAGTATGCGTGTTACGTCATAAATGTCACACTTTAATTATCTTTATAAAAATATCAAAATATCTCTCCCATTCTCTCTCGGGTCTCTCTCTCTTTCTTTGTCTGTCTTGAAGGTTTCACTTCTGTTATGTGTACTACGCTACACGCACCTTTTTATGGAATGTTGCTGAAATGACAATACTTGGCTCAACCCAGGTTGTTCCGGTGACGTTGACTCGACAGTCCAAGGGTATACCCTCGATTGTTGTTGTTGTAGCAGCATAAACATTCTCCATACTTACATACGATGAGTGCTGCTCGAGTGACAGTCCTTGGCCGGATATAAATCCGGGTCGTTTCGTTAACGTAGAACCGACTGTCGAGGAAACTGCAGTTTCGTTTGGTTTCAAAAGAACTGCCTCCGTGTCGTTGGAATGAAAATAATTGTTTCCATCTTACTCGGCATAGCAAAACAAACACGAAAAGTTGGAGGAAGATTTATAATTTTTGCAGTATACAGACAGACAACCAATGGAGTGCGTCGGAAGTATAATAGGTTCCTGCTCTCTCAAAACTTGGGCAGAACCAAATTTCTGCTGAACTTGTCAAACGTGAGTTAAGAACTATTGGTTTTTCATCACGGGATTTATTCCACTTTATGAATAACTCTAACTTGGGATAGGGATTTAACTTTGGGTGGCATATGCTTGGAAAACGATGTACGTTGCTATTGTATAACTGTCTTCAAAATCTGTGCTTTGGCAGAATGATCCCCTAGGAACTTTGGTCACATGAAAGAACTCGTGATTTTCCACATATTCCTATAAATAAAGAGTTGGTATTTTAAAGTAATTCATATTTTAAAGCAATTTAAAATAAACTTTTGAAAACTATGAAAATTTTTCCGAAAAATATTTACCTATAATTTTCATCAATCCCAATTGATTGGAATGAAAAATTGAGAATTTGTGCCAAACATTTTTCCAATAACTAGTCGCTGCGTGAAAACAATAATTTACTATTCTGAGAGGTTATTTCAGTAAAGTAAAATGGCGAACTTTATCGTTGCCTCTTAACTGGCCTTTTATTATTTATCTCCATCTGGTTGCTCATTCAGTGAACGGCTTAACAATATTATATTTTGTAAGATTAAACCAAGCAAACTAATGAGAAAGAAGTGCCGTGTGTTAAATTGTGAAAGCACAATTTAATATAAAGCAGCCAAATGCAGTTTGTTTGCATTTTCATGCGGAAGACGTCGTGGTGCGCGTATAATTTCTTGTGTTTGGTTGTTTCCATTGCTTTCGCCCACTCTTCCTCTTCACAAAAAAGTAATTCCCCTTCCTTTTGTTTGTTTATTCATGGGCTTCAACGACACAGCAAATTCGGAAGGCGTAACCATGTACTCTATCATCGTTGGCCATAGATTTATTCGCATTTTTTTACTAAATGTCTTACCATAGAAAATGTGTACGTCCTTTTGAAGGAAACAAAACACACAACGTAATAAAATATAAGTTTTTTTTTTGTTGTTTTGTATAGATGTATACTATGTACCTCTCAAATGTATTTTATTATTCAATTTAATTATCTCTCTTATAATTACTTCGATAATCAACTCAGTTTATTTATTATTATGTTTGAATTTTCGTCAATGGTTATGCCAGATGTGAGTGTGAATATGTATACGTTAAGACATGTGCTCAAAATGCATTGAATATGTCTGTATAATAGTTAATATGTATGTACATATACATACACTTATGCATTTAGTTATGTATTCAAGTTTTCTAAACGCTTGTGTCGCAAGTTTTTGCATAAGTCATCCGATTTCTAGTTTGTCTATGTGTGTGTGTAAGTGTAATAGTTTTCATTAGCTCAGTTGTTTATTGTTTTTGCAGTGTTAGCAGCTTTTAACCAAGTGCAATATCAACGTATAAAAATTTTAGTTTTGCTTGTGTTAAAATAATCCATCATTTTTGAATTTCATAAGTTGTTGCATACATTTGCATTTGTGTAGATAAAATATTTATTTTGAACAAAAATTGTGTATACGTACTTATTAGTAACTAGCTTGGGAATGGGGCAATTTTAAGCATAATTTTAGAAATGTATACATTTTGGAAACCCTTTACGGTCAATAAAAACGTCAAGGAGTTTCTTTTTGAGAAAAAACTTAACTTAATTACATATTTAAAACATTAATCAAAGAAAGAGCATGTGAAATAGAAAACAAAAAATCAACACAAACAATTAATAGAAATATTTAAACATTTAAGTTAGTAAACAGCAAAAAGTGGTTCTATATTTTATGACCCTCTTTCTAGCATTTTGTCATGCAAATTTTTTTCACTACCCATAATTCCAAAATTAAATAGGGTTTTTTACATTTAGTGCGTAAATTTTGTAAAAAAATCTCTGCTTACTTTTTTTGTGGCTTACACTGTGACATCGAAAAAATTGCATAGACATTTAGAGCTAAATTTTGCATAATAACCAAATTCAAAAGAATGCGCGGGAGTTCATGCAGAAAAACCTTCCAAATTATGCTAATACTCAACATATGTATGTGGAATTTGTGTAGACTTTACTAATTGCTTAAGCAAAATACTAAGTCTGCGTCGTGTTTTCAATTCATCATTTTTATAATTGCTATTTTAACTATACAAAATTTTAAGGTCAATTTAATTTTTGCATTTTCATTATTTTGTCTATCTTGCTTACATATACATATACAATATTATATATGAATGTATGTATGCATGTCTGTGAGTTATGCAAAAAATTATGGGTATCTTTTTTGTTTTTTATAAATTTCAGCGTAAATTGTCTACATGACTTCAATTTAAAATACTTAAATATTCAAATTTTTCACTTTTCATTTGTTTTTCAAAATGTTTATCTATTTTCGTAAAATTATGTATGTATGTATATATTTATTTTTATAATTTTTTTTTCTCTCTCTCTTTTAACAATGGTAAATAATGGAAAAGTATAGATTTTCACAAGAAAAAATAGATAATTTTTATAATATAAATTTATTCATCATAATTATTTTCATATATTAAAAAATCCTTTTTTTTCTTTTGGGTTGTGTCTCTGTATTCTATATTGTGTATGTATGTTTATGTATATTTACGTGTGGCATTGGCAGATAACGCGATTGCTTATCATTCAATCCCATAAAAATTAACAGGATTTTATTTACTGAAAGCCATAAATACCGCCCAAAGTATTTCGTTTGCATTCGGTTTGGCCGCCTCCGCCTCAAAGTCCAAATCCAACAATTCTCTCACACGCTTCATGGCCAATTCATAGTCATCATCATTTAGCGGCGCAAACGCATTCTCAATTACATCACTAGCGTGCGCCAAAAATATTAAGGCCAGAATACGTTTATCCATACGCTGCGGATCATTGACCCATTTGGAAAGCACGGCATCTTGTATCTAGCGTAAAAAGAGCCCATTGTGATGAGTTGTGCTTGTGACTTGCTTGATCTGTGAGAACTTACCTTTTTCACTAAACGGCATTTCACCACATTGTCGCTTAGCGGGTGTGTTGTCATGTCGAAAAGTAAAAAATTTTGTTTTTCTGTCGTAAGCACACCCTTCTCAACCAGATTCTTTGCCAATCGTTCGCGTACATTTTTCAGTTGATAGCGTAATTTCAAAGGGTTCCATGTTTCGCCTGGAAAGTGAATGAAGTGAAAAATTTGTTGTAAAGGAAAAATATCACTACATTACCGCTCAAATATTCAATCCAACTTTGCACAGTTTCTGGTGGATCTGTTTCTTTAATATGTTTGAGTGCCTCGTCAAGCAGCACATCACCGGTCGGTTGATCTGATTTTAAAATTAGTTTTCTGAAAGCGATAATTTAATCGTTTAATGACTATTTTCAACGTAATAGAACAATTAAATTTTGAATTCTAATTAGTGTGCAGTTTACTAGCGACAACTCGTTTTATTTATTTTAATTTTTTCATGGGTGTGTATGCACCTGCAATACATATTCATATGTTTCGTTAATTGTTTTGTATTCTTTATTACCTGGAACACAAGCCTCGCCGGCGCATGCCTGTTTTCTCCATCATGACACGTCCGCGCAATCCAAGCTCAATGAGAATGCAACCACGCAAGCCACTCGATATGCAATCATTCCAAAAGGATGTGTAGCCCTAGAAGACAAAGGATCAAATTTAATAGAAAAATAAAAAAAATTGCTGTTGCAGTTGGTTTGAACAACAAAAAATCTTTACTATGACATAAATTTGAATAAAATCAGCTGTGCTCACTAGTGTTCGGTTGCAAGGTGCTTCGAACACAAATTTATTTTGAACAATACTTTTTTCTGCGCTGACAACTCTTTTCCGCCCAAAATCTTGGCTGACATTCAGTACCATACCTCAGAAGAACGAAGTGAATGGCCCGAGTTGCATTCATTGAAAAGCGAAAGATCAGGCCCATCTACTATATAAGTATATTTTTTATTCAACCCAGCTCTATCCTTATTTTGATAGAGGAACTGGGTCTGGATGAGGTACTGTGATGAGCAGAAGGCGTAAAAGACCACGAGGTCGAAGTGTAAACCTCATAGTGAATCTAATCTAATATTTTTTATCATGCATCAAAGTTTCAATTTCAATCACGAAAGACAAACAATAAAACATTTGTAAGAAAACGAGGTGAAAAGTTCTGTTCTGTACTGTAGAAACAGCTTTTCAATATTTTGATTGCACAATAAATGAAGAGCCAAACTCCAGAAAAGTGAAAATTGTTGATATTTTTATTGTTTAATATTAAATTAAGCGACCGCCGTGGATTAGCGTTCAATTACGGCGGCCGCCGTAGCCGAATGAGTTCGTCCGTGACTAATATGCGGAAGTGCACAGATTCGAATCTCCGTGCATGCAACACCAAATTGCCTAGGCAGGCAATAGACAAGCCTTCGGGTGTATTTCTGCCGTAAAAAAGCACCCGGTAAAAAATCATTTGTCGTTCGGAGTGGGCTTAAAACTGTTGGTCTCTCCATTTAACAACTTCAAGTCTCATGCGACAAATGAGAGGAAGAGCTCGGCCAAACACCTAAAAATGGTCTAAACGCCAATTACATATATAACACAAGGGCTGCAAAGTCCCTGGCCCATCAAAGAAAACACGTTTTGTTTTCTGCGAAATTAGCTTTGTTCATCAACGTAATTTCCAATGCAATATGCCCATATGTTATGTAAGAAGTTTTTATATTTCTACATTTGTTTTGCCTAAAAATCAATTTGTTCTCTTTGTATACAAAGAAAGTTCAACCGAAGAATTTATAAACAGCTTCAGATAAAAATATTTATAAATTTAATTGGTATTCAAAATTAGAAAAATTCAGAAATTCATCACTGAGTTAGTTAAAAATTTAATTTATTAATTAATCAAATCGCTACTATTACGCGTAATTTTTACGTGATTGGACTTTAAATCAGCAAAACTATGATTGGGCTTCTATGTCTGTACGTTGTCCGCGCATCACTACGAAACGACAACACCAAATGACGTACAAATTTTTATACATTCATATGTCCACGCAATGAAGGTTATAGGCATGTTTTTATGATGGAACTCCCTTCCCAGAGCCCCAAGGCCGCACTCTCATTCGTCACTAATAATCGAATATTTGCTTAAATTTAATCTAAAAAATCTTAATTTTTCCTATTTCCCACTATTTATAGCACACTCTAGACTTCATAATCCGCATAAGCTGTTCAACTATGACCCAAATGCAAAGTTCAAAAACGGTTTCAGATAGAAAAATAATAAAAATATTTTGCTTGATATTTTTCTGATTGGTTGTTTTGATTTTATTCAACGAGGCATAGCAACGGATGCCGGGTATTGTAATATTATGGTTATTAATAAAAAATTATTCTATGAAATTATTGTTTGTAATTCTTTTATATACATAACCTAAGTCCCTCAAAACTACTCCTAAGCGAGCGGGGCCGCGGGTTAAAGCTAGTATACATATAAGACTCCATAAATTAGAGAATCAGAAAACATTTGAGTTGCTATCAAACTTTGCAAACACCTATACACAGCGGAAAGGGGAAAATTGCTGATAAGAACAGTAACTAAAAGTTTTGCAGCATTGAAAAATGTAGGCGAAGTACTTAAACTAATTAAAATGACTTCCCTTATAGCAGCGACAAAAGTTCGCACTTTCGAACAAGTTTGTACAACGCGCTTTTGAACAAACAAAAAAGAAACCATGTCACCAGAGAGTTGGTGCGGAAACTACAACAAATAGAATTTACAGTGGTTTTCCCACCAAAAGAAACACCAAGAGCAAAACAAATTAGGTGGTAATATTCTTTAAGCTAAGCTTGCTAAGTTTTATAGTAAAACAGACAAATACTCACATGACAGTTTATTCAACTCCCCTGAAATCATGTTTTTGGTCCAAATAGGCCTGTAGAAATAATAGTTTTTCTAATTGTTATATTTTACAGCTGCCAAGCTGCTAAGTGAAGGAAACACAGGCGCCGCAGAGGCCAGTATCAAAAAATACGCAGACAAACCCATTCGGCGCTGATTAGCTGAATTGAGCATCGCGGTTAGAGTAATTTTGCAGTTAGATTTGGGCCTAAATCACTGGTACATACTGGCGCCAGATATGTTGACCCAACGACCGAATTTTGGTCCAAGCAGCTATCCTTTTTAGCTCAGCGGCTAAGTCAAGGTGCTCAACCAAGCATCTGCCAAAATTGATTGAAAATTGGCATAGCACCCAACTTCTTTCGTAATGAGAAAAAGGGCCTCGTTAGCGGTGTTATAACAACAACATGTAGAATGCTGCTGTAGTGGCAGCCCTTGGCCGAATATAAATCAGGGTTGTTCCTGTAAAGTTGAACCGACTGTCGTGTGAGCGCCCGATACCGTCAAAGAGTCCTGGGTACAGAGCGATGTTAAGTGCAGACTTTTTGAGCCGACACATCGACAATATCATTATATTCTAACTGTGGTTCCGAAAACTTGGCGCTACATGCCATACATGTGACAGGACGCTCGGAGTTCTGAAAGAGAAGTGCTACGACTAGGTCATCTCACGTCGAACGTTCATCAAATGTGTGACAAGATCATGCAACTTTACACCGCCCAGAATAATGCGGAATATATCAGACCGAGTCATCAAAAACATTCCCATGTAGAGCACAAAATTATAATACAATTTCTTTTCGTTCGTTTTTCTAATTATATGCTCAGCACTGTATAGCAAAAAAAAAAAATAAAGTAAATAAACCTGCACCTGTGCAAAAACCTGCACAACACACTTAAAAAATCTGTTTCTTGGGCAATGTTTTACTTGGCTTGCACACCAACATATGTTCTGTTTTTCGAATCTAGTTGTGGTTGTTTTTAAAACAGCATAAAATATTGGACGAAAATGTTTACGAATTGTTGTTAAAATTACAATCTATAGCCTGCTATGGTTTCGGTCGTTCCGGTTTCGTAGCAACAACCCTCATGGGAACCTTAAAAACACTAACCGAAATAGCTTTACAGTGAAACCAACTTCATAATTTTTCTTCTAAAATAGCTGCTAATATTTATTTTTTTGTTTGACTTATAATGTACCTAAATGTGGGATCGAGTTAGCGGTGGTGAAATGAAATAGTTTATATAGAACAAATATTTTCGTTAAGATTTCATTTCTTGTCGTGGCAAATGCGTGATGTTTTTATATACATTTCACAGTTTGAAAGAAAAGAAATAATTTTCATGCGGGAAATATGCCAAGAGAAACGCAACTATCTACCGAGGAGCGCGGTAATATTATAGCTTATCGGGAGCCTCAGCGCTAAAAGTAAATCGGACTAAAAATACCATCCACAACTTTTTGAAAAAACCTGATGGATATGGAAAAATTAAAACAACTGGCCTAAGATTGACCACAGGTGTAAGAGAGAGGGAGATAAGACGTTTGGCTGTCAATAAAAACATTAGCCCTAACTAAATTAGATGTGAGCTTTCTCTCAATGTTACGAAGAGAAAAATACAGTAAATTTTGAGTGAAAAACGAATTTAAAATATCAAAAAAAAACTGGCTAAACCGAAGCTTTCATTAGGCCACCGAGCAGCTAGACTCGAATTCACCGATAATCATAAGTTCTGGGACAATGAATGGCAGTCCATAATTTTTAGCGATAAAGAAATGTAATCTCGCTGGACCTCATAGTTGTCAGAAGTATTGGAGAGATAATCGCGAATTAACTAATTATTTAATTTAATTTAATATGAATTTGGTCCCAAATATCTATTTTCTTTTATGCCCTTGAAAATTAATAAATTTTTGCAATGAAAGGCAGAAAGAAAACCTTTAAAATATTTTATTCTTACGTTTGTTTTCTTCCCCTATACCGAAAGATAAAAAGATTTAACATCTGAGTATTTTAGGTTTAGCTTAGTGTATAAGCAAACTATCAAAATTTACAAATACAAAAATAGAAACAAAAACCATTTTTGTACATGGTGAAAAGATGTTTAGAAGCGTGTTACATAGCAGGCCGTTATTCAGCTCTGAGCGAATTTGACAGAATCAGCAAATGGGCTGACGTCACTTGGGTCACGAAGCGGTTTGTTTACAAAAAACTGAGATTGTGTTAGTGATATACGAAAAAAAGCAACCAATGACAACACTTCGTTGCCATCTGAACAATGGCTGATTGGACTAGTGTGTGAATATGTGTGAAATTATCGCGCAAACTTCGGCTGGTGGTAAGATGGTGTTAGTGATGTGCGAAAAAAAAAACAACACAGTCTTCACTCATGTTGCTTCGTTGCTATCTGAACAACGACTTATTGGACGAGTAAAATGATCGTACAGAAATCGGCTGCGGAATCTCCCAAGTGACTTAGCAGCCAAAGTTCCCCTCACATTTTTTTTCACCATAGCCAAATAGCAAACCTGGTAATCTATCATCCTTGATTTTTATATTCCGTTGTTGTTGTTGCAGCATATTTTATATTCCGTGTTTTCCGTCGGTGGCTCAGAATCTCTCTCGAACTCTTTTAGAACCCTCCAATCTATAAACATCGTCTGCTACTTAGTCCAGTCTATTTCCCACAGCAGTCCGTTCTGCGTTGCCAGAACGACCTGGTTTTATATCCGGCCAAGGGCAAGAACAACAAACTTCAATCACCGAATTTGCTCAAATAAAGCTACCAAAACAACATTAGACTGAATTCAATTTGGCATACTGGAACACTCCTCCGGCCGAGATATACCTTGCACAGCCGTTATGATTATTTTTATCTACGTACATGCATGAGTGTGTATATATACATACATACATTATTCATACTCAACCTATTGGTCGCTGCGTAAAAAACTCTCTGATAAGAAAAGAATGGTAATAGGTTAGCTAAGCAGCGCATAAGAAGAAGAGTTGCACTAATAAATTGATATAAAAATTATACATATATAGTATATGTACGCACATACATACGTGCATAGTTCTTATTTCCGAATTATTTTGAAATATTGAAGTAAAGGGTGATTTTTTAACTATTATCTTTTTAAATAGTTGGTTTAAACAGCTGACGCACGTTTCCTGTTTTGTTTCAATGTCAAACATCTTCAGTTTGGTCTATAATTTAACCATGAATCGTCTTACAAATGAACAACGCTTGCAAGCCATTGAATATTATTATAAAAATGGGTGTTCTGTTAAGAAAGTTTAAAGTCGAAAAATTGTGTTCAGCGACGAAGCTAATTTTTGGATCAATGGGTATGTAAATAAGCAGAATTGTCGATTTTGGAGTGAAGATCAGCCAGAAGAATTGCAATAGCTACCAATGTATCCAGAAAAGGTCACAGTTTGGTGCGGTTTATGGGCTGGAGGTATCATTGGACCGTATTTCTTCAAAGATGCTGCGAATCGTAACGTAACTGTGAATGGTGAGCGCTACCGTGAAATGATATCCAACTTTTTTTTGCCTAAAATGCAAGAGCTTGACTTGCATAACATGTGGTTTCAGCAAGACGATGCCACATGCCACACAGCACGTGTAACAATGGGCTTGTTGAGAGGCGAGTTCGGTGAACATTTTTTTCACGTTTGGGACCTGTCAATTGGCCACCCAGATCGTGCGATATAACGCCTTTAGATTATTTTTTGTGGGTCTATGTTAAAGCTCATGTCTATTCAGACAAGCCTGCTTCAATTAACGCATTGGAAGACAAAATTAAAGCATTTATATGTGAGATACCGGCCGGAACATTGGTATGAGTATGCCAAAATTGGAGTAAGCGGATGGACCATTTGAAGCGCAGTCGCGGTCAACATATGCATGAAATAATCTTCAAACATTAAATTATATGGACTGTACTATCGATTTTAATTAATTTTTCTGAATTTTACGTATGTTTTTTTTGAAAAACTTTCCTATAGCTCTTAAAAAATCACCCTTTACATAGTAGTGAATAATAAAATTGTATTACTTATTTACTTTTGGCATAAGTCGATATTAGATTTTTGTGGTCAGGCACTAAATTACTTGGTTCCAAGGCAATATTTAATCAATTAAACTCTCATTGTCATAACCTACGATTCCATTTTAATAAGGTCAAATAGAAATATTAAGATTTTCCTTAAAAGATCAGGATTTACTGACTTAAAGGTATTTATTGTCAAAGTCTTACAAGTTATCTCGCCAAGAATCAATCTATATTTTTAATGTTTTAAAATTAAAGCCCACATTTTTTGTATGGCAGTTCATCATCAACATCTTACAGTCCGTGGTGGGCCATTGCCTCCTCTACAATACGCCTCCATTCTTCTCGACAGTCCGCTTTCGCTCTATGCGTAAATCGTCGTCTTGCAACCATCGTCCATGTTGTTATTGTTGTAACAGCACAAATGTTTTAGAAATGCTGTTGGAGTGACAGTCCTTGGTCGGAGATAAATTTAAGTCGTTCCGATAACGTGGGGAACGACTTTTTTTGTGTGGGAGTGCTGCTAAAGTCGTTTGCAAGATCTTCGGAGGGATTCTGGTAATGCAGACTCGAATGTCGGATATTATTACTATTTTCTTTATTATTATTATTTTTATTACTGTTTTTATTATTATTATTAGTACTAGCATATTATTATTTTTTATTCTTATTTATTATTATTATTATATTAATGTGCGTTTTATAGCAATGTTGGTAGGTAAAATAAGATAACAAAGACATTTTTAGTACAAGAAGACAAAAATAAATATCAAATAAACATTAAATAAAAAAATAATAAAAATAAATCAGACAGCCGCCAACAACTTCCGGTACGATTCAATAATGAAATAACCATTTGATTTTAATTAAAAAACTTTTTTCGTTTTATAATTCTTGCATATTCACAATTATTATCTATTTTTACATAGTGTTAAATAATATCAAAAACGGTAAAATAAAGCAAAAATCAAAATATAGTTAATAGCTTTTCAAACGTGTGGTACTCTGATAAGTTTTAAACTAAATTAATTACTATATTCAGCAGTAGCTTTAGTCACATAACGAGTTTAGCTCGTCATTACGCAGTATGGCATGAAAATCTAATGGCGAGCTAAATTCTTCACTTTCCCGGATGAGGTTAATTAAGTAAAAACGGCGACCTGATACCCACAGTTTCATTTGGAAGGAAATTTGATGTCAGATTTTCATGGCGCGAGCAATGGAGCCATCCAGAATGCATGCAGGGAGGTTTGACGGATATTTTCTATTTACCGATGGGTCCAAGAATGAAATAGGGTCTGGAGCCGTACCATCCATTAAACGATAGTAATAAGTATCACTATGATATCCGGGGAATGGCAGCTGTTTTCCAAACGGAAGTTTTTGCCATCCTGAAAGTAGTCGAATGGATTGGAGTTTTCAGTGCCAGTCAGGCTGCACTGCAGGCCCTGGAGAACGCGAAGCAAACCTCAAAGATTGTTCAAGAATGTAAGAAGAAGCTTAATTCTGTCGCAAGACAAAACAGGCTTGTACTTATATGGGTTCCAGGACACTCCGGTGTTCAAGGAAACGAAATTGCCGATGAATTGTCCAACCGTGGATCCGCGGTTCCGCCACAAGGGCCAGAGCCAATAACACAGGCCGACAAAATTTAACCAACATTCAGACCCAGAAACCAGACTATATATTTCCGAAAGTTTATGATGCGCTGAATCCAAATCTGGCCTCAGAATTGCTCTATCAGCTCTGGTTTTCGAGATATCCTAACCTAAAAGTGCGAAAAACCCCATTTTTGACCATATTTGAGGTTATGTAGCCTTGCAGATGTTTTCTTTCACCAAAATTAAAGGATGGCATCTTTAAATACAATCCTTCTTTTTTCAAATGGCGTTTTGTTTGCTCAAATATCATTTTTTTTCGCAGAGATATCGCATAACCTCAAATATGGGCAAAAATGGTGTTTTTTGCACTTTTAGGTTAGGTTATCTCGAAAACCAGAGCTGATAGAGCAATTCTGAGGCCAGATTTGGATTCAGCGCATCATAAACTTTCGGAAATATATAGTCTGGTTTCTGGGTCTGAATGTTGGTTAAATTTTGTCGGCCTAGTTCCATTAAACACGAAAGATACGATTATCGTAAAAACTCAAACTAATAAATTAATTTTAGTTATCAATCCGAATTTTGCATGGACAGAGAAGCAGATATTAGTTTAAATTATTTCGGATACTTTTCCTTGTAGACTAGTGTAATCGGAATCAGTTCCGCTGGAATCATAAGCAATCTACATAAAGAGCAATGGTCCGGTCTAGAACGCTGCAGAATTGCAAAGTGTTTTGGGTTCCGATGTCGTAAGAATTAGTTTTACTCGCTCTCTAAAACTGGAGGATATTTACAGATTTGGCAAAGAATCTGGAATATTCTCACAAGACTAACTATCTCTATCTCTGTCTCTATTTTTTCCTATCTCTTTCTCTGATACTTTTCTCCTTCTCTCCTTGACTATCTACCCTCTTTCCAGAGCTTTACAATGGGCTTTTTATTTTGAGTGATTTAGGAGGCACCAAATCTCCTGGTACTTCTTGGCTCGACCTTTTCAAATTTCAATTTTCAATTTTTAGTAAGAAAATTAAAATCAGTTGGCAGCTACATAAAATTTAAACTAACTTCAGAACGAAATAAAAACGTATTCTTGATTTGATATATCACACAAAAGATAATTGCATCGCAACGGAAATAGTTTTTGTGTTAAAAATAAATTTCTTGTGATAAGGTTAATTTTTCGTAAGCTGAGTCATAACTGACGTGTCAAATCAATTCGTTATCACTATTATAAATATATAGATTCTTGGCGATGTAAACTGTTTGACTTTGACAATAAATACCTTCAAGTCAGTTAATCCTGATCTTTCAAGGGAAAGTTTAATATTTCTATTTAACCTTATTAAAATGGAATCGTATTTTATGACAATGAGTGTTGAATTGATTAAATATATCTTCAGAACCAAGCAATTTAGTGCTCGATTAAAACAAATATATGTCGACTTATACCAAGTCTACGAAAATACACTTCTCACAAAAATTAAGGGACCAGTAAAATTTCCTAAATTTCTTTGAGATTTTTGAAAAGCTGTATCTCGGTGAAAAATGGTCGCACAGAGTTCCGACAAAAAGCACTTTGAAGCTTTAAACTTCTAGTTTTAAGACCTTTAAGTAAACATTTTTTTATTTAACGGTCATTTTGTAATCGTCAGCTAAAGGGCGATACAAAAATTTTCGAAATATTTTTCTTTTTCTTTTTTTTTTTTGATTGCAAGGGCTTGGCAAAATTTTTAAGACTAAAACTAGCCATACAGTCAACTAGCTTGATTATTTAGCTTCAATTTGGTTTTTTTTTTTGAATTCTCGCTACGATCATTTCTCTCTGAGATATTCGCATTTTACGAAAAAATACCATTTTATCTTTGATCATTGATATCTTAGCAACTAATAACCCCACAATAAATGGGGCAATGGTTTTGTAAAGTAGAAGAAATTTCCTATAAGATCCTAATTTAATTCTTTGAGAAAACAATTTTTTTTTACCCTTAACGTTGGTTTCTAGTGAACACAATTTGCAAAAAAAATTTTGTTCAGCAACAATACTGATTTTTGTTTTTTTTTTTTGCTTAGCTAACATAACGATGACGCAACTTAGAATTCATTCACAAAACATAAGTCTTGGATTAAGTTAAACAATTTTTTGTTTTAGTATCACACTTGGCAATAATAATAACTTTTATTTGTACCATATATTCAGTTATACACATAAATATGTACATATACATATATTTACGTTGTCCATAAAATATGTTATTTGCATTCAAATATTATTTTAAATTTATTTTTAAACCGATCGCAGTTTGTTGCGACCATTTTTTTTACCAAAACAGTTTGAATCGCGTTCCTACAATATTTGTGTGTTTTAAATTATGAAAAGGATAATATATTTGACTTCGCTTTTTTAGTAAAGTATCCTTACAGTTTATTTATACAATTACTCGCATTGCATCGCAGAACTTACTCGTACTTGCAACTAACTTTATTATGGAATCATAACATTCACTTTGGAGTCTCCACTGATTTGGAATATATTTTGTAATATATGTATGTATGTGTATGTTTCGTATCGACGTGCAACAGTATTTTCAATTTCAATAGAAAAACTCAAGCATGGTGCAGTGATTGAATTTTTAAGAGCAAAGGAAACTTATGAACGAATGTTCAAAGCGTATAAGGACTTTTCGCCGTCAATTATATATAGTAGTGCAATAGAAAGATGGGTTGCTGAGCTTAAACGTGATCTACAAGCCTTAAAGACGATCCACGTCAAAGACGTCCAAGAACAGCAACAACACCAGAAATCGTAGAAAAAATACAGGATATGTTATTGGAAAAGCGTCGAGTGACTGAAATGGAACAAAATCGCCCAATGCGAAAGTAATTTCGTTTGTTGATTCTTTGTAAACTGGTAAATAAATAAATTCTGAATATTATTGTAACCTTTTAAACCAGGTGAAGGAAAAAAACTCGTGAAAAAGACATCACCAGAAAATGCACCGTGTCACAAGAGCATTTTGACAATGGCTAAAATCCATGAATTAAAATTCGAATTATTGGAGCATCCAAAGTATTCACCACATTTGGCCCCTAGCGGCTTCCATCTGTTAGCACACCTAAAAAAAACGTGCGAGGAAAGCGTATGATGAAGTCATAACAGCTGTGGAATCGTACTCAGGGATGGGGTTCATAAATTGGAATCTCTTTGGAACAAATGTATTGATGTTCAGCGAGACTTTACTGAGTAATAAACTATAAAATTGAGTTTTTCTTATCGAACCCCCAAACTTATTGAACAACCTGATACATTAACATTTGGTAACACTGATGACGCGTTGGAAAAAAAATATATTTTTTATGCAAACTAAAAAATGAATAAAAATAGGTCATTAGTAATAAATATTTAGTGAAGTTATTTACATTTGAACATTTGTGAAAATATTTAGCATTTCGTTGTTTTTTTTTTTTTTAAGAAGAATTATTAACGACCATTTTTATTCGATCCTAAATTTGGTACTATAAAGCTTCCAATAAGCATGATCTTTGGGGATAAGCATGAAAATTAGATGAGAAGCTCGAGAAAAAACCTACGCATTAGATATGCGCATATACATACCATAGGTATATCATATTTTTAATACTAGTATGTACTTCATTTTAAATTACCAACTACAAATTTTTACTTTTGGTTTGTTGAAACAAGTGTGCATCATATTTTCACACGAAAAAATTTCGTATATTATATATTATTGCAGATTGCCATAACATATATATACATGAATAAATAAATAAATATTTATTGTCACTTTTCTCATGTAAAAACCGAAAGTGGCGTTGTTTTTTTTTTCTTTATGAACAAATCTATGCTACTTTCAGCAACTGTCACATCATAATAGTGAAATAAAGAACACATTAAAACTTTATTGTAATTCCACCCAGTAAATACTGTCCAACAAGAATAGGTAGAAAGAAGAAAAATAACAGAGGAACTTAAAGTACAAACATTCAAACAGAAACAAGATGTGTCGACGTTGAATGTTAGCGTAGTCAAACTGTCAACCACATTTATAAAACAGCTGCGCCACCGCAGCAAACGCAATAGTAGTGGCATACAAACGTTCGTCATTACCATTATAATTTGATATGTTAAAGGTAGATAAATAAGAAAACTGGAAGTAAAAGTGAAGAACGTGTTCTTAACACACTAAAGTCAAGCATTGATAAAGAGCAATTTTGCAGAAAAACTCTATGAATTTACCAAAAACACTACTGATAATACCGATGAAGTCATTAGATATACCGATAGTTGGTATATGAATCCCCAAAGATATTCCCTATACATATCATCGTAACCAATTAGTTACCGTCGATCATATACAATCTTAAACAGACTTGCAAAATATCGCATAAAACATACATACCTCTTTGTCTTTTAACCCCAACAGTAAAACTTCTTCCATCAGTGTTAGACGTGTCTGTTTGGAATCACCATCATCAATATTTTCCTCCTGATCTCTATTACTGTTGTTTAAATCATTATCTTCATCCGTTGTGTTTGCATTTTGTCCGTAGGCACCACCTTCGGCGCCATTGTCCCGTGTTTTTACGGCGCGTCTCACCAAACCATCACTTCGATTCATTTTATATGTAATATTTTTTTATTGCACACGCGAAGGCTCTTTTTGTGAATTATGTTTAATATGTTGCTGTTTAAATAACCTTTTTCTGAGAAAAATACGTAAATTCCATTTAACGCTATATTTGCAATTGGTGAAGTGGCGCTCCGCTATGATTTTGCTTTACACCTTTCCTTTGTTGCTGTTATTACTGTTCCTCCCTTTGCTATACTGTTTTCGTGTCACTTAACCACTTCTAATTATTTCGTTTTTATTCTAGGTATTGTACAATATTAAAAAATCATATATGCACATTGGTAGTTATATTACGGGAATCTTTAGGAAAACTACAATTTTAATGGTTTTTCGCGATATTCTCCAAGCAATGGAGGAAAAATATTTTTCGTTGTAAATTTTTTCCTCCTCTACTTTCTGACATTTCCTTCCACGACGAAAAACCTTTAACAGTCAGTACTGCCAACTTCTGACCAAATGTATGTCGTTAAACAGCTGTGCTGATTGGAAAAGATCAACGTCTAATAACAAATGAATATTCGACAAATATACGTTTTGTTAAAATTAAAAAGTTTCGACGAATATTCAAATTTGTAATATTTCTGTTTATTCTGAGCTGATATGATACATATTTTACATATCTAATTATTATTAATTTTTTATTTATTTATTTATTTATATATAAGAGTAATATATATTTAGAGTTATTTTACATTAAGTATTAAAAAAAAACTTGGTGATATGTTGGATGAAAGTAACAATAATTTTATATATTTAGTTTAGCTAAGATTTGAAATTTAAGGAAAGCGTTAATATTATCTGAGTTTGCTAATTTCAGATGGTCAGAGGGTTTGCCGTTACCAAAAATTGTTTTTCGGATCTGGCTTAGGCTAGGACATTTGCCCAGGAGATGTTGCACTGATAAATCTAGTCTATTGCAGTATGAGCATGGCGACTTCAAGGCTTCATTTAGAAAATGACTGTGAGTGGGAATTGAATGTCCAATTCTTAGACGCGCAAAGGTTCTGATACCTCTGCAATTAATTATTAATTCTTAATTTGTAGTAGTGTTGAAAGGGACCCAATCATGCATGCGTTTCCGGCTAAGTAATATGACGCATACATCCGTAGATCTTTGGGAGTGAAATGGTTAAAAATTTGTAATGGCTGCATCCCTTATTTATTTGCACGTTCATCAGCGCCTTCGTCACCTTTGATTCCAGCATGAGCACGATCTAATTATTCTATCAATCAGTAAGTTTTAAATAAAGGTAGTTTATTAATCTTGCTGCATCGATGTGGTACTTCAGAATCAGAGAAAAATGGCTATTGCCATAAATGAAGATTTATTTATTCAAATCAGCATCATATATTGTAGAATTCAAAAGAATCTAATTTGGTTTCAACTGAAGTAAATTGTTTTGAGCTTTACTTTCGCGAACCCGGATATTTTCTATTTCTCGCCTTTAGCCTCTTTTGTAGGTTAAAATCCTCTACTGTTGTGCTAATATTTCATGGAACTTTTTTAATAGCTCCCTATATTCTCAATTGAAATTTATCAACTTGAAATTTATTTGATATTTACACAAACCTGTAAACGGGAACGCAGATTAAAATGGCACCACTTGCTGGCTGTCAACGACTGTTGTTTCCCATTTATGGCCGCCAGCTGGCGCTACAATATCTGTGTTTTGCTGATTGACAGTAGTTTTGAAATTGAATCTTATTTGCCGTATATTCTATTAATTTTTTGCTTATTAGTTTTGTATGCCGATTTAATATATAAACCATCTAGAAATGCATTTAATTTCGACGGGGAAGACAACTGTTCTCTCCGATTTCGGTAATTTGGAAACGAAATCCGTTTACCAGCACGCTAATGGCGAAACAACCGACTTTCAATTCTATGCGAGGCAACGCATATTCTTAGAGGTGAACAAAAAATCGGGTCTGGAAATAATGCGAATAAAGGACAAAGGCGATCACAGTAAGTTTGTAATCTCAAATATAAAAATGAATTTAAATGTGTAAATCGTATTTGAAACCAAGTTTTAGAAATTCAGCGTGTGCGCAAATTGAATATTGGAAATGTTTACTGTGTCGCCTGCGCCAAGCAGTCGCTGGAAGAAATGGCGTTTGGTGGAGTAAATGGGCAAGTGAGTCTGTACAACTACAAAAACACCGAACTTTTACATCGTTTTAAAGCTGGTTTGTATTACCTCTATTGATATAAAATTATATATCGAACATAAACACATTTCTGTTCTCTTGCATGCAGAAAATAATCGTAATAGTGTTCTGTATTTGGATTATAATGGAACAGACGAGTATATAGCCTCTGTGCTTGAAAATGGTCAAATCAACGTTTATGGTACTAAAACGAAAACAAAAGTAGATAGCGTCAACATAGACGGAAAGTATGTAAGCCAATAGCCAATTCAGTTAATATAATATCATAATTAGATATTTTTTTATGTTTTTTTTTTTCTTAGCTCCACTCTGGCACGTTTTCATCCTAACAAGCGCTTCCAATTGTCGATAGCATCTTTCAAAGGTGCCGTTACCGTCTACGATTTACAAACTAAGCGCAAGATATTTAATTTAAGCGATGCGCATGCCTCGCCTTGTCGCGATTTGTGCATGTCCGCTGCAACTCCTGATGCACTGATAAGCGTTGGCTACGATTGTATTGTTAATGTGTTTGACACACGTCGCCGAACGCCTCAAATCAAACTAAGTCATCCCCATCCATTATCTACCGTGGCAATGAGTAGTTGTGGTACATACTTCTGCGTGGGAAACTTGAAAGGGGAGTTGATTTCCTACGATATACGTAATGTTAAAACATGTTTAATTACAAAAAAAGTACACGATTGCTCCATTACGCGGCTCTCATTTGTGCCACTGCCAGAAGATGATAACAGCATTATATCAAGTTTTTCCAACGCCACCGGAAATAATACATCTAACACCACCACCGACATGCCTGGCGAACAGCGGAAATCCTTAGCAAATACACGCCAACGGGACTCGTTTTGTGATTTTTTAGACTTTCAGGCAAACAAACTGGATCGCATATCTGCACGTTTTACAATGCGGCGTGACAGCTTCGATTGGGACTCACTTGGGCGTAAACCGAGCTCTGAAGATAATCGCACAAATGTATCGAAGGTAAATGTCGGCAACGAAAGTGTCAATAGCTCAAGTGATAACTCCACTGATGGGAAATACAATTTAAGTTTTGATAACGTAAATACACGACGTGCCAAAACTCGTGAAGAAGGAAAACTGCCATTCTCAGGTATGCTCATACACATATATGTACATGCAAAATATTTACAAATAAGTTGCTTCAATTATAATTTCAGCGTTACCGACGGCGCCACTTCGTGATCGAAATAGTATTTCAAAAGTGATCACAAATTTGAAACAAATCGAAGAGGAAGAATCAGCACAACAAACTGAATTAAGTTGCGATAGTGACAAAGAGAATCCCACAAATATGGAAAAAGAATTCAGTCCAGCTGCACAACTACATAAAGCATTAAATGCATACAATAGTACACCCAATCGTAAATCGTTGGATAGCTCGAAGGCGAGCACAATTAATCTACCAGAAAAAAATGAGATTACCGAAAATAAATTTCCAGAAACTGTAAAGACATCTGTGTCACAAGTGGATATCTTACAGCAAATCACTGATTTGCGTATGGAAATGAACGCACGTTTTGAACACTTAGAATCAGAAATGAAATTTAACGCAGAGCAAAATAAATGGCAAATTTTTACACAGACAGCTGATATATGGGCACGGCAAATGAATAACACCGAAGATATACGTGATGCGCTGAGCTATTTGTTGCAAAGCGATCCTTTTGTCAACGAGTTTTTGCGTCTAAAAGACGAAAACGAGTTACTAAAGGCACAATTACAGAAATTCATAGAGCAAAAGTAGGTAAATGATTGTGTTTTAGTTGAAATCTATTTAAACCTATAATTTTGTTTTGTATCTCTAAAGACCGTAGAAACTAAACAATTGTAATTAATTAAGAATTCGCACTGAATAGATATGTGTTAATTTGAACTTGTATTTCATTATATAATGCATAATTGTAACAAAAGACTTTATGCTGCCAAACATACATCTATGTACTGATTAAGAATAAAAGGACTATGATGTTAGTAGATATACCTTGTTAGTGCAGATTTTATATTTGCTATTGAATAAATTTATTTTGAATAACAAGAACTGAATTCATTGATTTGCCTTAATCCCACCATGCATACACATATACTCGTACATTAATTAATAATAATAACAAATTGTTGTAGTGACCTTGCAAAAATATTTTCAAATACATATTTTCTGTATGAATTACAGATTTATTCAACTTTTTCCAAACCACATTCATCGCTTGATTTCATGTCAACCTGCCAAGTGTATAAAATTGAATTTCCACACGATGGCTATTTAAATTTGTACCTAAACCTTACCGATATCGTTGTATTGAAATTCCTGTAGTCTACAACATAATGCTCATTACGGCCATCATAACTGATAATGTTGACAAAGCGTTGACCCCAGAAGATATCTTCGCACGGCACATACGAAGTGCGTGCTTCGGTTACCATTGCAGTAGCAGCCGAGGTTCCCACAATGGACACGTACAATTCAAACTGTGCTTCATTTAAATCTTTTGCCGACCTCAAATAATTTAATGGACTTGTCTCGTCAATGACATGACACACAATTTCGGGCCATGTAATAATTTGCTCACCGTCGCCATCCAATTTTAGCTCAGTGCGCGTTTGAACGAACTCTCCTTCGCGGGTGCTAAGTTTCGTTAAATATATTTAAAAAGAAAAGTTATTTGTCTAGTCAAAGTCTGAATCTCTCTTATACCATTTGTCCGTTATGAGATAGACGCGTATTTTCGACTCAATCGTTTGCTGCTTGCGTGGATCGCAAACTCGAAATAGCAGGCAAAGCTTCCCATCGCGAAAGCAAATCTGCGAAAATTAACAAATTTTATTTACCATACAAATATATTCAAGGATCATCATCACCATACAAATATGTTCAAGGATCATGATTCAATTATTAAATCATTGAATCATGTTCAAGGATGATAGATACCAGGTTTGCTGTTGTTGTTGTTGTAGCAGCATAAGCATTCCCCATACTTACATTCGGGGAATGCTGCTGGAGTGGCAATCCTTGGCCGCACATAAGTCCGGGTCGTTTCGGTAACGTAGAACCGACTGCCGACCAGGTTTGCTCGTTAGGTATGGTGAAAAAAAATTTTTTAAGGGGCACTTTGGATTCTACGTTATTCGCTTTGTGTTTCACTAGCTAAAGCTAAATTTTGTGAAACACAAAACGAATGATGTGGCATATCGGTCAAATTCGCTCAGAGCCGAATAACGGTCTGCTAGGTAGTGCACCTCTAAATCTTTTCACCATGAAATATGTTAAAGCTAATAAAGCTTCAAAATTCTACGTAAGTTTATCGAAAACGGAAATTAAGAAAAAGTGTAGCCAAGTTAAATTTAGTTATACAAATTTAACCGCCATATTAGTAGACAATCATATCCATTTGTTTTAAATACTTTCAGTTTTAACTTTAACCTTATGGGGTTATACACAGTTAGAATTTTCAAAAAATCGATTTTTTAAATTTTATTTCCTTAATCTACATATATTTAAGAATACACACAGAAAATTTAATATCGTTCCGGTGAATATTTTCAAAGTTACACGCAAATTTGAAAAGGCGTTTCAGAGTAAATGTAAAGTGTTTTACAAACTTTAAACGTGTTTTTTCCAAAATGGTGTCGGTGACCAACATTACTCGAAAACGGCTAAACCGATTCATCTCAAATTTTAACACGAGCTTCTTAAATTTATTTTTTAGTAACTAATCGAAGATTTTTTCTTACTGATAAATATATATTTTTATAAACAATTTAAGGCCGAAATTTTGGTCAAAAATCGATTTTTTTTTTTGAGAAACCGCCATTTTGTCAAAAAAAATTATTTTCCTTACTCCTTCTGTTTCGTTTTTTTAATTTCAGAGGATCCAGTTCAGAGATATAGTGGTCACGCAAAACGTCTTTTTTCCTTTCCAAATAAATATTTTTACTAATACTAAGTCTTAAAATACAGTTAAAAGATAGCATAATATGTGTACAAATTTTTAGATCAATAAATTTAAAAGTTTTCTCAGAAAAAATTCTGAAAAATTCGCTTTTATCGGCCTTCTAACTGTATATAACCCCTTAATTAAATTTTAGTAGAATATAAATAATATAGACAGTAGATACAGCAGAGACAGTATACTCACCACCGCTTTGTCGCTAAACTTCAGTTTCGTGATTTGTTTTGCTGGTCTTGCGGTCTTCGCATATACCATACTGACCAGCATTCCTTCGATGCCAATAGCAAAAATCATTTGCATAACAAATAGGAAAATAGCCTCTGGGCATTCATCGCTAGCATATTTCTCACCGAAGCCAATTGTTGTCTGGGTTTCCACGGAATAGATGATCATCGAGACGAAATTGTAGACGCCTTTAATGCATGGTTCCTTGCCCTCGCCCAATCGCTCGCCGGTCACTTCGTCAAACATTAGATCGCCATGCGAATAGGCAACCATGTAATTCAATAAAGCGAAGAAAAACCATGTGGCAAAGTAGGTTCCAATAAAAATCGTCAGCATATATTTCCAATCTAATTCGATCTACGTAGGTATGTATGTAAATATATGCAAATAAAATTGTTTTTCTTTTTTGTTTTGTCATTGAAATGTGGTACGTTGTGCGATTTACTAGCCGTATTTATGATAAAGTATTTTACAATTTATTGTATTGAAATGAAATTAATTTAGAATTTTGAATATACATATTTACAAAAACAATAGAAGTTCCTGCACCCATACAAGGGAACTGTACAATATGTGTTCAAAAAAGTTCGGTAACAAATTGTGAAGTGAAAATTTGAATATGAGTGCAGGTTCTGTACATTTTCGCCACATTTTGCTTTTTTACTTTAAAAATTGGAAAGAATGCATCTCAATCTATTAAATATGTTTACGGGCATAAAGAAATAACCAAAAATTAGTCCGTTTTCATACTAAAAATTAAAAAAACTGGCAATGAATCTCGCTCCGATCCACAAGTTTTTGAAAAGATTAATGAAATCAAGTACAAAATTGAAGATCCAGGGAATTTGCAATGCATTTAGATTTAAAGCACAGAGTTCCCATCTGTGAAACTCTTCTAAATGCAAAGAAATCGTATTCGTATCATGAAAACGAATAGGGAAAAGTGGATCACATAAAACAAGCACTGCCGGGTTTAACAGCTTTGTTAAGTTTTTGGTAGTATTGAAATGATGTAGTACATTATCTACTGTTACCGTCTGGCTAAATAATCGCTCCTGATATCTATATAGGTATATGTGTGACCTGGTCTACGAAAGGAGGGTTTACGTGTAAAAGCATGATTCAATAATAAAAGGTTTGCTCAGTAAGCAAGTTTCTCGTTCTCTCTTGTCCAATCGGCTCTCTTAGCAGGACTTTGGATGGCTAACTCTAGAAATTTTAAGTAAAAGTGAAGAAAAAGTAAAATTAGTATGTTTTCCATACCGGGGGCTTCGAACTCGTGCGTATTCACGCACCAAACCATTCGGATACGGCGGCCGCCGCCGTTATAATAATAATTAATTTAAATAAGTACGGGTAGTTTGTCAAGTAGTAGAATAATCTTGACTGGGGGTCAGAACTCCAAACTTACATGGGCAAAGCATAGTAAAGTAAGGCGTGAGTATGTTCAAATCCGCTTCTTCTAAAAAGAATTCACTGTGGCCATAATGCTTAGGCAACATACATACATAATATAGTCATATTTTCGAAACTTCGCGATGAACTTTGAATTAAAAAATTAAATCACAAAATATAATTCTGGATGTAAGTTAAACCATTTTGATTTTTTTTTATATCATATTTGGCAATTTCCGTTTGTGCCACATATGTATACATTAAAATTTAAATAAAAAAAAAACACTTTTTAGGTAGGCATTTCATTTTTCCACTTCGTTCGGCCTTCTTTGGAAGTAAGAATTCTAATGTCACAAACGAGCAAACCTTTAATAATTGAATCATGATGCAAAAACAAGTTAAAGGTAATCAATTCGTCTGTTAAAGGTAATCAATTCGTTTCATCAGTTTATTCTCCTTCTTTTCCTCCCTCTTAGTAAACTTTCCAACAAATTATGACTTTCTGGTTTTCACCATATGAAAGAGTTCTCAAACTCTATCCGAATCAGCAAGCCTACTTTTCGTAGACAAGGACACATATTTATATACCATTTTGTCTTTGATCTGGCCCCTTTGAAACCGCACATTTCCTTAGCCTGCAGCTATGTATCTGGCGTCTACGACTACAATAAATAGACTAACTGACCCACGCAGCCGTATGTAGACTACTGCGGCAAAAACAACAACATGAAAGCGGCAGCGCACATTTTATAAACGAGCCTGCAGAAACCGAAGGGACTTGACCTTTCTTTTCACGTATTTAGGCCCTATCCCCAACCTATTACTTGTTTCCATATTTGCAAAAACCGCTTGCTGGGATAAAGTTGAATTCAATAGAGGCCTGCGAAATGCACTTGAAACAATACTCGCTCAGAAACACGAAACGTTTTACATTGTTGGATTAATTACTCTACCCGAAGCATACTAAAAGATCAATACCCATTGGTTCCCACGACAATCGGTTCTACGCTACCGGAACGATCGGGATTTATATCAGGCCAATGACTGCCACTTCAGCAGCATTCCCCGTACATGTATGGGGAATGTTTTTGCTGCTACAACAACAATCATAACTCCATGTGGCACATATTTGGTCAGAAGAACTAATTAAGAAAATGCTTTGATTTTGCTCAAATTTGTTACTGAACTTCTTAGGCAACGCAATATTTGTAAAGTGCAGTTAAAAATTGCATCACATTTGTTGGCGATGCCGATAAGTGCTGTCAATTAGTGGTTGTGAACTCTCCAAGTGGTGCGAGCAATGCAGCTATAGAGTGAATAGTGCAGTTAATTTCAAATATTCGTTCTATGAATGCAGTGGCTGGTAAATGATTTTAAATTTAATACATTTGCCCATTCGACGTTACATTTCCAACTTAACTAGAAAAAAAGCAGTGAATTAGAAGTTAATGATGACTTATGTATTTTAAAAAAGTTGTATTTTCTATGTGTTTATTTTCTACATGTTAATGTAGAGTATACATATAACTAATCACATATACATATATACATTTCGTTGTTTTTTATGTAAACCGATAGCTACATATGTATTTACTATGATATTGAAATAAAAGAGCTTAATTTCGACGAAACCACAGACAATTGTTTGTATATATACATGCACATACATTTTCGGTGTAAATATTTTATATGTGTACATACTTACATACATATGTGTATTTTAACATACATGATTTATTATTTAGCTATTGGTATACATACATACATACATTCACATATGTAGATTATTACTTAAACTATGGATTAATGCTTGTGTTATGGCTTTATGCTGATTATAAATACTATTTTATGTTATTTTGCTTTTGTGTCCAGATAATCGTATGCATCTTCATCTGCACACGACCCTATGTCCGATTGCTCGAAACTTAAATTAGTTGGCACTGGTGTTATTGTATTGTTGATATTGGAGGATGCTGATGTAAGGCATTTCTTTGGGATTAAACGTGATAATGCGCTTACCATTGTGGTTACCAAATCTCTAAAATAACGCCATGACTTCTGCGGTATTCGTCTGAAATTAACATTTTCATGGCCACTTTTTTCGATAACCCGATGATGTCGACGTCGAGCACACAAAGGATCTAAATATAATATAAAAGTAAAATTTAAATATAAAATATAAAAAGAAACTTACCACTGTAGCGAGAATCTAGATTCAGTTCAATTGTGCTGCCAACCCAATCGCTTGTACAAGGCACACTAGACGGAATAAAAACATTGTAGAACAGAAAGGCGAGCACGTAATTAATTAAAAAAATCTTTTGTAAATATTTATTTAGCCACATGGGCTAGTCTAAGATTTAAAATTAATTTGCAGGATAAATAATAATAATAATAACAAATATTTATCATTTATTTAAATCTAAGACACTTTTACAGATGATAGGTTAGCGTTACAAATCAAGATTATGTGGAAAAGTCAACAACAAATATTTGTAAGAGTTGTTAGAAATGTGCTCACATACTCGCATATACTCATACAAACATATGTACACATGCACATTTGGCTGCATCACTCCCCATACAAAAAGGAATCGGTACTTTTTTCTCATCGAATTTTTTTTTTATTTTGTATTTTAAGACCTCAAGCTGGACCAATCTGAAAAACAACCGATTTTTTTGTAAAGTTTGCAAAAAAATAAAAAATGGTGAGCAAATACCTTGTCAATGATACTTTAGAAGTCTAAATCGGTCAAGAATTGACTGAGTTGTTCAAGTTTTTCTTAAACCTATTTTATAAGAAAAGTCCAAAATAGCATAAAAAACGCATTATTTTGATTCCGTTGATAAGGTCTTAAGCTTAAACTGTTCTACTGTCGCAGTTATTAAAAAAAAAAAATTTAACTGATTGTATTTATGAAAACCTCGTTTTTTGGAGGTATTTTATGGATTTGCATCCGACTAAGAAAGTATATAATGTCACAACAACAACAATAAAGTTTGCTACTAAGGTGCATACCTCTACTTCATATCTTACTTATCTACAATCGACTCCGACATACTCAATATATTCCGACATAGGAAGGTACACCGCACCTATTCACATGTCCTCTTAAGCCTACTCACCTAACATTCCTCTCCCTCTGGACCCAACCTGCTGAAAAGTACGTTTTATGGGCCTACTGTCTAGATGAGTTAGACGATAAGAATCGGTGACTACACCGCCCTGGCAGGGCCTAGTAAACCTAGTAAACTACTACAACAACAACAACCTCATATCTTACCTCTTATCTATTAAATCAAATATTCGAATTCATTATACATTCTTACATCTGTAAGAAAATATTACCCCACCACAAAATTCAGTATTATAAATTTAGCCTGAATCTGTCAAAAAACAAATATACATTACACTGCAGTATAATTAGGGGTATTCATACTGAGCTCTTTGCTTCGTTACATAACAGTCTTATGTATATTTTGTTTTTGTAAATAAATCGAAGGAACCCAAGCGTCAAGTAACGAAAAGACGGGATGGCAAGTTTGGCTCGATCGGTAGTTGACCAAATAACATCAGATATTTGGCAATTGGTTTTTGATGATCGAGCGCAAAGTTTAAGTTTAAAATATCAAAAAGTGAAGGAATAAAAAGTAATTTTTTTTTGTAGTTAAAATATGATATTTTAAGGATATTTCCTTCCAGTGGATGAAACGAAGCTAATTCATAAGCGCTGGAAGCCAAAAAAAAAAGTATGAGGAGCAGAGTCTTTTTTAGAATGTCGAGAATGAGAATGTCGAAATTAATTGACTCCGTTCTCGCTATATCTCGGTATATTTAGTTTTTTGTTTTAAACTGTACTAGCTTACAATAAAATTGCTATAAATCAGTTGGTGCGATAGGGCATTACCAAATTAACAGATATAATTCAAAAAGGTCGTTTACAACAAAACACATTTGCCGGTTTGCCAACTAATAAGCCTCCAAAGTAAGGAAAGTGGTTTGAGTAGCCCTATTATTATGTCGAACAGTTTATCAGTCTCACTTACACCCAACTCTCCTTTCACGCGGTCTATTTTTTACACGATTTTGAAATAAGGTTCACTAATACATTTTTTTACACGAACTTTTCGTTCCAACACGAATCTCAAAACAACAGGTAAATGTTTTCACAACAAAACATAACTGATAAAATAATGCCTTATTAAGGGGACCCGGTCCCCTTTAAAAAAACCAATTTTTTGTTTTTTAATTATGTCGAAAGTGTAGTATCTTAAGAATATTCTGTGACATTTTCATGCGGAAATTCCCAATACTATAGCTTCTACAGCCCATCAACTAAGTAGAGAGTGGTCCGCGCACTCCTTTACCTCAAACTTTAAACTCATTTATCTCAAAGCGACTTTTTTCGACCTGGTGTTGTCAAAAGAAAAAAACTATTCAACCAAACGTCTGAAATTTTAATATGTTGCTCACGACATCAATAGCTATCGCCCGTATGATTCTAGCATTTTATTATTTGAATTATTTCGTATTTTTTTATTAAAAAACTGAAAAAACCGATATTTAGAGTGTCAAATTCAAAACCGCGCCATTTTGTCAATGTTTTTTTTTTTATTCTAGTACGGGACATGCCTACAGTCAAACTAATTAATATTTTTGTTTTGTTTATGTGTTTCAGATAAATAAAAGAGCCAAAATAAGCAACATCGTCCAGGTCCAATTTTTCGGGAGGGTCAACCTCACCGCCATTTTTTAAATTTTTAAAATATACAAAAAAAATTTTTTTTAATTTTTGTATGTAAAAGAAGTTAAATAAAAAGCCTAAAAAATTTAAATATCGTTATTCATTTTTTTTTATTGTAAAAAAAAAGTCTGAAAGTACCCTAAATTTTCAAACTCCAGACCACCTTAAGTAAAAATTTTTCGCATACGTGTCGAAAGTACATTGCAGAATTTACCAAATCCGACTGCATTAAAATTATCAACGTAATATTTAGATCGCGTGTAACTGGGTAGAAAGTTTTGTACAAAGTGGCGCGATTTTTTTTAATCACCTTTTTATTGAATAAAAAAGTAATGTTGAGTTATGGAAATCTTTATTTGACCATTGGTCCATTCCTCCATTGCTTGTATGTTTCTATACGGCAGTTCTCTAGTTCACAAGTGTCAAATATAACTGACATACGACGCCTTTAAAAAAATTATAAGTTTTCCGATAGTGTGATCAATTTTGTGCCGTCTTGTATAACAACTCGAGAAAGCCGGAAACAGTCGCTGTTGATAGACTTTGTTATAACGAAAAAAACCAACAGAAGCTGTTAATAATTTGAATCAAACCCGACAGATGGACTGGACATATGTGGCATATCTACTGATGATATCATTTTTGATCCAGTCCGTAATAAACATGCGCGCTTGTTATGAGGTAGCGACGAAAAGTTGCAAAATTGATTTTTATTCCTAATTCCAATTTGCATTTTTATATGTTTTGAGCTAATGAATTGAATTTTCACTGTACACTAATTTTATTTTTTTGTAATATAAATGAATTGTTTTTATTTACAGTTATGTAATACGGATTTCATTATTACTTTTTTTTGCACGGTTTTAGCATTTATATTGAGAAACTATTTAGCATTTATTTTGTAAAATTGTGGAACATATAAAAAAAAAAAATAAATAATTGGCGCGTACACTTCTGTTAGGTGTTTGGCCGAGCTCCTCCTCCTATTTGTGGTGTGCGTGTTGATATTGTTCCACAAATGGAGGGACCTACAGTTTCAAGCCGACTCCGAACGGCAGATATTTTTATGAGGAGCTTTTTCATGGCAGAAATACACTCGGAGGTTTGCCATTGCCTGCCGAGGGGCGACCGCTATTAGAAAAATGTTTTTATTAATTTCACCGAGATTCGAACCAACGACCTCTCTGTGAATTCCAAATGGTAATCACGCACCTACCCATTCGGCTACGGCGGCCGAACGTGGAGCATATCCTCCCCACAAATTTACCATATGTCGCATGTATTTTTTTTTTTACACGGGTGAAGTGTATACTGTACTTCATTATCAAATTAAAAAATGTTTCTATATACAGTGGAACATCTCAATGACGACCTTCTGCACAGCCCTTGTTCTACTATTTAACGCATTCTGATTCACCGAAAATCCAATGATCATTTCTAACCTATTCGGATCTGTCGTTGCCTAAGGGCAATTTCGCGTGTTAGCAAGCTTACCAGCCGCATTGTTTCTATTTTTGTTTAATGAACCGTAATGATAACGGTAGCCAAATGTGTTTGCACAAAGTATGATGAAATAAGAACTCATTTGTCACGCATTAAAAAAAGTAATTAAAAAAACTGTAGCAGTGTAGGCAACAATTTTTTTCAGAATCCAGCAAAACATTTTTAAATATGGCATATTTTCTGTTAATTATAATCAAAATGATAAATATGTGAATGAAATGGTTTTCAGCAAACGTTGAATTAAATATTTATTCAAGTAATTATTGTTTCGAGTTAATTTTATACCACCATTGTCCAAATTTGCTCTCAAGTAACTTTCTATATTGCCAAAACGAATGAATTTTTGTGCAGACGCTTCGGTTGGTGGAAACGTTTTACTAAAGGCTATTATTTAAGGGGGGACCCTCATTTATCGGGTCAAAAAAATCGATTTTTTGGAAATAATTTGAATCTATTCTACAACTATTTAAGAATATACTTTCAAAATTTCAAGTCGATATCTGTATTTTTGAAGGAGTGACAAATTTTTTAACAGGACGCGACGGGTGGCCTGATCGCCTGTATCCAAAACTTTAAACGCGTTTTTCTCGAAACATCATTTTTCGATTTTGTGTACACAATTGAGAACGCTGTATTGAACCAATCAGGCTTTACAATAGCTCATTTTAAAGATAATTAAATTGTTTTCAATGTGACATTAAGTGTTTTTTTTTAAAAAAAGATTTTCATATTTTTTTGTAATTTTAAAGTCAATTTTTATGCATGAAAAATCACTTTTAACATAAAACTGGGTAAAAAATATCAATTTCGAAATTTTTTTTTAAATCAAAATGTCACATCGAAGGTATTATCCTAAAGTTTTAAAAAAAATTTGGTTTTTTTATTTCAGAGCGCTAGAATGTACACAGATAGAATGAGGTGCCATGGACGAGGTGTATATTTCCATACTTAAAATGTTTTTTTTCTTCTCCGAAAATTTTTGTAGACAGTCAAGACATTTATTAAAGTACTTTATGAATTACAAAACGTTTGAAGTTATTTTACCTGAGAAAAAAATTCCCAAAAATGATGCATTTTTCGACCGTCTAAATGAGGATCCCCCCTTAAGGCAGTTAGAAGTTTGATTTTAAATAGTCAGTGATCAAAGACCGTCACAGTCGAGACCGAATTTATTTATCGACAATTAGAAGAACAAAACTCGTAGATAATATTCTGTTAAAGAACAAGGCACTGATTAACATTGTTCAAGTTGAAGTGTTCCCACGAAAGTTGGTTCTCCGTTACCAGGACGAGCAACATTTACATATTTCCGGCCAAGAACTACTGATACCGCAGCAATACCCAAAAGTTCATGGAGAGTGTTTGATGTTACAATAATAACAACAGCACGGAAGTTGGACAATTCACATATTCCAATCATCTTGAATCGCTTAACTATCTAAATCGAAAAATTATATTAGTAAAAAATTGCCCGTTATTTAAATAAAAAATGGAGAAAACGCACATTTTACTCTTTTCTATTGTGGCGAACTAATTTTCTACAACCTTTTATCTCAAAGTGCTCATATTAATCATAATGAATAATGAGTCATTGACAATTTTAAAGATTTGAGAAAGTACTTTGCATGAAAGTTTAATAAGATTATGCGATAAATGAGTATATCAACACAAACTTTTCTAGTTTGAATATGTATGTGTATAGATATGTATGTGAATATTGTATTTTTTTTAAATATGTATATGGAGTACATGGAGTAAAAGTTGAAACTCTACTCACTTATTTGCACTCCTGCTTAGGTGACTACCTAATTCATTTTTTCTGCGACGCTCCACAATTGGACTCTCTGGATAATAGTCGCCCGAATCGTTAATTTTCTCCTTCTCCTCAGAACGTTTAAGAGATTTAGGTTCAATAGGTCGCGGTTTAACTGGCATCGATATAGATCGACGTATTTGTGAATTATCCGCTTGATCCATACTTGGTTCTTCTCAAAAATTTTATACAACAAGAAGTGTAATTGACCACCCACTCAAGCAGTGATAAAGCTTCAAATTTACCAATTGAAGGCAATTAGTAACGAGTGTTTAAATTAAATCAGCTACAAAGTACACATCAAGCACATTTCTTGCTTCTTTTTTTCAGCCGGATGCCTTCCGCTCCACGATGCTGAGGGTTGAAATTCAAAACACAAACTAACGTCTGAAAAGATTATTCTCGTCTTGATCAGACGTTCTTTGTACAGATGATAACCACAATCACTGTACAATTGTAAATAGTATTATCTTAAAAAAACACACACACGCGAATTAGACAAACTAAAAGACTTGCCATTGACACAGTGTCTAGGAATATTGATATGTGGCTTGGGTATACTGCTGTTGCTACTTTGATATATCCTTTAAACTAATAGAAATTATTTATAGTTATAGTTAATAATACGAAAAATATTAAACTAAAACATATTTTAATGTATAACCGTGCTTTTTAATATTAAAAATATAATTTTGAGAAAGATTATAGTACCAAATCTAATATTGTCTAATTGGAGAAAAATCAGTTAGTTGTACGCAGTGTAGTGTGCCTGAGTATCTTATCAGATAAGTGCCCATCTAATTGGACTCATTTGTAATGCGACTTTCGTCCAACTGCTTCTCCAATAAGTGGCGAGAGTTCTTAATTTTCCCCAACAAAGTAGATGACTTTACGTCAAATATTTTTCTCATGGCGAAACATTATTTCGTACCACGCCATTGGGCTAACATCCCATATGTCATTCATAATTACTCATTCGCTACGTCGCCCGCTCTTTTCATAAACTAAAAAATGCAATTAGTGACAAAATTTGACTTCGATTATCATAGAAAATTGCATGTGTGATCAGTGTGCCGCATTCTCTACATAAACAGTTTGAGCTATGAAGTGAAAAAAACACTTTTCCACCAAAAGGAAATTCACAAAAATAATGTTCAATTTTACATTATTTTCATTTAGACTATAAAGATGGCTGAAATGTTTAATTTCAAGACTTGGCGTTATTTATGTCTATGGTTCAGACGGCACATGGGCACCCAATCTCAGTTTTTGCTGACCTCTGTTGTAAGCAAGTAGCTGTCATCTCACTTATCATGTCAGCAAATCAGCTGGTTCCTTCAAATTCGCTGATATCTTCACCTTCTGTACACCGTACAGTTTACTCAACTGAAGAAATGCGCAAACACCTGATGACGGCTTGCACAGACACAGAACTTGTGCAACCCTTAATATGCATTTGGGATGGGTGTTTTTATATATTTAATACAAATATAATTTTGGATAAGCGGTTGTACCATGTATAGTATAGTTCTACAACCGATTTCCGTGTTGCCCAACGGTTGCATGAAAATTAAAATGTTTTAATTTTTGGTGGGCGGAGTTAGCGGTTGTACAATGAGTTGCAGGGTATATACGCAGATTGTACAACGAACTTTATTTACATTTTTATTTTTAGTTATTTACACAGAAAATTAATTAAAAAATAATAATAATAAAATAGCGAGTAATAAATAAAATAAAATTTCATCAATTATTATTATTGAAGAAAATTCACTTGATTCTTGCATTTTGCGAAATGCTCGTGATGTTGAACATACGTCAGAATAATACGGAATGTGTATACTGAACGTCCGTCCAACTCATTGTACAACATGTTGATACAATGGTTGGATCTTGTATACTCTTGGAATCATCACACCGTTCTTGCGGCTTCATTATCTTTAAATATAAATTTTAGTTCAGTTGCAATTTAATTAACCTCTAACACAGTTTTCCATACAACAAAATATTAAGTTTAGTTACGGAATTTAAGTTTACACTAACAGATTTTCAGTTAAAGCAAAGGTAGCTACAGTAGGGTAGCAATAAGGTTATTTTGTATTTACTTGATCTCTAAATTGTAAAATTTTGTTTAAGTTACTCTAAAGTATCAATCTTTGTCTGTAAATTTACATTCTAGGGACTAAAAGCAAAAACAAAACATATCGCTTTCGTTGTTTTGCTCTAATGCTGCTCTTTCCTTAATGTGTCTTAAATACCAACAAACCAAATGTTTGACGTTATCCATCACTGTCCTCCGAATTGTAGTGTATCTGGCAACGCCAACACAATGTTTCAATGAAATGCAACCGTGCGAACGAAATCGGCATACCTCTTTTATATTTTTATTCCAGTTTTTCAGTGCCAGCAAGTATGGCGTTTGGTTAAATTCGCAGAGTGTAAAGTTGTGAAACATTATTGTGAAAGCAGAAAAATTAATTCAGTTGAATTTTATAACTAGTGTTAATAATACAAATGAGGGTGCGAATTTAAACAATCTCTACAAATAAAAATGCACATAATTGTTTCGTGTAGACATATAAATAGCTAAATTGAAAAATACACTTTTTTTGGATGAAGGGAAAGGAAGTGGAAATTACGGTTCATACAGGTAAATACTGAGGAATCGTAATCGGTTTGAAGAGCGAACTTGCGAAGCTAAAGAGTGATTTCTAAGAATTCGGTGCAACTCGAAACATATATTATAAAAGATATTTTCGCAGTGAAATTCGGGAATGCTTTTTTTATGTCTGATATAAAAATGTGTACACCGAAAATTGAATATCAGTTAAACGCAAAAGGTTCCAAGAAATTTTACCGAAAGGCAGAAAAACGGCCAAAAAGAGGCAAAAATTATTGACGCATTGAGATACCAATTTCCGAGAAGCGCATTTCTAATTTAGACCGAATTCTCAGAAGTGACAGACAAGACAACAACGGCTGAAACAGCCAGAGGCAAAAACAAATTATATATCGTTGTGTGGGGACGGCAAGACATCATGGCAAAAGCGTCAGAAACACAAACAACAATACAGTACGAAAAGTAAATACAAAAGTGTGAATGATAGAAGTAAATTACGCGGGGTGTAGTGTGGATAGCGCAAAGAGCAGAGCGCCACATCGCATTAAATGGCAAAGTACTACAACAGTGTGTGTGTGTGAGAATCTGTCAGTGTATAGTACAATTCAAATTGGAATGAAAGAGCGAGAGCTAACTAGGCAGCTGAGAAGAATTGACTCACTGTTGCCAACTCTTGAAAAAGGTGTGCAAGTGTTGAATTGTGTGCATTGTATTGTATGAGTACCAGCGTGTGGCAGAGAAACAAAAAAAAAACTTCATGTAGTTTTATTTCAATTCGTGGGAAATTTTTAATTGTTCCCGTGAATTTACAATTGAGGCGAAATGAGTTTGTGAATGTCAAATTAAAAATTGAAGAAACAAAAGTATTTAGCATGAATTTCATTTGTCCCGACTTAGCTAAGTGCACAAATGATTTATTTTCATTATTTCCTCGAAGAGCGCTTGCTTTCTTTAATTCAGGTGCTTTATGAACTCCATCATACATAGTGTTATACCTTATTCAATGAATATACTATATATTTTGCATACTTTGAAAGTCATTCGCTTGTATAATCGTTTGAAGATATATATATAGCTATATACCTATCTATCATATGTGCTCAGCACACGCAAAAATGTTCATTTATAGTAGTAACTTAAGATGAAAATATGTGAGTTGGAGGCTTGTCATGGGTTGTGACATCATACTATTAGTATATACAATATGACTCGTGCGCGAGCTCATTAGCACGTCTACATATATCTGCGACTACGTATATATTTTATTGTTTTATCGTGAAATGCGTTTCACTTTTACTATTTTTACTAAGTGAGACAATTTGTACTCTCCCGGAATAGTGGTTAACTAACATGGGGAATTCCTAATAGTTTTTCTGACTATGTCTATAAAAGAGCAAAACTAATCATTTTAAGATAACGTGAGGGAATTCCTAATAAATCTTATGGCAATGTCTATAAAAGAGCAAAAATAATCATTCTAAGATAATGTAAACTTTTTTTAAGTGAAAAATCCATGAAGTGATAAGAAAATTGCTCGTGCAATGCGAACCTCCTCATAAAGTTGTATTTTCCTGATATGTGTCTTATTCATATTGTAGTGAAGAGAATACAGAAGGTGGCGCTTTCCGAAATCCGCTACTTTACCACCTTTGTGTGCAAATGAATTTAAGTGCACATGTCTATGTGCAGGATTTATTCTATAATCTTGGCTTTCCTCTCACTTTCGCTTATTCTTGACCAATTATTATAAGGTTGTGGAAAGAGGTACTTTTCGCAAGATAGGAGCAACACCGTCAGAAGTTCGCAGTCCTCAGCCCAGAGAGTCATGAAAAACTTTTAAAGAAAGTTAAGATTTCATATCCTGTCCACGAACTGACCTACCTCCACCACTAACATGTCGGTAGGGACGATCGTGCAGCAAGTACAAAATAACCCTATTGTTACGGCAAGAAAAATTGCAGAAAACTTTTAATTTACAATTTTCCAAATCTGTTAGCAAAGGTAGTGTCGAAGAACTGTGTAAAAGGCTGGATTTTATAGTCGCGTTGCGCGAATAAATCCATTGGTATCCCTAGTAGCTTTGACAAAGAATATGTAAATAAGGTCAACAAACATTTTACCACTTAACAAATTTAATATCCTTAAAAGCTAGATAACTGATAGACACTTCTTCATAAAATAAGACGATGAGTACTCTGGTACCTCAAGGAAGCGTACTGGGCCCCATTCTATACTTAATATACACCGCAGGTATACCAACGCCATCTACTCGAGGATCTGATAGCTACGTTTGCGGACAACAAGAACATTACAAGATACGCTATCAGCTACAACACAATGGTTTGAAAAATGGAGCATTGAGGTCAGTAAAGACAAAACACAACTTGTAATATACGCGAAGAGAAAATCTGCAAGACATCCAATTAAAATTAACGGAGAAGACATAAAAATACACTCATATGCAAAATATTTAGGTATCACGATTGACTTAAAACTCACATGGAAACAATAGATACTGATCAAGAGAAACGAGATGAAAAGCAAATTCCGATTATTTAAAACTATGTTGTGTTAGTAAAATTATAACTAAATACCACAAAGACAATAATGTTCTCTTCCAAAGGGGTAATTTTAATTCCACACCCCAAAACCAATTTTTTTTTCTCTATTTGTTCACTCCTCTCGGGAGCATAGGGCCTCGACAAGACTCTTCCATCGTACACGGTTTTTATTATTTATTGTTAATATTAACATATTGTAATTTATAATTAAAAGTAAACAACTTGTATGGAGAAAAGTAGAAACTACTCTTCATGCCCTGGTGGAGGCGGAGGAATGATTTGTGGTTGCGTGTGTGCAAAAGGAATGGGGAAAATTAGAAGCTATGGTTTCTATATAACGCTTAAAACTCCACAGTCACCTGATATAGATTATGAGGATTTATTGGAGCGTAGAGTTTATCAGTAAACCATTATATCCAAAGGAATTCTCATGAATTTAATGATGGATGAATGGAACAGAATCACATCCGAAGAAACGGTGAAGTTAGTGGAATCTATCCAAGACGTTTACTAGAGGTTATCAGAAGGCAAGGTTATCTAACGGCTTACTAACTGTAGTCTAAGTGCTTGGTATTATACCTGCCTTGATTTGTACGCAGTCTTTTGGGTCCAAGATCCCTGAAGTATACTCGCATACCTCCTTTTTTTTTTTTTTGTTTAGCAAGAAGTAAGGTCAGTTCCACGTCACTAAACCTCACATTTAGGGAATATTGCTTTTGAAACGCTATTGTCACTCTATTTAGTTGAAATTATAGAGAATTCGAGCTATAGAAGTTCGATTCTACCTTATAGTCACATTTATTTTACCAAAATCTGAGGTCGGTTTTACGTTACATTCCCCAAACATTTAGGGGGATGTTTATGCTATTACAACATCAAGAACCTATTATCCTTGCTAAAAGAGGACACAATTTACTTCAAATTCACCATCACTCAATATTAGTGTTATGGAGATATGTATGTCGATTTCTAGAAAATGAAGATTAGTTAAAATGTGAAAGTTTTCCCAAGCAACGGCAATTTCGGGCTAATAAATGCGGACTGATGTGAATGCTACTTAAATTTAATTTTCCTACACCAAATTGGAAACAATTGATAACTTGGGTATAATTTTCCGAGGAAGATATGTATGTACGTGTGTCCATTTGTTTTGTACTCGTCATTATGCAAGTATTTCTTAGAATTTCAATACCGAACACGCAGAACTGTACATACATATGTATGCGTGGAAATTATACGCGCGCGTGTATTACTTAAGAATTAATTCTACTATTCCGTTTGTTCTTAACACGAAATAAATGTTGCAAACCTACATACATACGTAGATATGTATGTAGTATATACTTGTGCAACTTCATCGATAAGTATTTTCTATAAATTCACATACATATGTACATACCTACACATTCACATACAACAAACTTGGTAATTACTATGAATGGCTTTCGTAAATTTATTATATAGTTAATCTACAGCACTTAACATTATTTGATCAGATATCGTTTCCTAGAAGTTGGAGAGTAATACGTTTCAGTAATACATAGGCACATATGCATATATGTATGTGCGTAGTAGGCTTAATAGGCAAGCTTCTACGAAAAAGCTTATCAGTCAGGTACCGTCTTAAAAGTTCATAAGCCTCCCCAATTTCAGAAATGTATACGTACTACTGATTGGTTTATGCAAAAATAATATACATGCATTCATTGCTGGAAGGACGTCACAACTCAAAAAATCAAAAATTGGGCGAAAACGTCTTTAATTTACTATGCCTCACTAAGTAAAACAAAGTTCAAATTATTATCTGATGAGGCACTATTAATAGATACCGCCTATTCATTTTATCAATGTCAAATTTCTGCGTACATATTTATCTAAAGAAGAAAAAGTTTTTGTGTTATGACGTTTTCCCAGCAAACGAGCGATGTGTAATTTTGTTAATTGAACTTTTAGATACATATTTACAGCTATTCAAAACGAAAATAGCATATAACGATAGTTATTATTCGGTAGAAAATGTCTCGTACATGGCAACAATAAAATTAAGTCGTTAAAAATCCACTTCATATGAGCTTAATAAAATACAATATATTTTATGTTCATGGATTGTTATTCAGTTGACATTTTTATTAAAATTAAATTAAAATCTTAACGATACGGTACAAACAAAACTAAACAAGCCCGTGACAAGTAAATTCATTAGGAAAAGTCTGCCCACAAGGAACAAAATATTATCAAGAGCATTCTGCTAGGCGTTTTGACATTGAAACGACAAGCTTGGCAGTTTTCGTTGAAGACATTTGCTTCCATTTCTGTCGATTAAGCTTCCTGCTGACTTTGTTTTCGCGTATCACCGAACCTACGTTTATGTTAATTTTAATAAAGCTAATTGGGCCGGTTTCGCGGAATTTACTGAAGGCAATTTCCCCGGCAAAACAGCTGTTTTAGCAAACGAGCGTGACCTACACCAGGCCGTCCAAGCGTTGTGCCACTGACTTTCATCAGCGATGAGGTTCAGAGAGCTATTATAAAAATAAAAGCTTCTAAACGAACTAAATATTCTGAGACTGTAAAAACATACAGTGTCGGACAAAACATATTGGACTGACCCCTATTAGTGAAGCTATTTCTTTTTACTCTTGCAAATATTATTTTAAATAAGAAAAAATATCACAGCAGTGAAAAACAACCAGTTGTTATATGAAAACATAAAAAATATTTTCTAAGATAAGACTGTATTACATTATATGCGAAAAAAGACAAACATACAATATCCAGTGCGACAAAACATATTGGACTCGCATCAGTATATCGAAGTAGGCGACCAAGATTCCGTTATTTCTTTGCTACTGTACAAGCCGTGTGTACTAAGATATATTTTTTTTTATTGTGGTCAGTGTGAGCGTTGGAATAAGAGTCAATAGTAGTTTCCTATTGAAAATTCTAGAATTCTGTACTTTGATTAAAAAAACGTGCTAATGGCGAAAAAAAAAACATTCAGTTCAATTGAAAAAACTAATTATAAACGACTACAAGCACGGTTTATCGCAAAAGGATATTTGTCAAAAGTTCGCCATGAAAAAATCAACTGGAAGTGTTGAAACTCTTCATCGTGGAGGACGACCCAAAGATACTACACAGCACGAAGACTCGGAAATATTGATAGAATTGAAGAAAGATCCAGAGAAGTCGGCAGCAAGTATAGTTAAAGAGCTAAATTTAAAGGTTAGCAGCCGAACTGTACAACGCAGAGCATGTGCAGGTGGACTGAACAGTTATAGAGCATCAAAAAAGCAATTTATTCCCACAAAAAATCGGCTAAAGCGGTTGAAATTCGCTCGGGAGCACATTAACTGGTCAGTGAAACGATGGAGAATTATACTTTTTTCTGATACTTGAAATACTCAGACGGAATGAGAAGAGTTCGCTGGCCAAAAAATAAACGTTAAGCATGGCGGAGGTGGTACTATGGTGTGGGGTTGTTTTTCTGGGTTTGGTGTTCGACCTCTCCATTTAATAGATGGAATTATGGATAGGTTTGTATGCCAAAATATACTAGAGAGCGTGATTCTTCCCCATGCTGATTGGAATATGCCACTTTCGTGGTCGTTCCAACAAGATAACGACCCAAAGCAAACCTCGAAGTAGGTAGCAAATTGGATCGCATCGGAAAAAACCTATGTGCTCGAGTGGCCAGCACAATCTCCGGACCTCAATCCAATTGAGAACCTTTGGGAGATACTCAATAGGAGGATAGACAGGCAAGTAGTAAATGGGGACAAAAAGAAGCTATTTGAAGCTGCCAAACAATCCTGGTTGGATATTCCACTCGACGTTATCGACAATCTAATAGCTTCCATGACAAAAAGATGTAGTGAGCTATAAAAATAATGGTTATGCTATAAAATATTAGTTAATTATTGTTATTCCAATATGTTTTGTCGCTCTGAATATCGTATATGTTTTGTTTTTTACGCATATAATTTTGTGAAGTAAACTATTTGTTAAGTTTTTTTATGCATTCAAGAAATAAATAGTTCGTCTTAATTTCTGGGTATTTAATTTATATTTGAAATGACATTTCACGTTAAGAAAATATAATTACATCGAAGTACGAATGAGTTCAATATGCTTTGTCCGACACTGTAGGTCCATTGGGAGTAGGATGAGCTTGTTCAAGCTTGAATCACAGCCGCGGTGTTGCTTGATTTGTGAAAGTATCACGTTCGATGTAAAATTCTGGCAACATTATCAAAAGCATTACGTTCGAAGTGTCAAAAATTCGGCAAGTGTTGCGCGCGAATACAAATAAATCGGCATCAAAAATCTTTTGTTTGCCGAACATCAGTAAAGTATCAGTTGAGCAATTGCAACAGCGTTGCAAATTGTCATCAGTGCAGCAGTGTTGCCGCTTTTATTGCGTGCCTCGAACAAGCCCGATATCTCACAAAGGTGTTCAACAGATCTATGGCCACTCTCATAATTCCTGACAAGTGGGAAACAGGGAGAGTGGTCCTACTACTGAAACCTGGGAACCCCGCCAACCAAGGAAATCTTATCACCCGATAACTCTCCCTTCCCCAGTAGTTAAGATTCTTGACTCCCACTCTACACGAAACGTCTGATCCAATCACACATTAGCATGTATTCCGCATAGTGCACAGTACCACCACAGCACTCCCGGTATGAATGCCCAAGAAAGCCGCGGGCTCCATCGAAACTGTCCCTGCGAGAAGACTGTCCTAGTAGCGCTGGACCTGAAGAAGGCTTTCGACACAGTCAGCCACTCCACGCTATTATATGATATTTTTCGACCATCCCGCCGGGATTGAAGAGGTGGCTACATTCGTCAGTCAGCTTTCGAAATCAAAACTCAAAACAGGAGGATAAAAGTACCGCAGGGTAGTGCCCTTTCACTATTGCAAATTTTAAGAGGGAGTCCCACTGGTCTCCTATGCTGAGGATTGTTCGACAATGGCTTGTGTTCCAAAGTGAACGTTTATCTCAACATCCTTTCTTTCTTTTCCACTGCGAGGAATTGCCAACTTTTTCCTCACTAAAGCCACCTGACGAAGGAGGTCAAACTCTAACTAAAAATGAAAGTCGATAACACGCTAATACCGACCCTTAACAACCCCAAAATTTTGGGCGTCACCTCCGATAGTTTTATTTTTCAGCGTACACAACCGTAATTGTCACAAAGGTACTCAAATCGCTGGCCGGTAGTACTTGGGGCAAAGACAAAGAAATGTTGCTGACGCACATAAACTTAAATCCCATAAAACACGTTTTTAACATTCTTGGCACAAAGAATCTAATCAGAACTGACATCAACAAGTATTGGGGTCTGGTAAAAATGTATGACCGCCTACGCTTTGTTCCATTTTAAGTGTGACTAACTATTTAGATTCATAACTATACACAAATGTACATTCATATATTGTTATTTCCTTTTTATCACTTTAACAAGTTCCGAGAAGAATCCGTTCAATATTGTTAACGATTCACTTGAATCTTGCGCCAACACGCACTCACTACCAACCCAAAAACGCATACAATTTGATGAGAATTTCCTGGAATGCCGACCAAAACACAAGCGGCGTTTTCGCCATAAACCACCTGCCCTCCGCAGGCGAATGTCAGTTTAAATTAGTTTGCGAAATCACTGCTTCAAAATACGTATGTATGTTTGTGCATATCCACCGTAAGTTTCGTTTCCAGCTAAAATTAATCTAATGAATGTGTATGAAGCTACATGCATACCTACATATTTATGGCTATGTGGACTGGCACTGTTTAATATGCTTAATTTTCCGAAACAGTTGAATTAATAAGTACAAATAATTTACTATAATGTACATAGTATGTATGTATCTATATATACTCTTTTTTTTAAAGCGGTCGTTGTTATTTAGAATGGATACCGTTAGATAAATAAAAATACCATTTCGTTTACCCACTGCTTCAATACGTGAACAAATAATTCGTTCTCCTTTTATAAACTGGCTTTTCGAATACATAGTTTTACAATTTATAGTAAAGGGTCTTTCTAAAGTGACACATATGTACAGTGGTTCAAACGTCTAATCGTACATGCAGAGGGTTCACTTAAATATTAGTTTTAAAAGAGAAAATTTGTTTAATTTAAAATAATATACACTGATTTTATTTCATAATAACTTAATTTATTTCGTCATATACAAAAGTTTTAAGTTTTCACAACATTTTCTTAAAAAAAAACAAAAACAAACAAAACAAAAGAAATTCATGTCCAAACGAATAATCGTACATAAGTAGACTTCGACTGGATACCGTTATCCTATAAGCATTTTTTTCAAATTGTGTTTTGCACTGGACTATAAATAAATTCTTATTTAGTTATCTAGATTGCTTTAAGTGATAAACTTAATCGGTACGTAATGGCACCTTCAGGAAAACAGACAACGGTAGAAGAACGAAAATGAATAATTAAATTGCACGAATCCGGAAAAACTTTTAGAGAAATCGCAGTTTTAGTAAATAGAGCTCATTCTACCGTGCAATATATCATTAAAAGATATAAAAATGACCTCTCTATTGTAAATAAAAGTCGTGTTGGCCAAGGCAAGAAGCGCGATGAACGTTTGATTTAAAGGGAAGTGAAAAAAAAATGCTTTTGTAACAGTAGTAGAAATTAACAGAACATTAAAAAAAAGACTGATAAGATAGTTTGTGATGAGACAATCCGAAATGTTTTGAAAAGAAACAATTATCATGGCAGAATAGCACGAAAAAAGCCATACATAAGTCCTAAAAACAAAAAAGCTCGGATGAAATTTGCTACAGACTATATTACAAAAGCTTTTAACTTCTGGAAAACGGTAAAAACAAAATAAAATCTAAATTATTGGCACTAAATTTCTTTTTTGACAGGTATTATTCACAGACGAAAGTAAATTTAATTTAAAAGGGTCCGATGGAAAGTGCTACGTATGGCGAAAACCCAATGCAGAATTTGATTGTAAAAATACAAAGCCTACTGTGAAACACGGTGGTGGATCAGTGATGGTGTGGGGGTGTGTTTCGAGTTCAGGTGTTGGAAATATTGAATTTATTGAAGGCAATGTGTATAAATACAAGTATTTAGATATTTTAAAAAATAATGTGAAGCAAAGTGCCGAGCGTTTGGGGATAATAGACAATTTTGCTTTCTACCAGGACAACGATCCGAAACATACATCAATGGTTGCGAGGATGTGGCTTTTTTATAATTGTCCAAAACTACTCCAAACCCCCGCACAATCTCCTGATCTTAATATAATTGAGCATGTATGGGAGGAATTGTCTAAAAGATTAAAGGACAAAGTCTTTCGAAATGTTAATGAGTTGAAAGAAACTCTACGAACTGAGTGGTATAATATTTCACCAGAAGTATGTAAAAACTTAGCAGAATCGATGCCAAAACGTTTGAGTGCTGTGCTTAAAGCTAAAGGACTCTCTACTAAGCGTTAATTTTAAAAATATTTAGTTTGAGAGCATAAATTCAGTATTGTACGATTATTCGTTTGGACATGAATTTCTTTTGTTTTGTTTGTTTTTGTTTTTTTTTTAAGGAAATGTTGTGAAAACTTAAAACTTTTGTAAATGACGAAATAAATTAAGTTATTATGAAATAAAATCAGTGTATATTATTTTAAATTAAACAAATTTTCTCTTTTAAAACTAATATTTAAGATGAGCTCTCTGCATGTACGATTAGACGTTTGAACCACTGTATGTAAGTGTCAGTAGTGAGTAATTCCTAGACGATACCTTTTTATGTCATCTTTGACATTTTTCGAGTAGAAAGATGCGCAATTTTACGCGATAGAACAACACGTTAAATTATTGAAAGTTATTATGAAAATGGTCGATCTTGAAGCACAACATATCGCCAAGTTCGAGATTTTTTAGGTGGAAATAATCGTCGGTATGAGTCATCAGTTCAAAGGTTGGTGCAATTTCAAGAAATCGGCTATGTCGAGGATAAAAAGAGGAGTGGCAGACCAAAAACTGGACGTCCTGTTAAGAATATCGCCGCTGTAGCGCAAAGTGCTGCTGAACAAACTTCAAATTCGATATCTCGATGCTCTCAAAAATAAGGCATTGCATGGATCGACTCTTTTTATCTTTATGTTCCCATGACAGTCGGATCTACGTTACCGGAACGACCCGTATTTATATTCGGCTAAGGACTGTCACTCCTGCAGCATTTCCCGTGGATATGTACATGGGGAATGTTTTTTCTGCTACAACAACAACTGTTTTAACCTGTCGACGCGCTCATGGTGGGCAATAAAATTATGTAATTTTTCACATCTTTTGGAATACGTAAAAACAGTGCAACCTGAAAGATTCTAAATTTTTTACGTTTTTAAAAATATTAAAACAACATCTAGGCGTGTCTTTTGAAGGTCCCTTCAGTCATTGTTTGACGGCCATAAAACTTTTGAAATATTATTCCCGAATAAACTTTGCCCATTAAGATCTTCATAAAATTAAATATTTTCAACTTTAACTATTAAAGCTCCAAGGGGTTTCTCGTGGAACCTATGTACATATAGTACATTTTCAATAACACAAGTCGACAAGAAAATTTACCTTATGCGAGAGTATTTTTCCAAAAATGTCACAACTGCTCTGGTGATAGTTTTCTAGATATTTTAACTTCAAAGTGCAAAAAACGCTATTTCAACCCATGCCATGCCATACCATACCCAATATCATATGGCACTACGTAAAGCAATTCACTCCACACTTTACAAAATTATTGTCAAAAAATGGAATATCTAAATTATTATTATAGTTCAGAAATCTTAACTATCTAAAGTTAATTTGGTCTTGATAATTGTCTGTTCAGTTCTTTCCTTGAAGTCTTTTAATGATTGCGCTCGTACCATCGACTAAATCGACTTTGCAAAGTTTAGCAATAAGTTTAATCATTAACTCGATTTTTGGGGCCTACCAAACTTCTCTGATGAAGTTTTCAACCTACATACATACATACATATGTACAGTCACTCACATTCAAAGTCGGGCAGATGCATACGAAAACTTCTAGTCATAATATCTATGTTTTGATGAAAGAAAACACTTTCTACCTTTTTCTGTTTTTTCACAAAAAGTGTTTTATTTAAAAGCAACAAAAAAAATATATTCCAAAGTCTCTTATAAAATATACACGAAGGCTTAACTTAAATAAGGTCACTTTTCAGTCTCACATTCAAAGTCGGGCACGACATAAAAAATCGAAAAAATTTGTACACAACGCAAAATTAATACTTCGTTGCTCCACCTTTTTGCTTTTCAACAGCTTGTAGCCGGCTTGGCATCGATTCCACTAACTTTTTGCAAACATCAGGGCTTATTTTATTCCATTCTTCCTGCAGAGCAATTTTCAAGAGTTGAATTGATGTACACTGCCTTTCCTGCATCCGGCGACCTAATTCATCCCACAAATGCTCAATGGCACTGAGGTCGGGACTTTGTGCAGGGGTTTTTATTACCTTTGGACAGTTACATATATAACAACCAGCTCTTGACGTCATATGCGGAATGTTTGGGATCGTTGTCCTGGTAGAATTGAAAACTACTTTCGATGCCTAGTTTTCTCACGCTTTCTTTCAAATTTTGTTTCAAAATTGTTAAATAAACGTGTTTATTCATTATTCCATCAATGAAATGCAATTTTCCAACTCCTGACGCCGCCATGCATCCCCAAACCATTACAGATCCACCACCGTGTTTAACCGTTTTTCTTAAATTCTTGCCTTCCAGCTCCTTGTTCGGTTTGCGCCACACTTTACCCCTTCCATCACATCCAAATAAATTAAATTTACTTTCGTCAGTAAATAATACCTAAAGAATGAATATTAAAATCATGAAATTGTTATTTTTTCCCCCACTTACAGTGCTCCAAAAATCGAAATCCTTAACCATATATTGGCGAGCAAAAACAAGCCGGTCATTCTGGTTTTTCTTGCTGATTAGGGGCTTCTTCCGCGCAACTCGGCCGTGAAAATCATTTTTTCGAAGAAGTCTTCTTATTGTTTCGGGATTTACCTCCACCCCAGAAGCTTCTTTAACCATTGCAGTTAATTTTGGAGCAGAAATGAATGGATTTTTCTTCACTTCCCTTAGCACCATGCTCTCATCTTTGGAGGAAAGCTTCTTTGGACGGGTTCCGCGATGCTTATTTGCAATGAAACCATTTTCATTGTATCTAGCAATAATATCGTGCACTGTTGACTTGCTTTTTTTTATCAATTTCGATATTGCTCGCTCAGATTTTCCGTCTAAGTGCAGTTGAATTACTATTTTGCGTTCCTCCAATGTAGACTGTTTACCATTACGCGGCATTTTGCAAAATACTTTTATAAACTCACCCAATGATTGACAAGGCAACAATGAACAATAACTTTTAATACAAGTATAGAAAATTTAGAAATAGCGGTATGCATATTTGCAAAACATGGTTTGCCCGACTTTAAATGTGAGACAGAGAAGTGGCCTTTTTCAGTTTTTTATACATTAATATTTTATAAAGCAACTTGGAATATATTTTTTTTGTTGTTTTTAAATAAAACAATTTTTGTGAAAAAACAGAAAAAGGTAGAACGTGTTTTCTTTCATCAAAACATAGATATTATGACTAGAAGTTTTCGTATGCATCTGCCCGACTTTGAATGTGAGTGACTGTATGTAGCAATATTTTAAAGTAATGAGATTCAATTTATACAATGAAATGAATACATTTTTGTATTTTATGTTGAGAAATGAAATAAGACAAAATAAATTAGATGTCTGGATGCTCTGTTTTTTCCATTTTCGCAAAATATTGTGAAATATAGAACACTTTCTGTATCAAATAAGTTATGACTCCAAGCAAATTGCTAATTATTTACAATTTCGCTATTAGATTAACTTTTCCCTCTTTGGCTTAACTGCATTCAGTAATGGGTACATAACATTTCTGTATCGTATCAAATTTTTTCTTGCTGTCAAAATTACTGATGAACATGATTGTCTGTGTTTTTACAGCTAAATGGGGCAATCAACAAATTTCTAAAAAGTAAAACCAAATAGAATTTTCGATTTAGGTTTTGAGACTTGTGCAAATGATGGTTGATTGTATTCCCAAGAAAATTTCTCTTATACTAAGTTTCCACCGCAGCCGCTATCGTGTTCTCTGCCGCTATCGTGTTCTTAGCGCAAACACGAAACAAAACTCCTGTCAAATCCCATACAAAATTAAAACACAACTCCATACCTAAACTCACTTTTCAAAGCGTGTTTTGTTGGTTTGCGTCTAATTCAAAGCGTGTTTTGTTGGGTTTGCGTCTAAAATAATTATTAAGTGGTGGCAATGTGGCTCATTTTCCTCATTTATTATTGCATTCTTATCGAAATATGGCAACAATGATTGCAATTTGTCAATATGTTATTTGATTGACGGCCGCCGTAGCCGAGTGGGTTGGTGCGTGATCACCATTCGGAATTCACAGAGAGGTCGTTGGTTCGAATCTCGGTGAAAGCAAAATTAATAAAAACATTTTTCTAATAGCGGTCGCCCCTCGGCAGGCAATGGCAAACCTCCGAGTGTATTTCTGCCATGAAAAAAATCTGCTCATAAGCATATCATAAAACAAAATGAAATAAATGTATAAAAAAAAAAATTTTTTTTGTGATTCGAACCAAGGATTTCGGATCGGAAGCCCACATTGCTAGCCGCTGGGCTATCGCGCTGTGCTGTCGCCGCAAAATAATGTATCATAAATCTGTTTACCATACCAAAGACCATACACTTTGCAAACACATTTCGGTGGAAACAGTTGACAGTTCTCCTAAACACAACTCCTGCAAACACGGTGTTTACTTTTGGTGGAAACGCCGTATTACGCACATTTTCAGCTTACAAGATGCGCACACATCTGTACAACCAACCAAGCAAACACAAAGCAACATCATTTACTTTTCTATAGAATGCATTCTTATTCCAGAAACAGAAAATGAAGTGGGTTTGAAATTTCATATGAATTCCGCGTAGTGTAAAGGCAAGGCGGCATGCGCACACATCTACAAACGATCTAACAAGCACACATAGATACGAGTATGTATGTATGGATGGATGTATGCTCATGTATACAAACATATGTATATACCAACCACCGTTTTCAAGGCAAATTTCGTTTTGTGTGAAAACGTTAACTGACCAGAATTTTACAAGGAAATTGGAGGAAGCATTTACGGAAAAAATCCATTAAATGCATTTCCGCGGAAGCAATTCTGATCGAAAGTGGTGAGCACGAATTACGAATAAGCGACATCATGTGCATATTTATACTGCCACATCATGCATATACATAAATATATGGGCATGCATACATACATATTTACTGGTATGTTATGTGGCCGATTTCTTTAATAGTTGAGTATAAAAGTATGTGCATACATATTTAACATATGCTTAAATTAAAGTTGACATCGCCCCAGCATTATGTATGCATGTATGTATATATGTATGTGTATCCAATATATTAAGCCACATGCATGATGAAATACTTGCTGTCTTTCTGCGACTCCAAATTGAAGTTGACTACTTACAACCAAACGTAGTACATGCATATGTATATGTAAATATGTGCATACCAACTACCCTGTAGGATACATTTAGTGGAGTCGGAAATTTTTGACAAGATTTTAATTAAATGCCTAAAAATACTAAAATCGCAACCGAATGTCAGTGACTTGAAAAATATGGCCCCTTTGCAACACTTTCCTCAGCTCCCACGTTGTCGTGAGGCCCTTCCAACCCTCCGGTTTATCAACTAATAATATGAATGATCAACTGATGTATGCCGTTTAGGTGGAAGAACACTTCCAAATTTTGTTAAGGTGTCTCAAAAAATTTATATTTAGTTCGAGGTGATTACCCCGCTAGTAATGAAAAAAAAAAACAGTTATACGTACTTAGTATTGGTAGGTCTTATTTGGTCTATGTACAAGATAGGCGGATAACATCTACTAGATATTATTCATAATTAAGTTACTTCCTACAGGGTATGCTTTTACATGTATGTATGTGTGTGTATGGGCATGTTTGTCAGCATGTCATGCAGACACTTTATGGTGAACGCCAGCAGGCAGCAGATGGTAACTATTTAGTATGAGTCACTACTATTGTTGGTGCCAGCGGCGCACATCACACCACCACAATATTCCTCGAAATCGGCATTATTAACTGTTGAGCCAACTGTCGCATTGTTCTTTGGACTCGCATATTTGCAGTAAAAGGAAAAAAATAAAGAGCACTATCAGGAAATTCGAGGGTTTGTCCCTTTCACATACATCCATATGTATGTATGTGCATATACTTTTGTACCCCGTATTGCAAATTCATTGTTGAATTTGGTCGTATTATCTTGGCAACAGGCAGCAACAGCACGTGAGCACTCCACATTGCAGAGTGTAAAGATGATGAGTACACCTACTCAAAGAAAGGTGGTAGAGGATTTTAAAATAGGATCACTTGGAGTCTTTGTGGATGCTCAACAATTTTGCTTCTTCTTCTTTTTTACATCACGTCTGTTAGCTCCTGGTGACGCTCAAGCATGCATGTTCTGCAGCTAATATGTGTGCGTGTCCGGTGCTTGACGCTAATATCTAAAATTTTTGATTTTCATCATGCAAAAGCCGACAACAAGTATGTGTGACACGAAGCAAGTACGAGTGTCACCCAACACGCACACATACATATAAGCCTGCTGGACATGCATGCTTGAGCGTCACCAGGGGCTATGTATCAGCGATCGGTAATCGCAACAGAACTGTCATCTTACTTGCATGCTATGATACGTTCAAACAGGAGCATGTTTGTTGTTTTAACTGTGCGAATTGCTCTGTGCGGCAGCTGTCTTGTTTGCTATATTAGGTAGAACGAGGACGCGAAGCGTGTTGACCGAGCAGGACCAACTCAACTCCTCCTTTTCACGTTTTCCCTCTTCCACAAATTAATAGTTGAACCAACAAAAGTTACCCTGTATGAACACGGTCTTAGGGGTATAATTTTCGTAGATATTTCATTGCATGATTGTTCATTAGAAATATGTACATGTGTATGTATGCATGTCGCTCAAAGCATTAAATAATAAAAAAATTCGAAGAGAGAGAGAGAAGCGCAGATGTTTATTTTTTGTTTGCACAACATTTCTACGAATTGTATCGCTTCTTGGTTTCTTGGAATAAATATAGTAAATACAGTAAATATGGTAAATATGAAAAAGAAATTGTCAAGCTTTCAGATTGACAGTACGTGGTATACGATATCGCGTACAGGGTACCGTATATTTTATGCTAACAAATTTGCTTGTTATCGTATTGAGAGATTTGATATCGCTCTTGTGGTTTATGGTAGGTGATGGTCATCCGCTGGTATATGAACAGAGATCATGAGTTAGGTAAGCAGCTGTTGAAAAGGTATTATGATGTACAGCGATGCTTATAAGCGGGAGGTGCTTTTTTTGAAAATCGTATACTTATAAGCTCTGACTTTGCATATATTCAAATTCTTGGTTATAAACATTACCGGTGCATTTTATTGACCTGAACGAACGACTACTTCTATTAATTTACATCGAACTTAAATTTCCACTTAAAGGGAAAACAGGTTTCATTCATTAAATATAAATATATGTATGTATGTATGTGTGTGTGTGCAACAAATTTTCAAGTGCACAGAAATCAATTCACAGTTACATTGAATTTTAGTTCGTTCATTGCGTTCTACAAATTTATTCTACATACATATGTACGAATTTATTAGTTGATAAAAAACTATGCAATTTTAACTAAATTCGCATTGTCGCAAGACCGAAATTGTGCTGCTCAATATTATCGATCTAAAGCATACATTTATTTGTACGGATAAGTGCAAAATTAAATTTCAATACTAAAGCGGGAAGATAACCAATTTTTTTAGTGCTTGACAACTGGATAAGCCTAAAAGCGGGAGCTTATGTCGTGTTTTTGTTTTTTTTTTTCATATAATATTTAAATACATATGAAGGTGAAATTTTCGTACAAGTTTGCTAGTGGTTATAAGCGTGAAATGCTTATAACGAAATTGTAAATATGGCACACAAACTCCTATCTCGATTAAGAGGATAAACTGGATTTAGTGAATTTGTTTTGACCCCAGTTTTGAAATGTGCTCTTCCTTGGAATAAACAAAGTGAGTGCTGTTACTTTATGCTGAGTACAAATTATATTCTTCACTGGAACTGGTAATACGAAATCTGTCCTTCCACGGAAATAATAAAATGTGGCACAATGAAGACAACACAGTCACACATCTATAGTTCACAATAAAACTAGATGTCTCATCTTTGTTCGAGAAAATTGGTATTTTACCAGTTTGTATGGCATTGTCAAATTCAGTTGCCGCTACTGAAAAATATAAACTGAACAACACAGCAAAAATATTGGTAAAATCCAGAATTAACGCAAAGATCTAAGCTGCCACTTTTGATATAATAAACTCAAATAATTCCTTTCTCTATTATTTATTTGTATTTTAAAAATATGTACACTGAAAAATTTCCAAACATTTTTTGTTTTGTTTTCTTAATTTTAAAGCACAAATTCCTAAGAGTACCTAAAAGATATCTGCGATGAAAAATCCAATTAGAAAAGTTTATGATTAGTTACATACGTAAAACGTTACAAGAGTGTTTAGAGCGCTATTTTATCTTTGCGTTTTCCCGAAACCACATGTTTCAAAACCGTGGCCATGGTGTATAACTAAACATCGGTTGACCTAAAAATTGATACACAAATTAACCCGCCTTTACTAATCAGCTAATAAAGCAGTTCAATACTCTCGGCTCTTAGAACAGATGCTGTCTACACAAATAGGAATAAAAATATATGTAGGTTAAGTTCATGTTACGTGGAGTAACGTAAGATTTTTTAATTTTAACTTTATTCAAAAAAAAAATTAGTGCTCCTATGAGAGTTTTTTTTTTATGTTTTATATTGATAATTTATAAAAGTGAAACTGAACATTTACTTAGTTCAGATAAAACTTGCGTTCATCATTATGGGATGTTCTAGAAAAATTGTCTCACATCTCTACCATTACAAAATTTTTTTTTGTACTATACATACACTTGTGGTCCCATAATAAGTTACATCATCTTTCTACAATATTCGCATGATTATCATAAGACATATTTTATACAAATATATTTCAGTGCATAAAAAAACTAAAACCTTGTTATTAAAAATTCTGAACTTTGTATAAAATTTAACAAAAATCAAGAGATTGTCATCATTTTCAACATTTCATTTTTAATCAGAGTTTTTAGACAACATCTGCGTATGCAGTTTTATAGTCCATTAAATTTTAGTATCATATTTACAATGAAGTGTAAGTTTAAAGTTGTTAAAAATTGCGTTGATTTAAATTTTTTTTGTTGAGCATTTTCTTTCATATAAAAGACTTCCGAGCATGTGCTTCTAATAGTTTCGTCAAAGAGAAACTCATTTGTAACCGTCTAATTTTCATATCGTCAGTGTGATTTTTATCCCTTAATTTCTCTCCTTCATATGAGCAAATATTTTTACTGAAAACACCCTGTTGGAGTTAATTTCGATAGTAGTGTCTGCTGTATTGTGCCAATAAAGGGACATAACATACATATGTACATATGTATGTATCTATCTGTAATAGAGAAGTATCGTAATATGCCTAGCTCTGTAGTTTAGAATCTCAATGGTCATCATAATTAAACATATTTACATATAGTACATACATATGTATGTATAAATAAATTTGTTGATGTCTGAAGTTGTGATCAAACCTGATCTCGCGTACAAACGCATTGTTACGATGCAATAAATCGTCAAAGAGATGCATCAGTTGTGTAATTTATATTACACGCCCAGAAAACACTCTCGCACCTCCGTTTAATTGTATGGCAAATGCACAAAAAATATAATATAAAAAAAAATAGTTTATCAACGAATTGTTTTGTTGTAATTCTTATTTGATTTTGTTTTGTGTTTTAGTTATTTGTTTTTATTTTTTAATTCTAATTTGTCTTTTTTTAATTCGTTTTTTTATTAATTCTTATTTTTATTAATTCTTTTTTATATTTGTTTTAATTCCTTTTTTGTTTTTTTAATTGTTTGATGTTTCTTATGGGGTTCGTTAGTTGATAAATCTAAACAAGTGTTCTTTTTATTGTTGCACATTCATTACCGCATGTGCGAACAGATACATACTTATATGTATGTGTGTATATGTGTGTGTTTACTTTGTTATACAAACACATGAACATGTGTATCAACCTCGAAGCGTTTTTCATGAATGAATGAATGTCGTAAAAATACAACCAGTCATCTTCAAGGAAAAAAAATCCAATTTTCAGTTGTGTGCGATTGTTTATCATTAAAGGTGGAATTCGTTGAAAATTGATAAAAAATGTCGTTTGATTGTGAACTGCCCTATAAAGGCTTCCAATAGTTTGCTTTCGCTGCACAAGTGCGACGATCTTTGAGGTGTGTTAAACGTTCCGCATTGTCATAAATTAAGTAAATATTTGTAGTGTGTAGTGTAAATTAGTACTGGCATTTTAAGGTCACATAAAGGGTGGTCCAAATACGTGTTTTTTTTTTAATCGAAGGTTGTTTTGATAATGACATTTCATCCCCGCTCGAGGTATTGACTGTTAAATTTACTATATCTCCCATGGAATCAAATTAATCAGTTTTCTGTTTTTGTTTAAACAACATTGGAGAGAGATTGCTAACTTGTTGTCAAAGTGAGTGCTTGCTTTCCACAAGTTTATGTAAAAAGTTCGTGTAGCCAGCGACTAGAACAGTGGTGTCTGTTTATATATTGCAGCTGTCTAGTACACAAGTGTCAAAAGTGATTGACGACGATGCCATTTAAAAAAAAGAAAAATCTCCTGATCGGGTGACTAATTTTGCGCCACCCTTTACATATACAGTGAAAACCACTACAATTTGTTAACAGTATAAACTTCACACTGGCGCCTTATAATAGCAAAACTGATTGAAATAAATGAAGGCAAAATTAAAAAAAAAATCCCAGTAAGATTTTTGCCGTTCCTCGATTTTTCATAAATTAAAAAAAAATCCCATGAACTTTTATTTATACTGGTTTTGTTACTTGATGAACTCTATTTTGATAGTAAATTAATGAAAAAAGTGAGTATTGCAAAAGTACAACTTTCACTGACTCTTCAACTCTTACTTTACATGACAAAGTGTTCTGTATTGGTTTCATACAAAATGTGCATGCATACCAAAAACCTTATAAATCAATATTCCTAACTTTGTACAAAAATTAAAAAAAAAAAAAATGTAACATCTCAAAAAATTATTACCCCAGAAGTTCAAGAAAATTTTTGTGTACTCAGTTTTATAGCCTATTAAATTCGAGAACAAAAAGTCGCACGAAATTCGCCTTGTTTTTTTGACATTTTTTTTGAATACGTTGGGCATTCCATATAAAAGATTTTCTTACGAACATGTGATTCTAAGAGTTTAGTAAAAAAATACCATTTGTAAACGCCTAATTTTACATGTATTTTGTTTTTGCAATTCAGTCAGCTGATTATTTTCCATGCATTTTGTTTTTGCAATTTAGTCAGCTGATTATTTTTTCCATGAATACCGTAAATCCCGAGTAACGCTTAAAATCCACTTGATAAAGATTAGTTGGTTTCAACAAAACAAAAAAATGCTCTAACAAATCTTAGAAAGAACAATCATTAGCTTATCGTACTCTCTCCGAAACTAATTTTATCGTTATTGCCAATTTTCAGTTGAACATGTCGTTCGATTGCTGGAAGAATGTCTGAACTCAAAAAAATTAAATATTCAATTTACTATGCTTCTCTAAGTAAAAGTACAGGCACTCTTTCATCTAATGAGATACTGTCATTATTATGAGATATGCCATTCTTGCAGCAAATGAGGATAGCTATTTAAAAATAGCTTTAATTTTATGTGCGTACATGCATACAAACATACATTTCCATATATAATATTTTTACTCAGAAACAATTTTGTTTACTTTATTTCAGACACAACTAAAATTGCTGTGCCAGATTCAATATAGAAATTAACAAATTGTGTAAATATATTCCGATGGGGCACCGTTCCAGCAAACTATCTGCTGGCCTCACCAACGGTAACACTAGCATCAACAAAAGTTCAACTACAGACACAACGTCATCAGCTAAATTGTCCAAGCATTCAACTCGCCGTCATTCGTCACGTTTTCCAAAGTCGCGTTCAGTAAATAGCGACTGTAATAAGAATTATCGCAATTCAATTGCATCACTCACCAGCAATAGCACCAACGTCGCCACTGTGTACGGAGGCAACAAGTTCTTGCCGATTTTGCGATTGGACAGTGGCGATTCAGTAACCGAAGACAGCGGTCTAACATCAGTGTCCAACAACACACCAGGACAGATTATTATAAAGATACGCTTCAAAACGCATTCGCAGTGTGAGATGGATAATGCACAACAGAGTACACTGCCGTCAACATCCCACACGTCCACCCAAACTGAGGCAAGGACCGAGAATTATCGGCGCTTAGTGGATACGAATTCGAATAAGGTGCTGCACATAGATGCTGAAAAAGTGGAAATCACTAGAAGTTCGGACAACTCATCGTTAAATAATAATAATAATAGTAGAGCATCACTTCCGGCTCATTTAAATCCGCTACGCATTACTGAACCGCTGCCGGAACAAAGCGCAGACGGTGGTGTTGAACCCGTGGAGTACTACGAGGTTACCGAAGAGGCTTCTGCTGCCTCCATACGCAACCGGCCGGATAGTAGCCGGCGTCAGAGAGCTAAGTCGGCTTTTATGAATTTTAGAAGCATGTTGGAATCGTCCAGCTGCAGCATCAGTAAATCGCATTCGAATAAAATATCGAATGGCAATAACAACAATAATAATAATAACAGCAGCACCAATCATTCCCACAGTATTCCACAATCGCTTCCAGTATTGTCAGTTGCACCAACGCATCAGCAGCAAATACGGCCGTTTGATGGTGAGACAACAGGATTGTCGAATGCTAGTGCTTCCAGCATTTACCATAGCACACCCATTTGTAATCCCACTCCTGCATCAGCTTCCGACGCAATTACATCCACTCCAATATCAATTACTACCTCAACAGCAACACTTCCACCACAGACCTCAGCAACCAATCAGCTGGCCATATGGACATCCAACAAAGATGTCATCATTTCCTCCATAAACTTGGTGGTATGCCCATCAACAGCGGGCGGCGTCACATTGGAGCGTCTGACGGCAACAGAACTCGTTGCTGGGAATAATGACGGTGGTGGCTCTATTGTAAACTGTAGTGCTGATCAATTAAGCCTGGAAGAACGCGAGAACTTGAATAGCGCAGCGCACACGTCGTTGCCGAAGAGTAGTATACATGTCGCACCTAGAGCGCTGTGTCCCATTGTGCACTCGCAAGTGGATTTTGTGCACTATCTCGTACCTGATTTAGAGCGTATTTTCAACTCAAGCTTTTACTGGGGCAAAATGGATCGCTATGAGGCTGAGCGTCTACTGGAGGGAAAGCCCGAAGGAACATTCTTATTGCGTGATTCGGCACAGGAGGAGTACTTGTTCTCGGTGACATTCCGCAAATACGGACGATCGCTGCATGCGCGTATCGAACAGAGTGGCCACAAGTTTAGGTAAGCATCTTAAATATGCGCCATAAGTTTCGAAAAATGCACTTCATGCGTTATTTGGTTCGAAATTTAAGGTGAATGGATATGCAAAATAAGTGAAAAAATATTTACACTACTTATCTTCTATCTTCTTAACAGCTTCGATTGCCACGATCCAGCCGTTTTCAGCACTTCCACAGTGACCGGTTTGTTGGAACATTATAAGGATCCCGGCAGCGTCATGTTCTTTGAACCAATGCTGACTGTACCATTCCATCGCGGAACAGTCTTCTCCTTACAGCAATTAGCGCGTGCCGCCATTGTATCACACAACACCTATGATGGCATAGCTAAACTAGAGCTGCCGGCGCGCCTAAAAGCATACCTTAAAGAATATCACTACAAACAGAAGTTGCGTGTGAAGTTGCTCGATGAGACACTACTAACATGTACCTAGTGTCCGCTAAATGCGGCCCATTACCGCAGCGGCGTAGGTGATGGTGGCCGAATAATGCTGCATGCAACTACTGCAGGTGCATTTGGCCTGAATTTCGAATCTGGTGTTGATGGGAATGGCAGTGGTACGAGCAGCAACGTCACCGCACATGTGGTTGATGGTTTGCTGAACATGCGTGTGGTGTCAGTGGAGACATTACATGACTTAGCCGACCTGGAAGATTTGCAACACGCGAGCTCATTCGTAACCTACGTACAACATTCAGCTGTTGTGGAGCAACTCAATAGAAGTTGTGTAGGCAATGAAGTGTGCAACAAGCGACAACGTCGTCAACAACTGTTTAAAATACCAAATCGCATGACAGAGTTGTTAAGTCGTGTAACAGCTAACTTAAACTGTTACAACAATGCGCAGCGTCATAGACGACAACGGCAGAAGCAACGGCAGGAAGAAGAGGTGCCATCACCAGAACACCCAGAACACCAGCAAAACTAACACGTTTAGGCTAGATAGGAAATAACTAAGACAATCCCAGTGAATATGAAAATCAAAAATGCAAACAAAAACTCCAAATCATATATGTATGAAGGCAACAGTTGAATGTGTACACAAGTGTAATGATGTGAAAACAAAAAAGTCTACCTACCGTCGATTGCACTGTTTAAATTGTGCATCATCAAGTATCAAAATAGTATTAAGCAACAGCTACTTATAATGATAATTTTTTAGTTTTGCGTAACAAGCAAGCGGAAACTAACAAAATTCACGCTCTGAGCGTGCTTTTACTTTTGAATTTGTTCAGCAGCACGTTTCTATGGGCCTACATACCGCTGTTGGTTACGCACTAAAACGCATTTGCTAAAATAGTATTTATGCTAGTTTTTGTGGTAGCTTAGATTAAATATATATATATATATATATATGTAGTATAAAACTATTGAAATTGTATTAAATATAAAATGTAAATATGTTATTTGCTTGTTACTATTTTAATTCATAGAATTTTCTACTAGTTTATTGTAATATAAAAAATAGTTTTTAAAAGTTTAGTTAATGAAATTATTTATTTTCTCATAAATGTATGTAAATTTATTTATTACATATCTGTTTTCATGGTGTAAACTCAACTCCTCTCCTCTTCTCATTACCATCATTTACATTATATTATATCACTTTCTTCTTCACTTCCTACATTTATTTATTTATTCTTCTTGGTTATGTCCATTACAAATTTATACATCAATTGTAAATACTATTGTATGTACACATACTATTGTTGAAGTGTACTTTGATATTCCTATATAATTTTTATTTGGTTGCTGGAACTTTATAATAATTATTGTTAGTGCCAGCAAAGTAAAAGAGCGAACAAACAGTTTTAAGATTTTTGGGAGAGAAAGTACAATACTTTGCAGTCATAATGTTCAACTGTACTTACATATCCATGACTGTAAAACTGAATTTATTATAAATGCAATTGTTTAAACTCGTTTTGAAAATATTAAAGAAATACAACTAGAAGAAAAAAACTCAAATTTGATGTATTCATAAATAAAGCCGCATGGGATTTATGGGGGCGGGATGGAAATAAATCCGGAAATCGATTAATTTGCAGATGCGTAGATGAGCGTAGCATATCTGAAAATTGAATTATGGTAACACTACAGCATTTCTGCTATCAGAACAACTCCGATTGTGGACATAAGAAGCGGTGGGGCGAGGTATTTTGTCTCAAAAAGTTCCACTTTTTACTCCACTCCACTTGCTAAAAACAGAAGCAGCTCTGGAAATGCAGTCGATATGGGAACCTCTTACAAAACTGCCAAAATTATGTTAAATTGGAATTGTGAGACTTTGAATACGAAAACTGCAAACTTTATTTAATCACTGTCTAGCAAAATAATGGTTGGAGTACTGACGGGACATTCGCATCCCACATCACGCAGCCAAAATGGGATTAGTCCTGAGCGATGCGTGTAACACATGCAACGAAGCGAATGCTAGGCGTACTGTGGAAAACCCATACTTTCCCACTGCCCTGCTCTTTGTAGGACTCGACAAATGTGCCTAGGATCAACATATTTTTATCCCTTGGAGGATATTCCTCACAAAAGGCTGAGCGGCTTGTTAAAACTCGCGAAGACATGCATTAAGAATTGCATAAAATAATATCTTCGATTCCAAATACATAGCACTGGTAACACAATAGCCCATAGAGGTCTAAGAGAGTGTTTTTTACGGATCAGTCAGCACTACCTAACCTAATAAACTCCGCTGCTGCAGGGCGGACACATATTACGAAAACTCCGCTTCGAAATGCACAATTTTACGCAGCGCATTTAGTCGTCAAATACACTCAGATCTCCTATAGGTATACACATTTTTTTGTTGGTTTCCATCTACATAGTGTAAAGCAGTGAGAATAATTCTTCTGTCATACGAATGCCAAGTTACGCGACAAGAAACGACTGACGCGCTCTATCGATCTTGGTCGAAATTGCGTGTCTGACTAAACTTTTCTATTGAAGTATCTCACTACTTTAGCCTCTAAAAGTCCAATAAAATTTGTGGTCTTCGGTTGAGTTGCAAGCGTTTCTGGTGTTAGTTGAATTATTTTGTGCATGTGCAGAGATGTGCGATGTTTTGTAACCCGTTTCCGAAATTTAATCTTCGGGTTCGAGCTAGCTTAGTGTGGAACTTTTCCCTCGTGGTAGATAGAGGTTAACACTTCGATCGTACATTGTGGCCTTTACTCTTCGCAATACCCAATGCAGATCCAGTTCTTTTAAGAAGCCTGAAATGATACTGGACTAGGCTGGGCATATGAGTCTGTTTTCCGACCGTACCAGGCTTTACTTCTTGTTCTCTATATGGCTCACAAGCAAGTAAGATGATGTTTCTTGCGACTGCTGGCATGATTGACAGATGTTGTTAGACAATACCCTAAATCTGTGCAGATGACTTCGCACTCTACAATGACCTGTTTAATTCTCTAATGATTTTAGCCCCCCAGTAAGAACTTTGCTTGGCATAGCAACCCAGTGTGGTTTCAGATTGATTTCTTGAGCTCTTCATGTCTGAGTTCTTCCTTAATGGTGTGTTGTGCCAACGCCACGAAATGCTTGAGTGCTATTAGTTTTGACACCACAGCTGTTCTAGCTAATGCATCAGCTAAGTCGCCTCCGGATACGCCAATTGGAGACGACTGGCCAAAAAGGACGCACCGTCTCGCGTTGGATATTCAATCACTCGAGGTATTTCTTCCTGCTCAGCGGAGTTTCGAAGAGCTGTTTTTGCTGTTGTTGTTTTTGTTGTAATTGCATAAATATTCTCCATAAATGTTTGGGGAATGCCCCTGAAGTGACAGTCCATGGTCGTCTGGAAACGATAGACTGTCGTGGGAACGTTGGCGGAGCGTTTGCTCTTCGCTACTCTTCCGTCACTTTAGTTTAGAGATTGTGAGTCTTGTGACATCTTAACTAGAACTGTCTGGAAAGAAGGGTGCGTCTATTGTTTTGGGATGCCTCGATGCTTCTGTGTAGTGCGTCATCTGCACTTTGGCCAAGTAGTTCATTATAGACAGACTGATAGCTTTCTCGGTTATCTCTGTGTTTTCCCAAATTATTACGATATGACGACCTTGTTCGTCACCTCCGTGTTAATAGGGTTTATGTTACAGACACCACTTAGAATTACATCCAGTTCGCAACTGTCAATTCAGCATCATTCCGCAAAACTTTATGCTGTGCAACAAAAACAAAGCAGTCGAGCGCGTTTATCAAAAACTTGGTATAGTGGGCAGTTGGAGGACGAAACTATAGTAATATCACCAAATTAATTCCTGTAGGCTGGACTTCGGCGATTACATCTGCCTCCTCTCTCCAAGACCAAAGCTAAAAGTGTAAACCACAATAAAGCCAGATATATAATATTTTACGGGTGCCCGGTGGAATTTATAGAAAGCTTCTGCTGCCTCGGCTAGACTGTCACGGCATACGGCGAAACAGATGAAGATGTCAACTGCCGCCTAAACAAAGGCGTCGTTTGGGTATGCGTATATTGTATGAGCAAGTTCGCAAATCTACAGGCGATCTAAACTGCGAATGTTCAGCTTGTGTGTGAAGTCAATATTGTTGTACGGAAGTGAAACATGGCTGGTCTCTAACACCATCACATAGAGGCTACAATCTTTCGTCAACAAATGCCGCATCATCTGTGGAATATTCTGGACCAACACCACCAGCAACGACGCGCTGTAGAGATTAATGGATGAGGAACCCATCCTATGGCAAATCAGACGCAAAAGTGATGGTGAATAGGTCACACGCTTACAAAACTACCAGACTGCATCACGAGAATAGCACTGGACTGGAACCCGCATGAACTTGGGCGCAAAAACAACAGCACAGAACCGTGAACGATGGAAGAGTCTTGTCGAGACGTTATGCTCTCGAGCGGAGTGAACAAGGAAAAAAATCCTGTAGGCTAAATTTCCGTTACTCTATTGCACACAACAGTTATGTGAAATTTTTAAACCAAATGAATCGAACTTCGCGCATGCGTAAAGTAATTTTATATATGTACTTATATATATATATATTTTTTTTTTTTAATTTTATACATTTTATTTTCCCATATAATATAAATAATATTTATCAACCTGATTTTTAGTTTATAACTAACTACAAAGACATTGGAAATGATTCTCCAATTCATAGCTCATTCTCTAATTTATAATAAACTGATTCTCAACTTGAGCTTCGCTGCGAATTGGATATATCTAAAAGGTGTTAACGAAGATTGCAGATTGTTGTAGTCAACTTATTCGAAAATGTATATAACTTTGTACTGCAGCAAACGTAAGTGACTTTGGCAGCCCAGTTGGAAAGGGATGCACGATTGATTGGTATTTATTAACCAGGTATGATACTATTTTTATTGTTGTTTTTTTTTCGCAAAACTCATTTCCTTCACCTTGCAACACATTCACTGCAACAGTAGATCCGTTTCCAGTGCATTCGCAGACATCAAATCCTGTTCTAATTGCGTGGTTGTTGCTGCAGTTTGATTTAGAAACAAATCAAAATCGTAAGAGCCATTTTGTGCGGCAACTGAATCTGTCTGGTTTGTTAAAGTTTGTGGATTTGACATAAGATCAACACCGAATAGACCCAACTCTTTTAAAAGGGTTTCATTACTTTCGACGCCTTGATTATTCGCCGAGTCAAGATCGTCTAAAAGAGATCCCTTTTGCTGTATATTCATCACTGGCGCTGGTGCTTCAACAGCTTCTAGACCGCAAACAACTTCCGTACTCGTCGCACGCAGTGTATTCGCTTCAGTGCGCACGCTAGTCTCCTCATCTTCTTCATCCAAATCTTGCGGTTTAAGAGTGCTCGACTTATATTGGAAATCGGTTTCTTTGAAGTCAACTTCGATGGGGAAAAGTGGTGGCAAGGCGTCCATACGCTCCACCACCGAACGATTCAATTGCGCCAAACTGTCAAGTAAGCAGCGCAATTGCTGATTCAGATCTGTGGCATGTTTGCACTCCAACAACTCCATCTTTTCCAACACATCGGTACGTAGTTTGGCGAATTTATTGCGCGCATCCTGACGACAACGCAAAATGAGTCTGTATTCATAGTTGCCCGTCTCAACGCGATAGAGCGGTTCTTGCAGCGCTGCAAAGCTATGCTCCTCATCGTCCATTTCCTTCACCTTCAGACAGTAGGAGAGGTAAGTGAATTTTGCATCTGCATAACGGCGTACCGTCAATTTAGTGTCCGGTATAGCCTTGTTCAGGTACGTACCCAGGTCAGAAAGCACTGGTTTGATTTGTTTTATAATGCTGAGGCCATCCTTTTCCAAATTCCTATGGAATTCGCCAAACATACGAAACGCCTCAGAAGCGCGCTGCTGTGGTTCACGCGCACTAATCTGGCTGAAACAATCGCCAAAAGCTTTGTAAGTTTGCAGCAAATCGTAATAGGCTTTAAGCATGCGTCGTGCGTGCTCCACCAAACCCTTGTACATCAGTTCGGTACCCTCAAGTTCTTCCAGACGCTTTACCAACGAATCATTGCATAGGATGGCGCGCGAGAGTCCCAGTGTATCCGCTGTATTGCTGGACATATTATCCACAATGCGATGCTTTAATTTTTTAAGTATAATGTCCAACGATTTGCCTTGCTCGGGATCAGCATGTAGCTTATTGTAGTGTATGGTAACGGTTGTAGTGGGTGCTTGTATCATTTTGGCCACCTCCACCTTGGTTTTGCCCTTCACACTGACCGAATTGACCGCCAACAGTTCATCACCACTCTGGAGGGAACCTTCCCGCGCGGCTGGCGTACCATCGAAAACCTTTAGGGAGACAAAAACTGTGTACTCATATAAAACTTTACTAATTTAATTTTAAACTCACTTGCACTATGTAAAGGCAGGGACACAATGGGGCACCGCCGCCAATGCTGATGCCTATCAAGTTGCTTTGATCCTTGTTGATCATCACCGAATTAGTTGTCACTGTCATACCCCTGTGTGCAATGGTGGATAGTTACAAAATGAGGTTTAGTTTTTATTTTGAATGTTAAAAATTTATGTATGTATATGTATATATATAATATAAATGTGTGTATGTATTTGTATTATATATGGTTATGATAAGTTCTACGAATGCTAAATATGCTTTTTAGGATGCGATATTGATGCATTAGACAATTACGATGGTTCAAAACATATACACACTAATGGAGTACACAGAAAATGCAATACCAAAAACAATAAAAGCTGTATGGTGTAGAGGAGAACAGAAGAGATTATTAAGCGCTCATGAGCAACATGATTGGGAACCAAAAATAACTATCTAATTTATAGCCAATTAAAATTTCGGTTTGCAAAGTATTTACTATATGCATATACAATATAATTCATACATATTTGTATTTAATCCAAGCCAATGCGCACTAGTGTAAACTAGTTCGTTATGGCACGGTACTAGTACGCGCTCTATTCCCACGTGATGCTTTTAACAGGCTACTTTCACACGATGACGTACTTCAAAACGGTTGTTGTTATTGCTGTAGCAGTTCACAGAAGAAGTCTATTATTTTTGCATATCATTTTTGCGCAAATGGTTCAAAACTGTTTTATGATCGATCTTTAGCTCCTGGGCGATGTTACGACTACTAACACGCCTGTCAACCTCGATTATTTCTGTGTTTTTATCGACCTTTTCGAAATTATGAGATTATATGCAGTTAGGATTTTCAAAAAATCTATTTTCTTTTATATTTTTTTTCTTAATGTACATATGTATATTTAAGAACACACATAGAAAATTTAATATCGTTCCGGTGAGTATTTTGGAAGTTACACGCAAATTTGAAAAGGCGTTTCAGAGTAAATGTAAACGTGTTTTTCAAAGTCTCCAGCTTTACCACGAGCTTCTTAAATATATATTTTAGCAATTAATCGAAGATCTCACCAATAAAATTTTCTTTTGTTTTTTAAACAATTGAAGGCCGAAATTTTGGTCAAAAATAGTTTTTTTTTTTTAAAAACCGCTACTTTGTTAAACAAAATTTATTTTGCTTATTCCTTCGATTAATTACTAGATTTAGCAGTACTTTAACGAAATCTGATTGGTTTTTTTAATTTCAGGTCCAGTTCAGAGACATAGTGGTCACCGCAAAACGTCTTTTTTGAGAGGAGCTTCCGGAGATCAGCTGTAGCTCTTTTCCAAATAAATCTTTTTACTAATACTAAGTCTTAAAATACAGTTAAAAGATAACATTATATGTGTACAAATTCTTAGATCAATAAATTTAAAATTTTTCTAAGAAAAAATTCTTGAAAATTCGGTTTTTTTGGCTTTCTAACTGTATATAACTCCTTATCGACATTTTTGATAAGAGCAAAAATGCCTCAACGGAATCGACGAAACGAAAATTGCAGGTAATTAACTGTTACACTAACGGCACCATAAACACCAGTCACTATTTCAGTGGCCTGTCTTGCATTTTCGCCTTTATAAAAAAAAAATTTTAAATGTACCGAATTTTCTCTTTGTTGACTTCCAATGATAACACTCTGTAACTCAGAACTGAATGGAACAAACAGAAAACAGCAAAAGCATTTTTTAGTGCGAACATAAACTTTAAATTGTTTGATCGATACTTTACGAGATATCGATCACTTCCGCCATCTACCGAGAAAATAATGGATTTCTTTTTCTCCAAACTAATATTTATTATTTTTCAAATTTATATAAACCTAAATTTAAACATTACATATTATAAATTTTGTATTGAAACTTTGAATTTTCGAAAACCGAAACCGAATTTATGTAATTACCCTTGATTAATTCGATCTAACAACCACCTGCAGCAAAAGTTATAGCCACGTTCATAATGCGCGAAACGCTGTGGAGGAGTTTGCCCCATTTTTTATTATAGATAGCCGTGTATGCCAGGCCCGTGCGTAGACCCTCAGATTTAGGGGGGGTTTCAAAAAATGTTACAATAAGCGTTACATTGTGTCATTTCTTAAAGTAATTATAAACAATGAGATTTTGCATAATTTTTACTTCTCTGTGCAGATGATGGGAATACAACATGTGCATCTTATATACATATGTATATTATGATTGGGAGCAATACTAGAAAACAATTCAATAAATATTATATATTGATCGAAATTAAATATTTTTCGGGACTGTTAGCAATACAGATTTGTATAATCTAATTAAATTACATTTTTATGTGGTTTAACTCGAGATTACAACACAACGGAAGTCAAGGATAAAAATTTGTATCTTGAGGTCAAACAGACTTTTTCAGAAATGCCTATTTTTTTCATATCGATTCATGTCAAAAAATTGTTTAAAACTTCGTCTGGGGGTAGGGGTTTGAACCCTGCAACCCCCCCGTGCGCACGGGCCTGGTGTATGCACACGTTTTACGCATTTATTGACACTCTGGCATTAAATAACACACTTCTAGCAACTTAGGATCTACCTACATTCTTCGTTACATATGGCATATTTCTTTTTGTCGGTTACAAACGCTTATTGAAAAAATGCTCATTTTGGATTTTAAATTCGGCCGAACAAAATTTTAAATTTTGCGAACAAAATAAATCAAACTCGGAGGGACTTGCACTTTTATTGGAAGTTTTCAAAATCAAAACTATAAAGTTAAAAAAAGGGCTCTGATTTTTACTTGATTTTCTTTCAAATCCAAATGTAAATGAAAACTAAACTAAAAATTTAAACTTAACTAAAAATAAAACCAATTTTGCAAGCAAAACTAATTTTCTTTGACGTTATGAGTACATAAATCATAATTAAGCTATATTGGACTACTCCGACTTCGTATATCCGAATTCGTTTCATATCTACCATAGGAACACTCTATATATGTATGCATATATATGTATATAGTAATATTGAAATTATAAGATCGCTACACTTATGCCTATGCTTTAAGTAGTTATTGGCCGTTTATTATAAATCAAAACTTACAGCCGCTCTAACTCAAATTTCTGCCTATCGAAATCATTTATACGGTCGCCTAAAAAGGGCACAACAATACTTGTCGCCGCGGCATCATCACATGCAGACGCCGCTTTCCGTTCGTTGTCAGTCACTAATTCTAGTTCAAAATCAAATGTGGCATCATCTACATTCAGCTCACTCTGTTGCTCCAGTGGCTGCTGCTGCTGCTGTTCCGAGCGTGTAGAACTTGGGGAAATTTATGCGGTTTCATACAATTCGTTCAGCCAAGGAAATGCCTCATGACTTGTACTTACTTCTCGACGGGTATTAGTGGTGTGACAGTGGAGTCCGATCTTAAGCTTTTACTGTATCAAAGCATTTTGTCAATAGGATTTTTAGTTATTTTTTTTTTTAATTTTTAAGAGTTTTCAAACAAAAAATGTTACCAACCAGTTTATCGACACAAAGAAATTGAGAGAAATTTGTTTAATTTAGAACATAAATATACGTCACATATGTATGCAATGATATTGATTTATTACACAAACCACAAATATTTTAAAACAGACAAACATATGTTATGGCGTTAGTTTTTCAGATGTGATCTTTAACTTACATTTTATCCTCCTCAAAGAAGAAATCGTCGTCTGTATCCGTTAGCATTGTTGCAGATTATAAATAACGAATTAAATATAAATTTGCTGTTCCGCTGATTTGCTGTTAAGATTTTATTGAGCAAATATTAGTGCATACTTTCTAGCGATGCCAGTAAATGCAAACAAATTCATTCACAATGAGTTTGATGACACAACAAAACAGGGTGAAACATGTGATTCATTACTAATAAATTAGTGAGTAAAACAGAAAAAATTTAAACAGATATTGTTAATGAAATTTTAAATAAGATTTTTCTGAGTTCTAAATTGAAGATTCTCTAGGGAAGGAGTCTCCACGCAAGTGAGGGAAGATAGTGAATAGATGGAAATATAAATGTAAGAAACTTTTTTGATTTTTGATATCATATTTTCTGCTTTAAGCTGATATTGTCACTTGCGAAGCGACCAAATGTGGCGAAGTGCACGGTTTGGCGAACACACAAAACATTTGCATTGTGAGTGGCGAATGAACTTATTCGCCGAGAGTATGTCGTCGCCATTTAAGAAAAATAAATTAGTTCATCCCCATTTCACATTTGTGTAATTTATACTTAAAAATATGTGTATTTATACGAACTTAAACGAAAAAAACAAAAATGTTTAATAACGTAGATCTTTATTTCGAGGATAGTTATAATGTGGAGCAGCATGTTAGCCTTATTCGTCAGAGGCGTTTCATTAGAAATTACTCCAATCCTATGGAGCTGCCGGCCGCAGCGTAAGTATTTAGTGAAAATTATCGGTTCACAGAAATCTGCATATTTTTATCAATTATTTTTTTAGTACTTACATATTTGCATTTGTAGATTCATAGCGAATTTTCGGCTAAATAAAGAAGCATTTATGTTTGTGCTGGACAAAATTAAGAACAAATTTCATTGCCACCTGTCATCTTCCATAACGCCAATGCTAAAATTGTGTTGTGCTCTAAGATTTTTCGCACATGGCAGTTACCAACAAACTGTGGAGAATGAATTTCAATTGGGTCTTGCCCAGCCCACAGTTTCGCTTATTTTGAAGGAGATACTACCTATTTTAGAAAGTGAAATCTGTAGTGTTTTGATAAGCACAGAAATGACTGAAGAAGAGAAACAACAAGCAAAAAGCAAATATTTCTCCAGATCGGGAATACCAAATGTGATTGGCTGCGTTCATGGAATGCATATTGCGATTTGTGCCCCTAATGCAAACAAAGATCTTTATTTGAATAGAAAAGGGGTTTTCAGCATAAATGCGTTGATAGTAAGTTTTTAAGAAATAATTACCTTAACATTGACAAATAATTTGTATTGTAAATTACAGGCTTGCGATCATGATATGAACATTCGGTGTGTGGATGCGAGATTTCCTGGTTCCACGCACGATTCGTTCGTGTGGAATAATAGCTCGTTAAAATCATATTTGGAGAACATGCATCAAACCGGAGATCACAACTCTATTTATTTAGGTAATATTTGTTAAGTGTATACAAAATCAATATTATTGCATTGCTTTTTAAAAAAAATCACTCATTTGCAGGTGGTTCTGGATTTCCACTCAGTCCTTATTTACTGACGCCCTTCCGCCAAGCAGAATCTGGAACTAGAGAATCAAGTTTCAACGAGAAGCACGCGAAAGCTATAAACGTTGTTGAACGTACGATTGGAGTTTTGAAATGTCGCTTTCGATGTCTCTTGAGTGATCGAAAAATGCGTTACGATCCTGCTAAAGTAACATCAATGATTAACATATGCAGCGCTTTACACAATGTTTGTAAGAAATTTAGAATCAGTGATCCAGAGGAAGCTGAAATTTTGACTGACACCTTTGTGCCATCGGACCCAATTAATGAAAATGCCATTGATACACCAGGAGAGCGCCGTAGAAGACAAATAGTTGATGCTTTGTTGTAGAATGAATTATTGAATAAATTCAATTTACCTTACTTCTTTGTGGTTTTTTTTTTCATTTAAAACTTTTGATATCTACAACTTATACAGGTAAAATTTAAAATTATTCTATGCTCGTAAAAAATTAAATAAAAATTACAAATTAATTTTGCTCTCTTTATAAAATATTAAACTTAAAATTACTTCTTCACATATTCAGATGCTTTTGGTTTGATTTTCATTAGCTGTAGTTCTTCATATTTGAGGTCCAGCTTTTTTTCCTTCATTTCCATTTTTTCTTTGTGTTGTCTTTTTTTCTCTAAATTTTCTTCCTTTTTCCTTTCTTCTTTTATTTCTAATAATTTTAGTTCCTCTTTTTTTAACTCGTACATTTTTCTAGTATATCTAGCCATTTCTGCAATTTCTTTTTCTATATTGGCAATTTTTTGGCAAAGGATGTCTTGGGCTTCGGACTGTTTCTCTAACGCTTTCATTCGAATGTTTTCTCGATCTTCAACAGTCATTCTAGGTCGGGAATTTGATGATGACGGTGTTAAATCTGTATCCTGGTGTAAATTCTCTACCGAGGGGTTTTCTAGGTAATTTTCCTTTTCACTTTCCATGCCTGTGGGATTGACTGCTTCCTGCAGGTGGAGCAACTCGTCCACGGTTCGTTCCAATGGTGTTAAGCCTCGCTGCGTATACGGTCCTCCTCCTATGGCCATAGTTTTGTGTCGGTTTGTCGAAACTTTTCGTTTAAGTTTTAGTTTGTAGTCCAACCAAACCTAAAGAGTACACGCAAGTAGGTAACTACGGTCGCACATGTAATTAAATGGTTACCTTATTCCACTCGCGCCCGCTCCGCATTGGAGGGCCCATGGCGTTAAGTTCGGTAGCGAACTTCTCCCACAGCTCTGTTCTGCTCTTTTTAGTTGGGACAAATTTTCCCACTCCTCTGGCGACGTCTGGGTTTTTCTTCATTATTTCTACCAGCTTTTGGAACTGCTGCGCTGTTGTCCGTTTCGTACTGAAAATTATAATACATATATTCTTTTAAATAGATTATATCTCAAAATTAAAGTATACTTACGTCCTTTCCATTTTTCTAATGCGAACAGTAGCCAAATTTGATGTTAAGTAGTTTTTTCGCCAATTATATTACACTAAATTCATTTTCGACACTAGTTCGCCATTTTGTGGCGAATTCGCGGAGATTCGCATCTCACAATTCGAGATGGCTAAATTCGCCTATTTTTTCATTTGCTTCGCAAGAGACAATACCAGCCAAGGTGAATTTATAAACCACCTTGATACTAGCCGTATCTATAATATCCCCATATGAGTCGCCCAGTCGCACATATGTATGCATACGGAATTTATCAAATCTGCCCTTATAAAAACGAGTTGCTGTCAACTTAATTAGTTTTTTGCAATCAAAAAAGGGCAGGGTATATAACAAAAAGTCATTATTTGGTGTTGGAGAATTTTACCTATATCGAATTCATAATTTTACATAAACCACCTTAAATCCGCGAACTGCAAATTGCTGTTTCATTTTAATTTATTTGTATTGTTTGTGTATACATTGCACACCCTTCGTTTACCAAAAATCAGATAACCATAGTGAATCCACACAATAAATTCGCTTCGCAGAGTACTTGCCACTCACTTGCCACAGAAGAGAGAAGCAAGTTCTCTAATAAATGTCAAAATAAACAGCTGTGTTTGTGTCACGCTTTTAAATTTAACATAGTTTGGAAAATGTTAAATTTGTTAAATAAAACCAAAAGTATTTTAACTCCTTCCTTGCGTAGCATCGCAAACCGCGCCACACACGATGTTGCCAAAGATGCGCCATCGCAAATACCTCCGGCAACAAAGTCTGCGACCCCGCTTATTTTGCAACAAAATTGGCCGCAGTATGAACCTATGAATAAATCAACAGCTCGACAAGTTTGGATTGAGAATATCGATGCAGTACCAGAACGCAAATTAGGTCTTATCGAATTGCATCCTGACGTGTTCGCAACACAGCCCCGCGTCGATGTCATACATGAGAATATAGAATGGCAACGCAAATATCGTTATGTAAGTTTTGCTCACACCAAAACGCGCGCCGAAGTTCGTGGCGGTGGACGCAAACCGTGGCCACAGAAAGGTATGGGTCGCGCTCGCCATGGCTCCATACGTTCACCTTTGTTCCGCGGTGGTGGTGTTGCCCACGGTCCACGCTCGCCCACTACACATTTCTATATGTTACCGTTCTTTAAGCGTGTAATGGGATTGACGGCAACCCTTAGCGTGAAATTGGCACAAGATGATCTGCATGTTATTGATACTGTTGATATACCCACGCGAGATCCGAATTTCATTAAGGAGTTGATTAAAGAACGCAAATGGGGTCCATCAGTGTTATTTGTGGACAGGTATAAAAATCTACACATGTTGTCAAAACGAGTTATACATTAAATATGTTTTTGCAATTTTAGAGAGGACATTTTTCCAGAAAACATTTGCTATGCCACTGACGAACTGGGTTATGTGAATTTAATGCCATCATATGGTCTCAATACATATTCGATGCTGAAACACGATACATTGGTGCTAACTGTAGATGCAGTAAAACATATTGAGGAGCGTTTGTTGTACCAACTTAATCGTACTGACGCGACGGCGAAAGGGGGCAAATTCAAATTGGATCAAGTTTAAAACAGTTTTCTTTTATTTCTTTTTGATTTGCTGAATTTGTTCTCTCTCCTCACAAAGGCATCATTACTACCAAGTAATTTAAAACATTGTACAAATGTGAGAAAATTAATGCAATAATGAGCCTTTTACGATCAAATAAACTAGTGAAATTTGAAAAAGAATATAGATATAATCTTACCCTTAGCTGCGCGTATTCTGTTTAACTTATGCTGTGGTATAGCTATCAGCCTAGATCTGAAATCATCAGATCGAACGCTTGGAAATCGGCTCCTAAATTCGGGTAAAGGCTACATTGGGAACAAAAGGCTATCCGAACTCATTACTTGATTATCTGGGGGGGTTTCCTGGTACGATCATTTGATTTTCTTTCATAATTTGAGTTTTGATAATCTAAGAACAAAGTAATTCATATAAAAGTTTTCCAAAAAACCCCACGCATAAATGCATAGCATGGATCGGTATATCCATATTGTACACAATACCCGGACATCAAACTAATTCTCAAAACTTCGCAAAACATCACGTTCGTATTATTTTGAACACGTGTGTAATTTTGGTTTAATTTCCCAATTGGATTTGGTGAATCATATCATTACGACAGCACCCATTTACAACCCATTTAGGCCGGTATATTGTTCCAATGATCTTAACTTGTCTAAATGGGGTGCTGTGAATCAGCCGGTCTATTTTGCAGCAAGACAATAGTTAAAATTTCTCAATTCACCGAACATAAAATATGTACCTACACTGCATTAGTGAAAATTCGGTTGTAGAAAAATTAGAAAATATGGCACTCAAAATTGTTAGCACTTATTTCTAAATTTTAAATTTGATTAAATATACAGACACGACCTGGGTTTAAATTCTACCAGAGACTGTCATTTCAGGAGCATTCCACAAAAGTTTATGGAGAACGATTTATCCAGTTACAACACTAACGATAAAAGTAGTAGAAGTTGAGCACATTCCTCTAGCCCCAACATTAAATAGGTTTTCGGGAAAACTCGTGAGAAAGAAGAAACTCGGTTTCAGTTAACAGGATGTGGAATACTCATCCTGAATAATTAGTAGCCGCAAGTTAACAGCCTATTGCGACATCACTCATCATAAATGGCATCTATCAGTGCTTCGCATGAAGGAATCGAACTTGATAAGCTTGAAAATTAGTCATGAAGCCGATTTCTTCCAGTGTTGGTTCGATGGACTGTTCTAGCTACCAATCTGAATGAATAATTATAAGTTGTCAAATTTATTTATGAAACGTCGTTTTATTTTAAAATAACATGAAATTGAGTCTGAAATAATGGTTTTATGGATACTAATTTTTATCCCAATTTCTTAACTTTTTTTTTTCATCTTCCCTCCTTTCAATCTGCCATTCTTCAAGGGTGTCATTTTAATTGGGATCCATTAGTCTCGCACGTATTAGCCAACGCAGGTCCGCGTGTGAACTCTCGCCAGGAATTTGTTCCCGAAAATAATTCCACTCGCTTTGGTAGTAGTGATATAAGGCGACCGGATCTGTACTTAATGGTCGGCGGCGACGTGTTGCTGTGCAATGACGTGGTACTGCAATTAAACGAATGAAATTTATATCACTAAATTTAATAAATTTTGCAAGCACGTATGTATGTACTTATATATGTATATGTATGTATGTATTTACAAGAATTCAAATCAAGCTTTTTCCTAGTTAAGATTGGTAATTTCTCTACTTACTGATAACACCCAAAGATTTGGCTGTGGAGTAACTGGCTGCACTCGGACTGCGCGATGTAGCACCGCGTTCTTGAATTGGATGTCTAGCACGCGTACGTCCACGGCTCGCATCCCTTATCGTTGGCACTTGATTACGCTGCGTATCACCATCTTTTGCCATTCGACCAGATTCTTTACGTCCGCCTGCTCTGATACCGCTTGTGGTTGTTGGAGCTTGATCTTTGGGGCTAGGCTCTCTTATGGCTGATGTTGTTGTTTTTGTTGTACGCACCGCACTACGGTCGGTCGTCTCAGATTGAGAACCGCGTGGCTCGTTGCATTCGCCAAAAGGTGCTCTACGATTACTTGATTGTGTAGCTTTCTCGCGCGATAGATTCCCCAAACCGGGAAGATTTTTAGGCGTCCCAAGGCGTTGTGGTTGTTTTCCATTGTCACGGCGCGGCATGCTATCTCCATCTTGGGTCGTTCCAGAGTGGATCATTGCATCATTGCGAGCAGATTGGTTTTGTCTCTCCTTTTTCGCCATTGCCGTTCCGGCTTTCGCTTGCTGGTTTAGTGGCCGCAGCACATGTTGATCTTGCTGGTGCTTGGACTTTTCTTTTAAAACACGATCGCAGCGCACATTCTCTTTTCCCACTTTGGCGCGAAAACTGGCAGTTGTGCGTTTGAAGAGGTTCTCAAAATAATTGTCTTGATTGGCATTAATGCCTAGTGTATCCTCGTATTTGATGAGTTTGCGAAGATCTATGAGCAAAGGAGGCAATGGATATGAAAACAAATTTGAAATTTAATATTTTTGTAAGGAAACGTTTGGATTTTGAATTTTTAAGTGTTGTTGATTTAGGAAAACGAAAGTGAAGCGGGGTACTTTGAGTAAATAGTGCATAGTCATATACTACATATAAATACGAGTAGATTTAGGAGGAAAGTAAGTCTACATACCGATTAAATTTTTCCAAACCTGGTGTGTTGGTTATTTATGTACTATATTTTTAATTTATTTAAACAGTGCATATTTTTATACCCGAGCGCATTAGTGCACAAGGGCTTCGTAGCTTTTTTCTGCACTCCGCAAGGCGGTTTTCTCTCGCCACTCCTCTGGATTGCCGTACTTAACGTTCTGCTGGAGGAGCTGGAGGGGAGGGGTTGTAAGGTGATTGCCTACACGGATGACGTGGCACTTATTGACAGAGGCAAGTTTCTAGATACTCTGATGGAACTGATGCAGGGTTATCTGAATCTAGTTATAAATTGGACCGCAAATTGCGGCCTATCGATAAATCCCCTGAAGACGGAGCTCGTCTTATTTACGAGAAAATACAGGGCGCTATCGGCAAAATATGGGGCGTCTCGCCTAAAGTCACTTTTTTGGCTTTATAACATGATTATAAAACCAATCTTGCTATACGGAGTCCTTGTCTGTTGGAATTCGCTAGAAAGGATGGTATCAGTTAAGACACTGGAGAGGGTACAAAGGTCTGCCCTCATTGAAATCAGTGGGGCGCTCCATACCACTCCTACTCTAGTGCTTAACGCTATGCTGAATGTGGCACCCGTGGACATTGTGGGAAAAACTACCGCAATCAGACTAAGGTGCTCAGGCCATAGACTAGACTAAAGTTACGGACACTCTAGCATTCTTAAAAACTTTGAGTTCATCCCCATGGTGCTGGATCACTGTACACCCAGCTAGGTCCGAGCGGACCTTTTTCTACTCACATTCCCTCAAGGGATGAGTGGGCGGGGTGCAACATTTCCCATCAAACTTAAATTTAGGCTCCCGGACCACTGTAGTGTTTTCCAAGCGGAGGTATCCGCAATTAAGGAAGGGGTGGACTGGTTGCTTACTTCGGTAATTACCGTTAAGGAAGTAAATATTTACTCCGATAGCCAATCGGCAATTAGGGCCTTGGGCTTGCTGTTTGTGCGTTCGAGATTGGTCGGGGAACGTCTGGCTTCTCTCTCGATTGCATCCGAATACTTCGTCATCAGGCTCATTTGGGTTCCCCGTCACAGCGGCATAGAGGGAAACTGCTGGGCTGGCTAGACAGGGAACTTTGGAGACGTTTTCGTCGCGAAATGAGAGAATTGGGGCTCCTCCAAGAACCTGTGGTCTGCTCCTAGAAAGGTGGGCCACGAGTCAACTCAGCGAGCGCTGGGCTAGTGCGTAAACGGGCAAGGTCGCGAGTTCCTTCTGGCCACAGGTAGATCGGGGGCGCTCGAGGGAACTTCTAAGGCTAACAAAGCCCCAGCTCTCGAATTTGGTGGGTATCCTTACCGGACATTGCCCGTTAGGTGTCCATGCCGTGAGACTTGGGATTGCTCAAGTCCGTTCTGCAGAAACTGTCTGGAGGACGAGGTGGAATCATCTCAACATCTTCTTCTCAGCTGTCCTGCTCTCGTCTGGCAAAGACTTAGACATCTGGGCTCTCACTTTTTCGCTACACCTGCGGATATAGCCGGTGTAAATATCATAAATTTGGTGAAGTTCATCAGTAGCTTGTTGCGGCTAACTACGAACGCAAATCAGCCACCGTCGGCGTCGTCGTAAAATGTATGGCCATCATCGTCTCTATTTCAAAGACTCCTTCTTCCTTCCCTTCTCCTTTCTCCTCTCCCATGTATAACACCACAACGGACGAATTTTCAATATATGTCCAAGTGTGCCCTTAGCTAGGGCAGCCATTTAACCTATCCTAATAGATCGATGCAGCGAATCGAAATGCTTATACAACAAATGACTTGTGGAAAGCAAAATAGAAGAGGAAAAAGAAAATACTGATCAGTTACTTTTTTGAAAGTCTCCTTGCACGAAACACATGTTCAAGATCGGGAGTCAAGCTTTCAATTGATATTAATCCAAATCTAATCGACATTAAGTATGAATCACATTTCAATGCGATAGGTTTAGACATCCATTCTAAGAAGTGGGAACCCCTGATTGGATATGTAAAAAACACAAGTTCTCTGAGCGAAACAAAGAGAAGTTCGGAGCCGCGACAAAAAAAAAAACAGATATTGGAGCAAATGCAACAGCATTCGAAAGAAGTCTTGTACTTTATGTACCTGTATGATGCTGTGCATTGGTTTATTTTAGAATAAGAGAAATTGAAACAATCTCAAATATGAGCCAAAGTCGAATTTTTTTAACATTTAGGTTCAAATATTTCAGAAATCTGAGCTACCAGAGCAATTATGGCCGCCCCAATTTGCACACAATAAGTCGAATGTCATAACGAGGCGTTACACCTATTTTCTGAATTGACGGACTCATGAGTAAGTTTAATGGTTTCAATTATAGAAAAGATAATGTTGCTGTTTGCAATGGAATGCGGTTAACATGGATTTTTCAGCAGGATAGTGACCCAAAATGTAGTGAATGATACTGAACTTTGTATTATATTTCAAAACATTATTATGGCGCTTTTAAACTCATGGATCTGACATAAATCCCATAGAAAATCTTTGAACACACTTGAAGAAAAGTTTCGATTTAACAAATTAGAAATTTCGATGCCTTTCATGTTTTAACATAAAACTTGGTTGGCGGCTATACTTTGCAGATGTTAATATCTAGAAGGAATATTAATTTTCATTGAAAAATGTTGCTGTTGTACAATCTTTTCGGACTTCCAAGTGATAATGCCACCGTATTTTTGTAATAAACTTGTTCAAAAACGCAAGCGTTGTAATATTTCAAGAAAAATATTATTTCAACTTATTTGGTCTCTAACCTGTTAATCTTTGTTTATAGATTTGGACATTTTAGGGGCCACATACATTGCTTTCGTTCTTTTTACTCTACTACTACTACTGCTACTTCAATGTGCCTTGGTATTTTCCAAATTTTAAACGTTTGGGAACCCACTTAAATACCGACAATTTCGGGTTCGGCTTTACGCTGTTGTTAATTAGTTGCACGCAACTGTATATCTACAAGATTTTTTCAACAAACGCGTTTGACCTTATCAAAAATCACATTCATACGAGTATACCTAAAATGCAGTAAAAATAACTCAAGTAAGTAATTCTAGTGCACATTTTACTGACGTGAATGCTGAAATGGGCGGTCGGACATCTAACATATACTATAACGGTGATTTGCGAAGTTGCCAAAAATGTCAAATTTCCATAGCGAAAAAAAATTTATTATAGTTTAATTGTTTATTTACAGAAGCAATGCCACTGTGTGAAGGCTTTGAATGGCATTCACCAAGTATATAAAGTTAGGTTTGGGTGAAATTTATTCTTTCCTCCGTTTTTTTGTTTTTTAGTTTCACAAGTATTGATGAGATCTCATATTTCTACGGATGATGCAAAAGTCGAATTTCTCATGGCAGTCGAATTTACGGTATCATAATGAACTGAACTTTTAACCAGCCGCGGACTGTCACCCGCTATGGTGGTTATTGTTGTTTTAGCAGTTTATCAAACCCTCCTAGGTACGGTACAAGCACCGGTCGTCGATCTCATCTAACGGTAGGGCATATGAAACATGGTGTTTCGACGGGATGGGTCTAAAGGGAGAGGGCTTAAGTGGGCTTACATGAATAGGTGGTTAGAGTCGTGAGCACCTTCACATGATGTCGGTATATATTCATGATAGGTAGAAGTTTAACATAATGCAATAACCTTAACGCTATTATGCCAAGACGACGTGGGCCTCACAAGATAGCTAAAGCTCTTCATCTGCGATGACGGTATTCGGGAGGCGGGGATTTCAAAAGGTGGTAGGATATTCTCGATAAAAATCTCATTTAATTGTCTGTGTATAAACTAATGGGTACAGTGAGTGTGGTGTAAAGTCATGGATCTCATCAGTTAAGTGGCAGAGAAGCTTGTAGGTGCCTACAGGGGGGCTGCGCTGGGACCATCCGGTGGCTGTCCCGATAGCATTACCTTGACAGCTTTGGAGATGAGCGCTGCATAATTCAGAATCAGCCGGTCAATTGCTTTAAATGACACCAGCAACACTTTTATTTGTGTTTGAAATTTATGCTTATGAAATTTACTCACTTTTGATAACTCGTGTAAAGTAAAACGAATTTACGCATATTTTTTAAATTAAATAACGTTCGACATTTTTATTTTGTTAACTTAAACATTTAGCAGTAGTTTGGTTTCATCAGTTTATCAATGTCTTCAACGTTCTTGTACATATCAACATACATATTTATGACGTAATGACACAGGTTGCATGATTATGAAATTTAATAATCAACACTTTATATGGATTATCTAGAAGAAATGTTGTCGGTATGTGAAAGAAGACCTCTTTTAAACTGCATTTCGCCTTATTATTGTAGCATTATGATTTATGTTTTTTCCTTTTCTTGTATTTAAAGTTAAGTTCATTTGATTTTTTGTTTTACAGAACATATGAAAATTATGTTTGCTTCGCTTGATACAGCAGCAACACATACATACATATCATACATATGCATTTCGCATTTTTATTTTATTTATTAAAGGTATACAATTACAATATGCTACTTAACACTAAACTTCACATTACATGTTTATGCGTAGAAAAAATAAAATTATAAGAATCAACAAAATCGTTTTTTACTTCAACGGATAGTTTTTACGAAAAATTAGACGGTCATAATAATATAAGCTGAGGGTTTACAAAATTCAATTAATTAATTAATGAAATTACACACAAAATAAACGCTAATTTTATTACATCATACTGTACAAAGTGGAACTTGAGGCTAGTGCATGGGGCAGCTGAAAGTTTGTGGGGCTTAGTTTAAAGTTTAGTTTTTTTCTTGCTTTTATTACAAAATGTATGTATTTATATATGTTTATGTACTTTTAGTCAGACAATTAGTTAAATTACATTTGTTTCCTTTATCTTCTCTTCATCTAAGCCTTTTCACATTATCTGTTGGTTTTTTATCTTTTTTTTTTTTTTTTCTTAGATTCCGTTTTAAAACATAAAAGTTCATAACAATTTACAAGTACGAAGTACAACTAGCTGTATGAGAGTTTCATTTAGTACTCCTTCTGGGAGTTTTTCCGTTTTTTTGTAATTTAATTCGTATATTTTTATAAGCCTGTTTTAATGTAATATATATGTATATCCAAACAGCTATGGCGTCTGTGCACGCATTGGATCCTCCTCTCTTGCTGCCTCCTGCTCGCCGATGCTGTAACATGAGTGGCAACGCTTGTCAGTAGTTGAAGTAGTCAGAACAGTTTGATCATTCTATCTGCGATAACGATAACGGCGGAACGGCGCACGCAGCCGCCTACATGTCACCCGAACTTCTTTTTTAAGAAACTGCGATATCGCCAAAGACTTGACAGCGGCAGTCGCAGCCTCAGCTGCGCAACTGCTTGATGTGGCATTATTTGGAGCATATTTTGACAAATCGAACTTGCGTTTGGGCGTTTGATGATTTGCACATTGGTCTTGATGGTGATGATGATGGTGATGGTGGTGATGATGGTGTAAATGTTCATCGTCACATTTATGCTGTGAATTGCTCATATCCAAATCAGTATCTAGTCCATCTGATGACACTGTGAAAATATCCGAATTATCGCCCGCTTTTTCGCTGGGACTTATGCAGCTGCCTAAACTGCCGTTGAGCAATTGTGGCGTACGCCTTAAGCCACCACGTAGTATTTGCGTTGACGGCGTAGAGGTGGCTGCCGTGTTGTTGGTAGTGCTGCTATGCGCTGTTAGCGAATTCGATGTTACGAGCTTTTCTTCAAGTGGACTGGCGTTGGTGCAACGACGCGTGCGCTTGCGCGCAGGTACGAAATTACTATCATCATCCATGTCATCCTCATCTTCGCCTGCCGTCACAGCCACATCTGCATCTAAGTCAGCATCTTCTTCGTCCTCTTCATCGGCCTCTGCCGCAGCATCAGCGTCGTGCTCACCTCGTGTCTGCGTGTCTTCTTCAATTGAATCAGCCATCGTTTCGCCATCATCTTCCATTTCGTCCTCCTCGTCGTCCACTTCTTCTTCCTCCTCCTCTTCCAATATGCTCTCAGCCGCATCCAATTCTGTGTCGTCGTCCGCTCCAGCTTCTTCTTCGTTCTCTTCGACATCATTCTGTATTGCGCGTTTACCATGCGATTTCACCTCTGCTTCACTTTCTGGTGGCGTAATAACCCCGTTCGCACGCCGCCGTTGTATCTCCCTGCATTTAACCGTTTTATCATCTCCTTCCTTTCCTTCATCTTCCTTATTGCTTTCCATATAAGGTTCTTTCTTAATACCTTTACTTGCCAATTCACCAATGTCTTGCAGAAAGCGTATTTTTTGTGCCAGCAATTGTTGTTGCCGCGCGGAAGTCTTTTTCTTTTGTACTTTCGGCCAACCCGTCCGGTTGGTTTTAAGATTCTTCCTCTTACGGAAATAATTTTGCATCGATAATGAACTGTATAGAGAGAATCCTTTACTTTTACGCTTGCTGCCAACTTCCGGCGTCTTTTCGTCATCAGATGCACCGCCTATCGCATTCGTAAACAAATCGCATAGATCAAAGTCGCTGGAGAAACAGTCGGTGGGTGGCGGTGTATTCGAGTCGAAAGGCGCTGCAAATACTGCTGATGGGCTTGAATTCCGTTTATCATCCGCATTCGCTGAATTGTTGCGCCGCAACGCTTTACTAGTAGATGCTGAAGTCGATGTGGTTGCTGTGCTGTTCTTTGCTGTGGACGTAGTTATAGGCGCAAGTGGTACAATATCCCGACCTTCACAAATACTTAGTGGTAGATCTTCCTCTAAATCGTATTCCCTACCATGGAATTGAAGATATTTATCAATCTGCCACTCCAGCTGCCGCACATTAGTGTATTTTGTTGCTGCGTCAAGAGCTTTTAATGCTGTCGCATCCACCTCAAATTCAAGCACACCCTTCTTTGAACCAGTCTTACGTATACATGGTAAAGCCGAACCTTGTGCGAGCAGTCCACTGTAGGAGTGATGTCTCCGGGCAGTATGTGACGTCACTGCATAGGCGCCGGCATGCTTCACTCGTCTATGACGCTTTGCTGTGATTAGCGTGTTGGGTGTTTGGCTCCCTCTGTTGGATGTGCGGCCAGTTGTGTGCAGAAACTTTTTCAAACCACAATAGGCTCGCGGTGGTCTCCCCAGCGGGGATTTATTTGGCTGTCGGCCGCCCCGCGTACTTTTTCGTGGTTTTGATGACTGAGACAACGTTACCGGCGGAGAATGATCATATTTGTTCTGACCGCGACGCATGCGTTTTACATTCTCAGATATTTCCGTAGTGAAACGTAACTCTTCGACTGGAGTTACAGCTGCTGAGCGTGTGTGACGTGGAGAACGCAAGACTGCGGGCAATTCACTGCTAATTATTGGCGCTTTTACACTTCCTCCTGGCTCTGTCACTAACGTCCCCGTCGCCAGCTTTTGCGTCGTGGTTGTTGTTGCTGAATTTATCGCGAGCGCTATCGCCGCTCCTGAAGATGTCGCGGTTGTTTCAGTAACTGGTATTGGCGTAGGCGTAGTGGAGGGCTCATCGGTCTCTGAATTGGGTTTACTTTGCGAATCTTGCCGTTGCTTTATAATGCAGCTGACCAAAGCAAGGGTTGAAGCGTGCTCTCGTGGTGATTTTCGGGGCGGCAGCTCTAAATTCAGGAAAGCGGCCGCAGCTTTGTTCAGATGCTTGTTGAGGTATCTGTTTTTGCTGGTTTTGGTAGTGGCCGTACTGCTGGCACAACTCGTAGTGCTCGTTGTGCTATGAGTTGAACCGGCGCGTTGTCGATCAAGCATTCGCTCTTGAACTGGTGTACTGGCTTTACTATCACATTGCAATTGGTTAGAGTTGTCGCCCAGCTGTGCACAGACCTGTTCGGTTTGTCGTTTCTGCAATTCCTGTTGCTCTTGGCGATAACGTTGCAAAATCTGTAGCTTTTTATGCTTATGCTTGTATTGTGTTGAGGAAGAGGCAGAACTGGAATGCTTTGTAGATAACTCCGACTGCATATTAATGGCAGCTTCCGTAGAAAACGAATTTAAAGCACTCGCAATCCCATTCGAATTGCCGCTACTTGAATCTCTCGATTTGGTGGCATCTGCTTCTAATTGCTCCATCGGCTCCGTTTTTACTTTGCACGTATTTCGCGAAGTTAAAAAATCTTTTACTACTTTCTTTGATGTAAAATTGGAGGTTTTCTGTTTTTCACAGAGCTTGCAACAAGCACCGGTGTCCAGAGTGCGTGCGAATGGTATGGGTCCCAGTTCATATGGCAGCTTACGGTAATTCGTTGAACCATAATATTCGAAAAAACGTTCCGAACAGTTATCCTGGCGCGTGAAAACTCGATACCAAAGGTCGGATGCGGGTATGCGTTCAAACGAGTAACTCAATTGGTTCAGGCGCTCGCTGGTTCCGTAATCGAAACACGATTCTAAGGATCTTTGCTTCGATATTGATATTGTTGGCGATGAACTGGCAATACTTTTATTCTTGCTGGATGCATTAGTATTCAGTTTCTTCGAGTCTGTTTGGATTTCATTAAATTTTTTCCGCTTACCTCCAGTATCTATCTTGCCTGTGTTTTTAGTTGATGAATTATCTCCTCCTCCAATTGATAGCATAGCCAGTTTAGATTTTTGTTCTTCGCGTTGTACTGCCCGTTGCCTCCTCGAGATGGCGCCACTGCATCCACTTTGCCACATGGTTGGCAAACTATCAAATGCACAGGATTTACGTCGACTTTTTTTGCAATGTACATAGTCTTCATCCTTTTCGTCATCATTATCGACCTCTTCGTCGTCATCATCTTCATCATCATCATTATCATCACCGATATCTTTACTGAAACTATACTCCAACCTTTTGTGGTTATCTACATCACGCTCTTCGTTATTAACGCCAACGGTGGTATCATCGGCTTCATCTTCCTTATTTTTTTTACTTTCTTCTTTTTTTATCACCCTACTTTTTTTATAATATTCAACATCCCCCATCCGATCCTCCACTTTTACAACTGGTACATGTTTACGGATCTCCGTCGCTGTCTCTGCCGGCAAGGACTTTGTCGGTTCTAAATTGGCATCACAATTTTGCCGCCCGCTTTCCAATAAGTCGTTGGCCGCCGCCATTTGTCGACAGTTATACTTCGCTGCTTCCACGGCCGCTCGTAGTAACCGACTACTTGTAGTTGCCGCTGTCACAATAGCAGTGGCAGTGCGGCTACTTTTCCGTGTAGCCTCTGGCAAAGTGATAGCCGCAAGTGCAGCTGCGGCGGCGTTTGCTTTCGCTGCTGCTGCTGACATTACAAATTTTGCTGGGTTTGTGACATTGCTTATTGCGGGCATCGTTGTTGTTGTTGTCGACTTTGCAGACACACACTTGCGTGATCCTTGCTTGTCCTTCAGTTGTAACTCTGGCTGGATGGGGGTGGTTCGAAAGCGCTGCTTTGTAGCAGCAGTCGCTTGACTTTTCCGACGCTTTGCTGTGGCAGTTGCACGTTTTCCTATCTTTTTTCCTTCCTTTGATTTGTCGTCAAGTTCTGTCGTTACGGTTAACTCTACATCCATTGGTCCATCGCTTGTGCTATCTATGCTTGTTGATGAAAAGCTGGAACGTGCATTTTCGGAAGTGGTTTGACGATCCATATCGGTGGGCAGCTCACTAGATGTACGCTGCTTAGGGAACATAAAACTTTCAGCTTCTCCATTTAAGCGGTGCAGTTCGGTGGAACGTACTTTTTTAAATTTGACAATAAGCGAAGGTGATGCTGCCACTGCTTGATCTCCGGTCGAGGGTAAGTCACCCCGTGTTTTACGTATTGGCATGCACACTGTTTCCGGCGTGCCAACTACTTTGTACAACGACGAGGGCGGAAGCATGGCGCGTATAGGTGGTGAAACTGCTGCTGTTGATGTTGGTTTTCGGCGGGTTGGTGCTGTCGCAGGCGCTGTCGTGAGCGACGCAGGCCTCGTTGCGTTTACAGTACCGGTTGCACACGTTTCAATGCGTTGAAGCTCCAACATGCTGGACGTGGCAGTGTTGAGCGCCAGTTGCTGTTTTATCGGACTTGTTTGTGATTTAACGGCTGTTGATGTGGCCTTAAGAGACTTTGAAGCGCGAACGTTTTGAAATTTCTCCGACGAATGTTTACCTTTGGTGCTACGCTTCGATTTCTCACGTAGAGTTGGTGAAGGTGTCTGTTGCACGCCACCTGACATTCGATGTTTGTCTTCTGTAAGCTCCAACGGTATTGCCAACAAGGGTTCTGATCCTTCAAGTGGATCAGGTGCATTTGCATCAGCCACTACCTCAATATTTTCAACTTCCATCTCTTCTAAATCAACTTTCTTATCCTCGTTCAAAAATTTATTCACGTCCGCTGACGTGTGTATGAGCGAGTCCAACGCAATAAAGTTCTGCGAATTCTTGGCAAAATATTCGTGATCTTTAGTCTTCAGATGAATGGTAAGTGTGTCGTATTCGATTTTACAGATCTCACAGACGCCACACTGCTTGTCACTGGACTCTTTTACTTGTTTACAACCAGCCACCACACCGCCAACAGCGCCACCAGCGTGTGAATTGCGCTGACTACTTTTCACCGTTGCAGCGGAATCTGCCGCACCGCCAGTGCCTTTTTTTAACGATTGCACGGCAGAATGTAACGGCCTTTGATGCTGTGATGAACGTGAGCGTGATTTGCGAGTCATTTTCTGATCTTCGTTACCTCCAGCTTTTGCTTTCTCCTTTTCTCTTTCCTGAACTTCTACAATGACTTCTGCGCTTGGTGTGATTTTCTTTTTTGGTGAAAGTCGAAAAGCACCGTCTTCACGTGTCAGTTCAATTTTCGGCCACTCAGTCCCAGATGATTTTCGAAACAGTTGATAATAAGGTCGATAATTCCGTTTAACCGCTTCGATTTTTATATATCCACCTCCTTTAAGATCTATGGGATCGGCAGTATTCCTACCTTTACTCAATAGCTTTTGTTGATCGTGACGTGAATGGACACCCAAGTAATCCTTCAACTCGTGCTGAACCTTCTTGAAAAAGTGCAATGCGTATTCAGTTTGCCAAACAATATAAGGACTTTGTGTTGAGCCAATTGGCGATTGTTTACCAACGTCTTTTAAACTTATTGGTGTTGGAGAATTTGGCGGCTCGCTAACGCTGACAGCATTAACATTGATAACGCTGGCGGTTGTGCTCGCGCGACGTACGCGATTTAAAATCGCATTGGCACGTGTTTGACGGGTGTTGACTTTTCTAGCCGAACCAGTTGGAGTATTACTGCCACTACAAGCATTATTTTTACCATCCTGTGTATCGAATGCGTATGGTGTTTGTGGTGTATTTGGAGTTCCTGGTGTTTGTGGTGTACCCGGACGGCTGCTTAGCGAATTATTATTGTTATTGCTGTTGTTACCAACAATTGGTGGTAATATCGCCTTATCGGTTATGAAATGTGTAACACTTGTTGTTAGAAAGAATTCCAGCGCTCCGCCCAGCGTACGAATTTGTTCTTCAATTCGTTTGGTGAGCTGATGATCGCAAATGTCCAGATAGAATTTGAAATGGCACAATGGTTTTTTGCATTTAATTACTTTGACAGTAGCGCGACGTTGCGGTAAGGGCAGAGATTTACCGAGACCGACAACGGCTGCTTCCGATCCTTCTGCTTTTGTAGTTGCACTGGTCGTCGATTGTAGTAGCTGATGTTGACGATGTTGTTCACGCCTTTGGGAGTGCTGTTGCTGTTGTTGATTGTTCCTAATTTTTTCTTTGAGTTTGCTTTTGTAAATTTCCGATTGTGATTGCATACCTTTAGGTGCAGATTAACTGTTGCCGTTCATAGACAATTGCAAACGAAATTGTTGATTATAATTAGGTGGTGTGGTTATCGTCGTCGCAGCGGTAGGTTAAGCATATCAATAGTTGGCGCACACACCAAGAAGTAGAAGAATAAAATAGATAAAAAAATGTTTTCACATCAATGAATAAAATTTTGTACTTAGAAAACTTTATTTTACGTTAGTTTTAACATACTTATTAAATAGTAAGCGGCAATATGTTAAAATAAAATGAACGGTGGTTGGATTGGTTGAACAAACTGAAAAAGGGTCATAGTCTCAATTTGACACAAGCAAATAATGAAGTTGTGTATCTATAAATATAGTTTACAGTAAAATTTTATGAGTATGAATTTAAAAAATTCAACAATACACACACATGTATACAAAACACGAATAAAATGCAGTGAAAACTGATATATATGAAAGCATAAGCGCACGCCCGGAAAACCCCCACTAAATGCGGTATTTTCATGCTGGTATGAACTGCTTTGTCCATACACCAAGTATATCATATTGAAAATATAATATAACAAAATATATGTGCATGGCTTAGTTTATCGATAGATTTGTAAAACACTACCAATCCCCAATAACGATACCTTTAATGAGAGGAAAACTGACTAAGCTTTTTTCAATATATTTGGAGTACCCTCCAATCGGATGCATACAAATTTTACATGTCTACATATGTACATATGCATGTACGCATGTACACTGATATGTTTTTTATGTATGAATTAGTTATTTAGTGTCATAACAAAATTATTATACTTTTGCGTATATTACATGTTCAGGTACTGTGTATCTACATATGCATACATACATATGTCGGTAATTCAAATACTCCATTAATTGCATATTCACATACGCGCATACATACATATATGTATAATAATATGCACAAAACTATTTGAGTATGCAAAAATAGTCATTCCTAACTAAAAGTGTGTGAAGGGTAGTAATTTTAAAGTCACCCAATACAAAGTGGATAGATATCTGTGGTTTGTACTGCGAACTAAAATATGTATGGATTTTCTTTTTACACCTCTTCGTTGGGGCTACTTTTAATGTATGGGCCTTACTTTACTCGGTCCATTAGCCAAATCTAATAGATAGATCGCCCGTTGTTTTCTCTTTGTAATATGATTCGTTTTTAATTTAAATAATACATTTTCTCTATGCCTTTTTGATCTTGATCAAACTACGCATAGCTGGGTTTGCATATCGAGACTTCGTTTCTCAGTTTGACCACGAAACAGGGGTCTAAAAAACAGGAAACTTCGTTCCAATACGCCATAAAACTTTCGAGGAAACGCATCTTCTCCTAAAAAAAAAACTTTAGATATTTGTATCAAGGCAAACACCCAAAATTTGAGCAGCAACCCTGCTTAAACATATTTTAAAGGTGTATTCACTACATTTTCGATGTGGCGGTTCTGACAAATAGATTTATTTTTAACTAAGTTTCTTCAAAAGTGACGCTAAGATTTGTGTAAATCGGATATACTTTCTTTGTTGATAGATGGTTAGAGGTTAGCAGTTCTATCTTAAGATCTATTGTGTTCTTTTACTCTTCAATACTTCATTCCGACCCCGTTTTTTTAAGAAACCTAAGATGATTAGCAAATCGGTTATTGTGAACTAGACGACAACAATTTTTAGTGCGGTTAACACAAACGGGAAAATAAGAATTAGTGGTTTTAATCGAGTCGGTGAAATTACATTTTCAAAAAGTTAAAAAACCAAATCCCAAATATGTCTTTCAAATATTTGTCTTATAATTTAACACGCGTAGAGGAGGTAGCGACCCTCAAACAGTGGGTCGTCGTTTGCTACGGGATGTGGGCCATCTTTCCTATTTGACTGCAGGGGAATTTCAAAAACTATTCCGGTTAACTCCAAACTTGGCTGAAGACCTAATTTTTCAGCTTGAGAGTCAACTTAGAGATTCCAGAATATAATAGCAATTTAAACTGAAAAACAAGTAAATCTTGTAATCTTCAAGCATATTCAATATTAAATTCTGCATTTATATTACTAGGCTCTAGCTACGTTGCGACTTTCCGCAACTGGATGTTATCAACGCCCCGTAGGTAAGCAATGGGGAACATTCATGAGGCATTCGTCCGTTATCGTGTAACAGATGCAATTCCATGTTTTACGGAAAAGAAAGGTTACCTATGACCCAAGTAAGGCGGCAAGCTGCAAAAGGAGTTTTTGATTGAGTTGCTCGACTATGGCGTGGCTTCTTTTAGGAGCTGTCGATGTCATCCTAAGCAATTTACAAAAAGTATTAAATAAACATTACTGTCAAATAAATAGTGATTTTTGCCAAACATAATCGAAAAAACAGAAACACTCAAAGTTGAATTTAACAGCTTAGCTATTATATACACGTTACGTCTTTTTGCCATTTTTTTCGTTATTGGATATTTAATTTGATAAAGATGCCACTCTCAATCATTTTGATTAAATAGAAGAAGACAATTCTCTTTTGGGTTTCGGCTATCTTTACTGTAATTATTTTAAACAAAAATAACAATTGTCGGATCGTTTAAAGTTATTTCCATTGCACTCTTCTTCTGCTCGATATAGTAACACATTCTAGAAGCAAGTGTGATGATGTTTCTGGCGGCATGTCGGGTTGTTCATATACCAATTTTGTAATCATGCTATTAAGGGCAGTATAATATCTCCATGGAGCAAGATGAGTTATTTTACACTTGAACAAGATTGGAAAATACTGCAAAGGTTAAACGCTACTAAGGCATGACAAACAATTTTTTGTGGTCAAAAAAATTGGCGAGATGGCCATGATACAATCGGTCTCTTGCGCTTTAAGTTAGGTGCTGTGAGGGACCATAGTTAAACGAACAATCCATTAACGATTCAGGCCTTTAAAACGACCATGAGGTAGAACCAGAAGCCATCATAAAGGTATTGGAAATCTGGGTTAATAGAATGCGGTATTGCGAAGCTAAGAGAGATAATTCCATGAATGAAATCGAGTTCCATAAATAATGGGAATATTTGCACTTTCGAATAAACTTTGGATGTTCAAAATGAAAACCATTACATGAGACATTAAATGAAAAACACAAGCAGACACAGTACATTTTGCAATTACTTTAATTAAATATTTATGCAACCCTCAATATTTGCATATGCAAATACCTATGCTAAATGCCCACACAGATATGTACTCGAACATACCTATGTTTTACATACGTTGTATACAAAAATGAACAACATACGTACATAGGTACTAGATAAATGCAATTGGTACAGTACATACCTGAAATACATACAGTGGCCCAATCGAATAATCGGACAATAGGAACTGCCTTTCTCAAATAGCTATTTCTTCAGAACTACGCACGGTATTAAGTTAATTGTGTTCTTTATTTTATTCACTGTAAAGCCTAACCACCTATTTTCTATATATAACTGATTTTATATAAAGGTATAATTTAGTCGTGTTCGATCACACAATAGTTATTCCTAATTTTCGCAACGAACGCCTGTTTACGACAAAAAACTTTCCACCACTCAAAAATTGAGATATCAAAATTACAGATCGATGCAAGAAAACATGTGATATGTAAGCCTATGATTGAATTTTTTGTTAACAAACTAATTTTTGTTGTGGGATGCGTTATTCTGTGCGCTTTTACCCTTGCGGCGGTTTGAAATTTGCAGTTTATAGTCAGAAACGATAAAATTGACTCAGCTGATATGTATGTCTTATTCTATCAGTTTTCCCGAGTGATAGCAAATTTTCCGTTCGTTAACTTTTTTGCTTTTACTTATTTTGTCACCCAATACAAATATGTATTTAAAACAACACGCATAGTATAGCATATACATACATACGTTCGCCGCAAAGACTGCTGATACCATAATTTAACAGTGAATATTAAAGTTTTTTGAGTAGATTAAAGGTATTATACAAATAGACAACGTAAACGAATAAACCTTTAAAGATAACCCAGATTAAAATGAATAGCAATACATCAATGTTGGTCAAATTAAAGCTTTGCTTCACGAGTTTAAAGCGTTTAAAGTTTCAAATCATTCAGTTATATTTATCAGCAGTTTGATATTTCAACTTCCCACATTGTTCTTAAGTTTTTAAACGTTTTTTAACATTTCGAATCGGTCATCAATTTTAGGTAAAATAATTATTTCAATTAACTGTTTATAGGTATTATGTTCAACTCTTTCTGTGAACAACGTTGAAAAACACCATTTGGCGACAAAAGTAAAACAGAGCAAGCAAAGGCAATAAAGCAAGCCTTCAATGGATCAGCATTACCTATAGCCTAGAGAGACGGCTAAATTATGAGAATTAAGTCTAGTTGTCAATCCGCAATTACACTTAATTTCTGAGAAAATTCTGAATTAAGTCGTTAATCCCCACTAACGCCACCATCTGTATAGGCTATTATACAATATATATATAATTGGCGCGTACACCCTATTTGGGTGTTTGGCCGAGCTCCTCCTCCTATTTGTGGTGTGCGTCTTGATGTTGTTCCACAAATGGAGGCTATTAGTAACAAAAAATTAAACGTCGGTTTGCTAGTACCACTATGATGCCAAGGCGAATTGAGTTTCTACGGTGGCGACATTAAAAAAAAGATTACTTTATTTTTTGCGATTTTAACAAGTCTGACGTCAGCTCAGTTCGCAATACAAAGCAAACGATGATAACAAACAAAAGTAGGAAAAATTACATCTTCTTCTTAATCGGCGAATCCATGCTGGATGTTCGCGATTACATACAAACGTCATTGTGATCTTAGTCGTACGGTTGTCAGGTCATATTTATGATTTCATTATATTTTTGTCTGTTTTTCGCTGCTGCTGTTAGTTCGCCGATTGTTTTGAGGCCTGTCAACTCTTTGATGTTGCCTAGCCATGTCATTTTCTTCCTACCAATTCCTCTTTGTCCTTCAATTTTTCCTTGCATCAGCAGTTTTAAAATATCATACTTGTCACCTCTTGTTATGTGTCCGAAATAAGCGACTTTCCCCCTTTTTATGTCCGTAAGCTTGTTCCTATCGGTTTGCATTCTATTTAGCACTATGTCATTTGATATTTTGTCATTCCAGCTTATTTTCAACATTTTTCTGTAACACCACATTTCGAAAGATTCTAGTCGGTTTTCAGTGTCCAGGCCTCGCATCCATATAAGAGTGTTGACCATACATAACACTTTAAAAATCTTGTCTTTAACCCGTTTGGTATGTCTTTTTGATCTTCATGAAGGCTGTTCTAGCCATTTCTATTCTCCCTCTTATCTCCTGATCATGGTCCCATTGGTCATTCAGCCATACATCCAAATACCTGAAATGTTTTACTCTTTCTATTGTTTTGCCACCTATGGTTAGTCTCGCATAGGAATAGTCTCTGCTGCTTTTATTTACAATAATAAATTTGGTTTTGTCAATATTTATGTTTAGCCCGAAGTCTTTGCTGTGTTTTTCAACTTTGTTTACAATAGTTTGGAGATCCTGGAAATTGTGTGTTACTAACGTTGTATCGTCTGCGTAGCGAATGTTATTTATATATAATATATGCCATTAACTTTAATACCTAATTCTGCGTCATTTATTGCTTCATCAAATATTTTTTATGCGTACACATTAAATAATAGTGGCGATAGAATGCAACCTTGTCTCACTCCTCTGTAGATTTTTGTCTCTCTTGTGGTGCTGTCTCCGAATCTGATTTCTGCTGTCTGATTCCAATATAAGTTTTGTATACATTTGACGTCATATTTCTTTATGTTCAAACCTTTCATTATTTCAAATAGCTTGTTATGTTGTATTTTGTCAAAGGCTTTCTCGTAGTCTATAAAACACATGCATATATCTTGATTGGCTTCCTGTGATTTTTGTGTAAGCATTTGAGGACTAAATATGGCTTCTCTGGTCCCAAACCCTTTCTTAAAGCCAAATTGTGTTGTTCCTATAGCGGCCTCGCATTTCTGATAAATTCTGTTTTGAATGATTTTAAGAAAAAATTTTAGCGTATGGCTCATTAGACTTATTAGCCGATAGTCCTTGCATTGTTTTGCATTGGTCTTTTTTGGTATCGCAATAAACGTGGATTTTAACCATGAGCTTGGATAACTAGCAGTTTCATATATGTGGTTAAACACTTTCATTAGTATTGGCATTCCACTGTCATTTTTAAGTTTGAGAATATCAGGTGAGATTTCGTCACGCCTGTTCCTTTTTTTGGTTTTGACAATTTTATCTCAATTTTTTTTTTCAGACATAGTTATTTTAAGTAGTGGATCGTCTGTTGAGTCGTTTGTGCTGATATTTACATCTCTTGAATCGTCTTTGAATAATTCATGGACATATTGTACCCAAATATTGCGTTTTTCGTTTTCTCTGTTATAACTTTGTCGTTTGTATCGTATAATATATTAATTGCATTGTATCTTCTCAGGTTGCATATTTCCTTTAGTTTTCTGTGTAAATTAAAACTATCATGTAACTTTTCCAATCGCTCTATATCCTCACATTGTTTGCCCATACATTGGTTTCTTGCGTCTCTTATTTTGTCTCTGATTTCCTTGTTTCTACGTTTATATTCGTCAATGTTTATGTTCCGATATTTCCTTCTCTCATTCATCAAGTTCAGAATTTCATCATTCATACATTTTACTTTTGCTACATTAATTTTTGTTCCTAGTGTTTACAAAATTACATATTTGTGAAAATTCAGTGAATGGCTTGGTAACATGTGATTTATGAGATTTAAACTAATGAAATCGAAGTGCCGTGTGTTAAATTCTGAAAGCACAAATTAATATAAAGCCTCTAAATTCAGTTTGTTTGCGGAAGACGCCGTTGCTAGAAAGCATGTGTGTGTCTGCGTATAATTTCTTGTGTTTGGTTGTTCCCGTTGCTTTCGCCCACTACTACTAATACATTAACGTTCTCTGCCTCTTCTTCACAAACAAGTAATTCCCCTTCCTTTTGCTTGTTTATTCATGGGCTCTTACGACACGGCGAATTCGGAAGGCGCAATCTGTTTCTCTATCATTCTTGGGTTTGACCGAAATTTTAATTTGCCATTCGCTTCAACAGCGCTTAGCAGGGATGATAGAATACAAAATACTTGTTTGTGAAGAGGACGAGTATGCGTAAACAATAAAAACTACCAAACACAACACACATTCTTGCCATTCGTTAACCGTATGAAAACGCAAAAAAAAATGCATTTTAAGGTATTTTTATAGATGGTGCTTTAACAATTTAACACACGGAACTTCGTTTTCATTAGCTTGTTTAGTTTAAAATAAAAATACTACCAAGCCATTCACCGAATGTTCGCAAACATGTAATTCCTCCTCCTTTTGTTTGTTTCGTATTGGAAAGGAACTTCACGTCAGACTTGTGAAAATAGCGAAAAATAAAGTATCTGTTTTGAGAAGACGCCACCTTCAGTATTAAATTCGCCTTGTGTGTTTAGGTTAGGAGGTCGCCAGTAAAAACAAGGCAAAACATTATTGTGAAAAGCATAGTGAGAAAACCAAACAAATAAAAGAAAATAAAGATAAGAGAAACAAGCGATAAATTTATGTGCACATTTATTATAGTACTGACACGCACCGATACAACTACATATCTCAGAGTAAAGCATAAACCATAAACAAATCACTGTTCACGCGAGTGTACAAAATAATTTAACACATTTTTGTAATTTTCCACTGACCAGTCGCTGTGTTTTGTTTCAATATTTTCGTTGTAATACTACTATTGTTGGTAGATAATTTCAGGTATGTTCATCTGATTAGAAAATTATGTGACGCTTCTGTATTATAACGCATTTTTCTCCAACATGATTACCTTTCTTCTTTGGAGACATAACTCTGGTAATTTAAACACCTTTGAACCAACATCGTAAATGTACGTAAATTACTAACAAGTTGCCATATGACCCAGGTAACAAATGTGCCCGCTTAGTCATTGTCACGCTAGAAGCAGCAGCATTACCATTGTGCTTTGAACTCAAAGAGAATGCTCATCATATACTTCCTTTTGATTTCGATTTTCGTTAACATTTTTTGTGACTCAAATTCGACAACATTGCAGCTGTCGTTCGATGTGAAGCCGGTCTACCTTCGCTTGTCTATATTTTTTCAGTTTGACAACACCTTTATTTCTTCAATCTTCTCCTAATCTCGTATAAAACTCAGTTGACTCCTTACCGAAATGTTTCATAATTTCACGTGTTAATACACAAGTATGCATCTTCCCTTCTTCTATGTACAAATATATACATATGTGTGTATGTACATACATATATACATATTTTTTATTTATACATTTGTGAAGTTTGCTAGATATTGCAGCAAATAAAAAACACTGCATCAAAGAACCATCCTTTACCTATTCCTTTCCACTCTTTGTTCCTTCATTTCATTTTCACACAAAATGTATTTCTGCTTTTATGAGCTTACAAATGCATGTGTACATACACACACACGGTATATACAAAAGAAAACTATCCCATTATCCAGAGTCAATATTTATTTATGTATGTACGCCGTGCATATTTTTTCAGCTAACACCAATTGTTGTTCTTATTGTTGTTGTAACATCATAAAATATTCCCCGTAAGTTGTGAGAACGACATTGCATTACAATTATTTGTTGATCCTGTGAGGCAATGTAGCTTTGGTTTTTGTCACTATCTTAAATGTTTAACCCATTAAAATGGATAGTAAGTTTACAGTGGACAGTGCCTAGCTAAGTTCCCTAGTGAGGCATTTTTATTATGAGTAACAGCATCAAGAAGCACGCCACAAATAGAAGGAGCTCGGCCAAACACCCAAAAAGGGTTTACGCGCCAATTATATATATATACCTATATATATAATATATAATACAAAGAATATACTTTTTAAATATTTTACAATACATATCGGATGTTGGTAATTCTTTCCCATGGTAGTTTTACAATAAAGCGTATTTCTATTTGGAATTTTCAGACGCATATTAGCTACTATGGACTTTTTTGACTATTATTTCGAGTTTTCCTGCTCGGGTGAAGGATCTGGCTAGGGAAACAGACTTTTGCTATTCCGTTGGTTTTTATTGCACCAGCTTAGATACCTTGTAGAAATGTCTTTGATACCGGCATACTCTGTATTCGTTTTCACATTTTTGTTCGTCAAACATAAACACTATTTCATGCATATTTAGGTAGGTAGAATTTTTTCGTGAAAAAATATGAATGAAGTTGAGTGAATAATTTATAAAAATGTTTTAAACTAAACATAACAACGAAATTGTTCCACAAAGCAAAAAAAAAAAATGTTTCATTGGAAAATAGCACGAAATTTTTTTAAAACAATCCGAGTTGTCTTAAAAAAATTTATAAGTTTATTAAGGTCATGGCAAAAGTTGTCAATAAATATTTTAAGAAAATTTATATTTTACTTGCCAACAAACACAATTATACTAAACTACTTTAGGTTAATATAAATGTAGGAGGTACAATATATAAAAATTGATAGCACACCACTGCCGAACGATAACACCACATTTCAACACAACAATAAACAAGAAAGGTGGGAAACGCAAATTGGTCAAAAAGAAGTAATGAAGAAACGAAATGGAACGGCAAAAATATATTTGTAAAAAAAAAAGAGTATAAAATTGGAATAACAAAAAAGTAAGCACACAATGGTAAAGGCAAATCAGTAGTCAAAGCTAGCAGTCGCACATGTAAACTATAGCGGCTATTTGGCCTACAACACGAATGAATTTCATTTTGGTGGAGGTTGATATAGTCTCACCGCATGCTTTGATACCACGGTGGTGGAGATATCGCTACTTTGGTCGCTGCCATTACCATCCGAACACAAATACCGGACTCATAGCATACAGCCAGCGCTCTAGTACAACTAATCGCTGCTACAATTTTTTGTTATTGCTGTTGCTTATGCCTTTACCAACACTCCCGGCCTGTGCTACTGCGGTCGACGTTGGGTCGGTTGCTCTGTCTGTCGAATGGTACATACTATTCATGCTTGATTTGCGTTTTTTATGTACTTCTATGCTTTATATTCTATTCGTAGCCTGTTATGCACAATTTTTGTTCTCTTCGTATTTGTATTTCCAAATTATATATGCGTGCAAGTTTTCACTTGCAGTATATTATAAAATACCTAGAATTTTAAATCGACCCCAGGATAGCACCGGGTTTGCGGGATTGCTATGCAAACACTATGCTACGACAAACAATATGAAACATCAGAATGTAGGTATGCTCAAATTAAACATTTGATGAATTAAACTCAAAAAGGTTTTTCTAACATTACTCAAAAGAAACGATTTACATAAAAAAGGAGGCACGAAAAAAGGAGGAAAAAGTTAGTTCGTTTTATAAATGAGAGTAAGTAACATGCAAATATAAAATTAGTAAATAAGCTCTATATTTTTTATGCAAAGAAAATTTCTTGTACCATCACTGTTGTTTACCTTTCATGAATTCCTTGAGCTGTTCGGCAGATATGTTTCTGTAACCCAATTCATTTAAATAGTCCAAAATGGCGCGTGCATCCAATGGCAAATGAGACATTTTCCCAATAGTAGCAACAATAAAAACATTTGAGACCCTCCGCTATGGCAAAAGTCGTCGACGTGGGAATAAAATTCGCTGGAATTGTATTTTTTCACTTAGCTCACTTGATGTTGGAACTGTTTAACTTTGTGTTGTCTTTAGTTATTGAATTTCGTTTTGTTTAACTGTTCGAATTTATTTCTCCCTTGTTTCTCTGTTTTACACTTTGTTCTCCACTTTCGCTATATTTCTACTGGCACACCTTCATACATACAATTAGAAGGTTCCAACTTAACACTTTTTCATCTCGATTCTCAAGCAGCCATTACATAGCGACGTTCGCCAACTCGCGTTTCTACAACACAAAACATTAAAAAATTATCCAACAAATGCAATACAGAACAATAATCTCACGAAAGCGCACAAACTCACACACAAATTGGAAAAGCAAACGACGATTAAAAAAAAAACCAAACCCAAACGCTGTGCTTTGATACTGGTCGTCGTCGCTTTCTTCGTTTTTCAACTTTTATGCAACTTTAAATTTACTATTCACGCCGATTTCACTTCCTTTACTGCAACTGTACGTTCTTCAATGCCTTTACAATATAATTGTTAATTATTTGTGTGATTTTACAGCATTTTTGTTAATAAAATTGCAGACGGCGTTCGTACGCTACTTCGCATCCACCAATGATGCCAGTATTACCATTACTTTCTCAGATTTGCCAGATTTACGTTCAAAACGCCGACCATCAAAATTATTCTCCGCACAAATTCTACAATTACTTGACGCAGGTTTCAAAACGCCCTTACAGCTTATAAAAAAAACGTCGAGTGAACCAGAAGAAAACAAATTCGACCTGCGAAATAAAACGACACTAAATTAAGTAAAATTTACACGGAAGTGGATACTTTTTTATGTATTGGCAACACTAAATTAAACGACGCTCGGCTTTTCTTCTCCACTTCTTTTCGTTCGTTTCATTTCGTTAATTTTGTTCGTATGCAATCGTTTCTGCAGCTGCAGAAATTTTTCTTTCATTCTAGCATTCCATTTTGTTTCGTGGTGAATTACGGCAAATATTGCCAAATATCTTCAAAATTTCGTTAATAGGGATAATGAAATGAATAAAGCTGATAGGTAGTTTTCCCGGTCAAATTTGTTTCACAAAAATGTTTGCGATATATACATATATATTTGCAAACGCGCAACTAAAATTTTATGAGTTATTTGGTGTGAATGTGCAGACCAAATATCAAATACTACGGACATGTTACTTGACCAAGCACTTTGATGCTTTATAGGTCTTAAAAGATGCTTATAAAAAAATTATATTCGCTTCTCAAATATCTCATTCTTGGCCAAATGGGTTGGTGCGTGACTGCCATTCGGAAGTGTTCGGATCTCCATGCATGAAACATCAAATGATAGAAACAATTTTTTCTAATAGCGGTCGCAACCCGGCAGGCAATGGCAAAAATCCGAGTGCATTTCTGCCATAAAGATCTCGTAATAAAAAACTATTTGCCGTTCGGAGGCGGCTAAAAACTATAGACCCCTCCACTTGTAGAAGAATATCAGGACCTATGCGGTCAAATACATTAAATAACCAAACTTGTTTGATAATTTGGTAACTTTAGCTTGAATGTATTTTCATTAACATTTTGGCACCTCATTTACCACTCCTATTATATAAAGTGTACATATTATCAAATATCTATTATTATAGTAGGCTGACTTATATCACGTTCACATATAAGAAGATGATCTACTTCTTCGTGCTTAACTCCCAATACGTAATTAAAAAGCGAGATTTCCCATACAAAATTTTTCTCCCGAAATCTGAGATTATAAAATAATACTGATAATAACCATACTTTTTGACATACAACCCTGCGTTTTCTCTGTTATCGATAATTATTATTACAAATGTAAAGAAAACTTCAAAGTAAAAACTAAATAAAAGGGATGCCGGCAAAGAAAACAGGTTTGTAGACATAATTCTAATAAAATGTGTGTTAAATATTATGAACTAAGCGTGTGTCCTCTTATTACTTATTATAAAATGTAATAATAATGATAACTTGTCTGTGTCTAACCTTTTCGTTTTATCGACTATTTCTACGATGAAGGAAATATATGTTAAATGTGAAAGTAAACGGAAATGCACGATGACATGGGAAAGTAGTTAGTCAACATGTAAATGTTGAATACAAATACATTTGTTTGCTTGTTCGTTGGAATTTTGGCAGCAAGCTCTGTTGCACTTATTTGTATCAGCAAAATATTAATTTACGTATAAAAATATCGTGAAGAAAACACAAACAAAAAAATGTGACAGCTGTTCAACAAGTTCCACTGACCATGTAAACGCGCGGATCAATAAACGCGATTTAGACGAGATAATGTTTAAATATAAACGTACCTTTTTTTATTCTCTATAGATATCGCCAATTTTATCGATACTATGATAACAACAATCGTTGAAATGGCAACTCTTCTTTACAGCTGATTTTTGAATGCAAGACACATCACTTTTTACGAAAATAATCCAATAAACTACGATCGTATTGGAATTGCAGTAGATAATAATCCGGATAATATCATTATCCTTATAATACTGCAAGGATAAAAAGTCTAGTGATACTCCTGGCGTTTTGTTAAAAAAAATACCTTGCATTTAAAGAAATACTTAAATTATAATGATGGCATTAAAATATGGAATTTGGGAGTCAATATTATTCTTAGTTCTATATGTTTCATCAGGAAGTACTGTCTTATGCCATGAAACCAAGGATTTCGATGATTCTGTGCTTTATAAAATCGATTTCGAAATTCCTGATTTTGAAAAGGATCCTGTAAGCATTTAATCTTCTTGTTTATCTTATTCTCATTCAAACTTTAATGTTGTATAGGATTTAAAAAATCATCTGCGCACATTCTACACACACGATCATGAGAAATACGACTGTGTTATACCAATAGTCGAGGATACCAAAGAGACAAAAACGTTTAATGAACCTGAACTGTGTAAGTGAATTAGGGGATGAAACAAAAGTTATTTCATATAATTTGATACTAATTGATTATTTTTAGCACCAATAAACTTTCTTCAGCCCTTCTTCTCAGCTGCAAGCTGTTCGTACCGGATTGAAGCTTATTGGTCATATGAAATTTGTCATGGCCAACATGTACGGCAATCGCATGAGGAAAGAGAGGGTACATTTCCGTTTGCTCATAAAATATTTGACATAACTTTTCATTTCGTACATACATATTACAGGAAAAAACGTAAAACTGCAGGAATATAACTTAGGCAAATGGTCCGATGAGAAGACCGAAGAACTAACAAAAGCTTGGGAAAGTGACCGCAAGGCAGGCATAAAATATAAGACTACCAAAATTGAAAACACTAGATATCCATACTTTGAATTGGTGATGACTGATGGAACTATGTGCGATATAATTAATTCACCTCGTACAACTCATGTCCGTTATGTGTGCTATCCCCATGGTAAAAATGAGATATACTCATTTAAAGAAACATCCTCTTGCAATTATGAAGCTATTATTCTTACATCTGTGCTCTGTTTGATATCCGCATTTCAACCCGAGGAATCAAAAGAGGTTTCTATTAAATGTTTCAATTCTCCTAACGAGATACACAAACCACTTAGCATGTTACGGCAAGAGCTCAATGAGTGGCAGGTAGCAGATGATGAATTACCCGTATCAAAAGATGCAAGTGCTGCGGCTATGGCTTTAGCTCGTTCTGCAGCAGCTTCCGAGCGTTTGTCGTTCTTCAATAAAATTGATAAAGTAGTACTTGAATTGATGATTGGTTCTGGTGTTGACGTGTCTACGACACCAAATGCAGTCAGTGAAGCTTTGCCACCCATACCAAAAGCACCCATCAATGATTTTGCGGCAGTTAAAGAATTCATTTCAGGCAGCAAATGTTTGACTGGAGTAAGTGAATATGTACTAAATAACGTATGTAAATAGTGAAAAGAAAATTAATTTCGTCTATGGTTGCTTTTTAAATTTAGAATTGCACTTCTTAAAATCATGTCTTTAAAAGCCGCTAAATAAAGAGACAACTAAAAAATTAAAGTAAAACGCTTACATGATACAAACTGATTATTAAAACTTTACATCAAATTGTTTTAACAGTATTCATTAGTAGAGATTTTAAAATATTAATATGAAAACTAATATATTTTTCAAATATTTTTTTTAAATAAGTAATTTTAAATAAGTATCCTCTGAGTGCATAAATTTTAAATTAGATTTCTTTAAACGTATGTTTCATTTTTTTTTGGAAACATTTTTCCAGGGTACAGGCTGGTGGAAGTATGAATTCTGTTATGGTCGACATGTACGTCAATTTCATAAGGATAAAAAATCGGAATCAGAGCTCTTCTTAGGGTATTTCTCGGAAAGTTCACATCGACAATGGTTGGCGAAGAATCTAGACAAAATGCCCAAACGCGGTGGTTACTCCAATGCACTTTGGCATCATTATGATCAAGGAACACACTGCGATCGTACTGGATCTCCACGCGAAGTAGATGTCAAATTAATGTGTACGCCGATCAGTAGTAGTGCCAGTGCAGTTTCCATTTATCTTTTGGAACCAAAAACATGTCAATATATTCTGGTTATGGAGTCACCAATTGTTTGCGATCTAATACAATTAGCTGACGAATACGGTCTGGTGCAAGAAGAAAATCTTCAGGAACAAATACAGAAAAACACATTGGCAAATGAAGAAAACTCAAAAGAGCCAGTCATTGAATCAGATAAAGAGACAGTAGAGAAGAGTGAAATAAACGGGGGCTTAAATGACCCAATGACACCACAGGATATACGCGCTTGAAATGAAGTATGTATTTATAAAAATGGTTGGAAATGTCCAAAATTGATGTTTAATAAATAACCAGTACTGAATTCTTAAGTGATATGTAAAATTTATTTCCACGATTATATATATGTAGCTTAATAAATGTAATTAAATCTTTTAGGGGATATATTTTTATTTCATTGATACTTTGTGTTGAGTTAAGGGTACATTGGAGGCGGTATTTCATCCGGCCCAATTTCTTTTTTCTGACCACCAGCGAAGCTTTGTTGATCAGAATGTATTTTAGAGATGACGTCAGTAAATAATTTATCCCATTCCCATACCTCATCTGGTTCATCTAAAGTTTCGGGCAATTTAAGACAGCGTGTCAATATCGACAAATTAATATTCTCCAAGGAAGTAAATGCGTTTTGGGCCAACAAATCCAAGTTAAGTTCGCTTAAAGTGTTTAGACGGAGGGAGCTGGCACTAAAAATCAAAAAAATGTAAATTGCAATTCATTCGTGTACATGGTGTACTACGTACGAAGGCGGCTCAACAATTTCATTTAGCAAAATTTCATCTTTTAAATCTTCCATATCTGGAATAGTCGGTATTTCGTCTCTAGGCGAAGATCCAATCGGCGACTTTGTAAGTGACACACTTTGAAAGCGTTCGCTTAAAGTACATAGAAGAAAAAATAACCATGACTTATGCAAATTTCACAAAACTGATTACATCTATTGCAACACTCACTCGTCGAATGAAGTGCCTTTTTTGGACCTAAAATATTTTAAAATATTAGATAAACTTTTTTTATATTATTGTAAAGTTACTTTGAACTTTTTAGTATGCCAACATCAGCCCAACCACCCGAAATGCGTCGCATGGGTGGGCGTTTCGACGCATCTGCTTCTTCGCTGGCAGCAGTGCTGGAATCTTTATTTATACCCAGGGTTATATCGATAGCAATCTCTTTCTCATGCGGATTGGTATTGGTCACACTGATACTGGTAGATGCACCACCAATGGGATCACGGCTTTTGGAGCGCCGTCCTTTGCGTGCCGTTTTCTAGAAGTGACATATGACCATACATACATATTTTTATATGTAGCTTTTATGTATAGACGTAAAAACAATTAGAAAAACATGCCTTACTACCTTACGAATGGATAATTTTAGTTCTTCTGCCCAATCCATCATTGAGACCGTTATTTTCCGGAATACTTTTAATTAGTATGGTAACAGTTTTTATCTTTGCTTTGCTCTTATTTATTGTTTTTATTGTTGCGTAGCAACAGTTGTTTGTTTACGATCAGCCAAAAACAATAAATAATGAGCATTCACAATAGTCTGGAAGTAAATTTAGTTGCAGTTACAGTGGTATCATTAAAAACCGAAGTAGGAAGAAACGGCAACATTGTCGATTAGCTGATTCTAAACTGTTCATTTTGCTGCACGTGCCATACCTCTAGTGCTTAGTCGGTGTTTTTACAAGAATAGTAAACAAATGCCTCCAAAAAATTCAAATAAGAAATCTCCTGCTAATACAGCATCTTGGTATCATTGCGAGTTGTGCAATGTTGATATTACATTAAAAGAACGGGAAATGCACGAAAAGCATTGCCCTATTACCGCGAATACTACCGAGCCGCTGGAATATATTCATAACAATTGCCTTTATACAGTTGGCGTGGAAAAGCGTAGCTTTAGTATAGAAGAGTTAAATGATGTGTCGGCAAAATATGTTAACAATTTAGTATTTATTTCGGAAGGCGCTATAAGGTTAACGCATTTACATATCGGTCAGAGGGTTCTGATACAGACTGGGAAAGGACGCAACACGGAAACGCTAGTGAGATTAGTTTGGCCCATACCTGACAGATTTGTAACGACGATCTTTGTAAGCGAGGAAGGTAATAAATAAATCATTAAACATTTTACAACTATAATTTATTAGTGTTTCTGTTTCAGATTATAAATTGTATTGGAACGATTTTAAAGGGAAAGCACTTAAAATATCGGCGTTACCTGACGGACGGACAGCAGTGGCAAAATCAGTTTACCTTCGTCTAACAACTTCAAGCGAAAATACACAGCTTGTTGATGCACAGCTAAAAGATGTGGAACGGATGTTAACGCTGGAATTGAAAAATTTGATATTTAGAAAAGGCAGTCGTATATTTATAGACTTCTTTAACAAGGATCTTACTTTGCAAGTTATTTCATGGAATTGTTTCGAAAACAAATCAGTCGCCGCCGAAGATGAAAAGGCATTAGAAGAAAAATTTGAGAACTTAAAATTGGAGTGTGATGTTGAATTAAATTTTTTCGAAATAAGTGGAGCAACGCGGATTGAAATTGAACGACCCAAGTCCGATAAAGTGGAAGAAAGTAATGCGAATGCTAACGTAGTGACTAAAATGGATATTGGCGGGCTGCAACAACAAATTGAAATAATTGAAGAAGCCGTAGATATGGCTTTTGGGCTAAAAGCTGTGCCAGCAGGTTAGTTAAACATATAATTTTTCTAAACTACTAATTCAGAATAATTGAAAGAGCGTTCCTACGACATTGAAGAATGCTTTTTCTACAACAGTGGTACTAAATTTTGTTTATTTGGAATACAATATACTGGGCTATAATTCTTACAGACTAGTTTTTAGATAGACAGACGGCAGCATTAATTTACATTAACATCTTCAATGAGCATTTAATGCCGTCAGCAATATTTCTTTGTCTTTGGACCAAGTGTTACCGGCTAGTGATTTGAGGGCCTTGTTGAGGTTTTGGCTCAGTAACTTGGGGCATTATAGACAGTCGGTATCGGTGCGTCATCGACTTTGACCTTCAGTTATAGTTTGTCCTCTTTTCGTTTAGGTAGTAAATAGGGTGCAGTGAAGAAGCGAATGTAGTCTGGAGAGATAGTCGTTCACTTTTGAACAAAAGCTATCAGTGTCATTGCCAGACACCAATCTTCAGCGTATGAAATCAATGAATCTCCCTCTTGGTCGGATATAAATCCGGGTCGTTCCAGCTACGTAGAACCGGTTGTCGTGGGAACGGCACTCTTTGCTTAAAATCATACGGTGGGACATATGGGTTAAATTAGTTAGCCAACTCGTTGTAATTTATTGTGTTTTCGTCTAGCATCCGTGAACGTACATATCGTCACTGAAAAACTAATAAATCGGATTATGACATACGTTAACGTACTGCGTACAACAGTTGACAAATTTAATTGACTCTAATAAATATTAAAATTATACACAATAAACCTAGACATTTTTTGAACGTTTCACCTAATTGTTTTTCGTACGATTGCCGAATTTGAAATCGCAAGAACCCACGAGTAAATCATTTAAAATAGTTCTGAGTAAATCTTTCAGTTATATTTGTGGTATTATTATAAAATGTAATAATTTCTATCAACAAAATCTTTGTTAGTTGCTTATACATTTAATTCTACTTTTTATTTCAATTCACTCTCGTTTCCCGGTTTAAGGTGTGAAAATTTCGCGTGCTTTTCTATTGCATGGTCCTACGGGTTGCGGCAAGAGCTTACTTTGCGAAGCCATGTGCTCAACCATGAAAGAGAAGACTGATAACTTATCCACAGTACATCTCATTCGAATTAACACCAGCGAACTATTCAGTAAATTCCTCGGCGAAACAGAGAAAAACTTAATGGCGCATTTTGAAAAGGCATACGCAAACTATCCGAGACCCACACTCATCATCATTGAGGACGTTCACAATCTTTGTCCGAAGTATGAGACTAATGAAATGACCAAACGTGTGGGGGCCGCTTTCTTAAGCACTTTGGATTCACTGAACAGTCGAAGGAAAGAGACGCAACGCATTTTTTTACTAGCTACCACATCTCAAATCGAAGCGCTCAATCCAAATGCACGTCGCTGCGGTCGTTTGGATAGTGAAATTGAAATCAGTGCACCGACACCTAAACAACGCGCTGACATTCTTTGCTGCCTCCTCCGCAGCATTACGCATACACTCTCACATGCCGACATTGTTGATGTGGCTCAGGTACTGCATGGTTATGTCGGCGCTGATTTGGCTAACCTGGTATATGCAGCATCGTTACGCGCACTCAAAGATGATATGCGACCTTTGAATTTACAGGACTTGCATGCTTCACTGACACATATCAAACCTTCGGCAATGCGCGAAGTACTTATAGAGAACCCAAATGTACATTGGAGTGATATAGGAGGTCAGGCAGACTTAAAACTAAAGCTCAAGCAGGCTATAGAATGGCCTTTGCTGCATCCAGAGAAGTTTGAGCGGCTGGGTTTGAAACCGCCACGTGGTATTTTAATGTTTGGCCCACCAGGCTGTTCGAAAACTATGATTGCTAAGGCTCTTGCTACCGAAAGTCAATTGAATTTTCTTTCCATAAAAGGTCCGGAACTGTTCTCGATGTGGGTAGGAGAATCCGAGCGGGCTGTGCGCGAAGTCTTCCGCAAAGCGCGTCAGGTAGCACCAGCTATTGTGTTTTTCGATGAAATCGATGCCATCGGCGGAGAGCGAACCGAAAGCGGCTCCGGCAGTTCGGGAACATCCGTTAAAGAGCGTGTACTTACGCAATTGCTCACCGAAATGGACGGTGTAGAGGCTTTAGAAAATGTCACCATTGTAGCGGCAACCAATCGCCCAGATATGATTGACAAAGCGCTTTTGCGGCCGGGGCGTTTCGATCGTATTGTTTATGTTGGATTACCCGATGCCGAAGCGCGTCAAGAAATTTTCCGCATTAAATTATTGCCAATGCCCTTGGCACCCGATGTGGATGTAAAAATGCTTGTGCTACGCACAAAAGGATATTCAGGTGCTGAAATACAGGCCGTTTGCCAAGAAGCCGCGTTGAAATGTTTAGAGGAGAGTTTCGATGCTGAGCGTGTAAGTTGGGTACACTTTCAATACGCGTTGAATGCCGTACAACCTCGCACTAATCCCGAACTCTTGACACTGTACGATGAATATATTAAGCAAAGATAATGCTATTCTGATGCATGAGCTCAACATATTTGCTGACTTGCAGAGTAATTTAGTATGCCATTCTTCGTGAAGTCATATTCGCCATTACTTTGCAGTACTTCAACCTCGCCACTTGTACCCGTATTTGTTGCTACGTTACCAAGATCGGCGTTTAAGCACTCTGTGTTCATACAATGCATTCCATCCAAATTGGATATATTGCTGAGCACATTAAAACCACTCTGTGGCGATATATTGATTGTATTTATGTCAGTAGTTCTCGCTTCTACCGCTTCGGGTGGTTGCAAAATATTTATTAATGAAGAATTTTTCAATACTTGATCTGTAGTTTTAAAACCAAAGTTGTTATCTTTGCTGTCGATTGTAAAAAATTTTAAGGATTAAATTAAATAAAAAAAATTTAAATTAGCTTAATACCTTTTTGTATGCTTTTTCATATGACGCGCCAAGGCCGATGATTGATTGAATTTCCATGCGCAAAATTTGCACTGAAAAGGCTTTTCACCTGAGTGAATGCTGAAAAGATAAAAAATATACAAGTATGTATAAGATTTATTAGAATAGATAACAAAAGTAAAGGTAAGTGTGTTTGAAATACCATATTTTATGAAATTTACCGAATGTGAGAAACCAAATTCGAACGCCTGCCAAATACTTTTCCACATTCTAGACATTTATGTCGCCGTACGCCACGATGCATCGCCGCTATATGATCCATCAGATAACTACGTTTCGTGAATGCCTTTTGACAATTTTCACATACATTGTCCTTCACTGTTTTATGCACAGGCTCGTGGCGACGCAATTCACGGAGTGTCTTAAAGTCGCGTTTGCATTGGCTGCAATGGTATTCGCGATGCTCCAAATGTGTTGCTTTGTGTGCTTTTAAATTGCTGGAGGTGGTAAAGAAATTGGCGCATATTTCACATTGGAAACGTCGTTCGCCAGTATTTGTGCGCTGGTGCAAAAGTAAGTTGCTGGATTGCTTACGCTGACAGGGGCATTGCTGTGAAAATATTGATGTATAAACACATACATACATGCGTATATACATGCATATGTAAATCTGAATAAACAATAAATTTACATAATTCTTAAGGAAAAATTTCTAATAATGTTGAATAAACGGAATAACCACTAACACTACGCCAATGCTGCTACCACAACTACACAATAGTTATGATGTTTTTAACGAATAAAACTGTAAAATGAAAAACCTAACTAAACACCAACTTAAAGTCAGGAGGTCTGTTCATGAAGCAAATACAATAGTTTGTAATAATTGTTACAAATTATTACGTTGTGGTTTTCATATACCCAAATAACTTGCTTTTACTGGATACAATTTTACTTGTAAGAATTTGCAAGTGGGAAAGAAACTGATCGCAAATAAAAATAAACACGAATTACTACACTAAAATTTGAGAATTGCAGTTGCTAATGGAATGTTCTTCATCTGAAAGCGATGATAAAATGGAACGAATTATTGTAGAGAAAATTAAATCATGTGATGGCCAAGCTCGTAATTTTGCATTTTATTTGCTTTTTTTTAAATTTAATACAAGGTAGCTCAACTGGTGGTGAAAATGTAATACGTTTTATTAAAGCGCAGCGGATTAGATGGATTGGCCACATGATAAGAGTGCCCAACGAAAGAATCCAAAAAAGGGTGTTTACTTTGCGTCCATTTGGCGGACATCCCTCGATGCCATTAATTGGTTCCTAAAGCTCCTTGATAATGTGTTCTCGACCACGTTTACAAAATCAGCACAACGAAGCAAAAATCGTTAACACATCACATCATTTCAGTTAATAGAGATTTTATAAAATGTTCGTTCTTCCCTATGATGAATTCACGGGGCGTCTAGATATTAAACATATATCCGAATATTCCTTGTGCCGCCTTTCGGGGGAACGAATTAATATGTTTATATTACTTCAGTAAAGAAAATCAGTTATACGCATTTTATTGTTCAGTGTAGATCACGAGATTGTTCACCTCATTTAAAAAATGCATGGGATCAGTAATGAAATCACACCTCTTACGCCAAAGCTTTCTTTATTGCATTTTTTGATGATTTCTAAAAGTGCCGGTTTGATATATATGTATGTACGTATGTATGCGTTACGTTCTATTCGTCCGCTCTTCTGCTATGCTTGCGCAAAGATCGGCAGATGTGACGTAATACAAGTAATAACCTTATTCTCTGCTTTAAATCAGTCGCATCTCTTACATGTTTGTTTTACAGCGGATTTTCTCATAGCGGCATGTGTTTTATTTTAGGTTTATTATCAATTTGCCACGTATCAGCTGTGTGATATGCGAAGGTAATCACATTTTAATCTTCTCATATGTTTTACTTTCGTGGAAGTGATAGTGGAATGTTAAATGGTAATTAAAGATTACGAAGCATTTGTCTGCTCGCCGAAGTCTCGTGCGGTAAGAACTCTTAGATGAGCGTGCACGTTAGTCCTTAGTCGAGCTGAGAGCGTTTGCACTAAAGGTAATCGAGCAGTGAATGAGCTGTGGATTCTAATTTCTTACAACTATCACCACAACAGATAAAAGCTTTGGTGTCTGATTGCTAAACACTCACAGTTGAAATGCAGGCGTGGTTGCGTATTTCACTGTTGCTATGGATTTTTGGGTTTTTTCGTGAATTTCGCCCATCGGAACCATTTGTTACGGAATATCTGAGTGGGCCGTGGTACAACATCACAGCCGAACAAATCAACAAAGAAATCTATCCCTTCGGTACTTATGCGGTACTGGCACAACTTGCAATTGTTTTCCTCATCACCGACATACTTCGCTACAAACCGATCATTATTGTATCCGCATGCACAGGCATTGTACTTTTCGCCATTCTACTGTGGTCGCAGGAAATATGGGAACTACTAGTGGCCCAGGTATTTTATGGCACCTTTATTGCTACCGAGGTGGCCTACTACACATATATTTATGCCAAAGTTGATAAGGAGAAATATCAGATTGTTACCGGGCATACTCGATCGGCGATTTTGTGCGGAAAATTTTTAGCTGGTGTTTTAGCTCAAGTGCTCGTTTCAACCGAAACGATGAATTACAAGGGTCTGCATTACATTTCTTTTGGTTCACAAATAATATCGCTTTTTATAGCGGTGCTTTTGCCACCGGTGGGTAAAAGTTTGTACTTTTATACAGAACATCCACTTGAACTCTCAGATGTCTCCACAGAGCAGAAGCAAGTTATATCAGAGAACTCATCAACTGCAGGTGAGCACTATGAAATTATAGTCTGCAAATCTTTGTTGAGTACAAGTAAGTAGAACAGTTTTTTATTTCAGTTTTGCCACAAAACGGTTCCATCGCTGGCATTGCCTCTGGGGAAAGTGACATCAGTTCGACAAATTTGCCGCGTTTTTCCTGGAATAATGCCCTTCAATTACTTGTAAAACATACTGTCAGTGCGTATACAAACCGGACAGTGGTTCGTTGGAGTTTCTGGTGGGCTTTGGCCACATGTGGACAGATGCAGGTGATCTCGTATGTGCAATTTCTATGGAAGGATATAGATCCGAACCATGAGAGTATCTACAATGGCGCTGTGGAGGCAACTGTCACACTCTTGGGTGCCGGTAGTGCTATGGTGGCAGGCATAGCTAACACCAGCCATCACAAAAAATGGCACATGTGGATACTGACTGTTTGCTCGCTGTTTATGGGAACTTTCATTATTATCTCGTCGGTGACGAATTCAGTTTGGATTGCCTATGCTATGTACATTCTTTTCGGCATTTGTTATTTTTTCGTTATAACAACAGCGAGCGCGATAGTGGCAGAGAATTTATCAGACGACAGTTTTGGGTTAATTTTTGGCATTAATACACTGGCGGCACTTGTGTTACAGACGATCCTCACACTTGTGGTGGTTACTGATACCGGCTATGGCCTAACACCGCGTGATCAGTACTTTATTTATGGCTGTTATTTTATTGTGCTGGCACTCATGTACTTTGTGGCCGTATTTATAAGAATTTTATTTAAAAAACTTAGGTGTTGTGGGTATGGCGTTGTGAATATGACAAGTTGACATTATGGCGAATTTTAGACAAACGTTGTTGTTGTTTGAACATAAACGGTTAGGGATGCTTCTGAGTAAATCTTTGATCGAATATAAATAATATAAATGCTGGTCGTTTTGGTAATGTAAATAAATGTTCAAGGTTCTTGGATGCGTAGAAATATGATTGTACAAAGCCCGATAGGCTGCGCTATTAAACATAATTTGTACTTATGTAGAAAAATTTTTTAAATACAATTTTACTTTAATATAAGGGAGAAATGTGTGGTAAAGTTCAAAATATATTTTATCATGAATGAATATTTCCAATGACGTATTACTAGCGATATTGTTTCTCCTAACCACTAGCTTAGTATATAATAAAAACTAATTTTCTCAGGAAATGCAAATTTTGGTGTTTTAGCATACATTACAAAAAAAAGTTTTAAGAGCGGATAGATAATGTCGGAAATGAACGAAGGGTATGTGCGCTTTCGACTTCAAGACCTATTGTCTCTCTACTTTTCACTGCACCTCAATCAGAATCACTTCTTTAAGAATCCTTAGATGGCATTGGGTTGGGCTATGCGTATGTGCTTCGCTTAGTAGTACCAGTCCGAAATGTTTACTTCTTCACCATATAACATCGTATTCTATGCCACTTCGATCAGGAGATAAGATGCTGAAGTGTATATATATACGCTAGTATATATGTATAGGTGATGTAGTTTAATCTGGGCTATTGTTACATGGGGTGGTATCATTGCTGCACTCTCACTTCTCATGCAGAGCTCGAGTTTTCTCATATCCAGGCCCTATATCAACTCTTACAGACAAAGTGACTTGCCAGAGCTTTGCTTAGAAGTGACTTCGTCTGCTGAGAGGTGTTTGTACTGAAGTTTTGGATAGATGAGTGCCATCTTCAGCTTGTATTATTTCCGGCTGCACTTCCTCTCCCTCAGTTGTCTTCTGTAGTCAGGCATTATGGCCATAAAATGTAAACAGACAACGCTATTCTTAATGGCTCGCCAGCCACCTTTTGAAGGCCATCCCTTTGCGTTTTCAGTAGCTCAATGGTATACTCCGTAGACTTTTTTGCCCTTCTTAGAAGATACTGCCTTTTGACCGTTGCCTTTCGGGACTAAGCTTTAGTGGGATTGTCTGTCAGCTTATCCGCTTCTATCGATGACTAACCCAAACTCTGTTGACCGCTGTATCGCTCTAAGGCTGTTTATGCAACTTTCTTCACGTTCTTGGCTAGTGGTTGCTAGCCTATTGGGTGTTGCATCTTTAATGGCCGACTATCGGTACACTTTTTTATTAGTGTAGGCCTCGGCTTCGTCGTCCTCAAGAAAGTGTTTCACGAAAACCGATGAATCCGCCTCTGACAGCTGCAGGAGTTGACATTGCCTAATCTCGGTTATATATATTCGTTACCTGTTTGTGTGACCGAAGACTTCCGCAAGGCCTTCTATCGTAATAAAGCTACCATCCGGAGTTGAGGAGGCATCGTTCAATAAAGTCGATTGACCTTCTGGTAGTGAACCGTCCATCGGGCAGGGGCTAACGTTAAACCGTGAATTAACAGGTGGGGCAACATTCTGGTGCAAATTCCAGAAATTATGATATTGCATATACATATGTATGTGCTTATGAAATTTTTTTGTTAGCAATAAAAAAAGCTTTGACAAAATACCTAATTTGTAATATAAAAAAATGTACTCTCACTATTGAGTATATGTTTGGGTCAGAAAGTTTAACTACTTACCGTTCCATGTGCTTCAAGATAATCAGTATGTTTGAACACCTTCCCACATTCTGAGCAGCTTTCTGGCAATTGTGTAAGTACATCAATCCCGTTTGTTTTTATGGGCTGGAACTTATTTTTATTTACCACATTGTCTGCTTTTTCGGTTTTTGCTTCCTTTTGTTTTTGGTTTGCTTCTATAACGCCGAAATTCGTATGTTTACTTGCAAAAACTTCATTCAGTGTATCACCATTTGCCTCCGACCGTGTCAGACTGCTAACATCGATTTCAATATCATTCAACATATCTTCTCCTGTCACCATACACCCATTCTCGCCGATTAACACATTATTTGTTTGAACATTATTTCGCTCGAACATGTCGCATATGTTGGCATAAATGGCTGCAGTGACGCCTGCGTCCTTGCATGAATCACCCATCGCGGCCGTTGAAGAGAATGTTGAGGAGTCTTGGTTGCTGTTGAAATTAAATTGAATTTATCAATTGTTCAATTTGATAGTAAATCAATTTAATCTCACATTGAATTTATGCTTATTCCACATAAGCCAAGGCCACCGCCACCACTATTGCCGATAAAGTCACGTATGCGTCGTTCGGATGCTTCAGCCAGCTGCTGCAAGTTATAGGCGTCCAACAATCGGTATAGACATGATTGACACAAAAGTGCGGGTAATGTTTCATCGTACTATAAATAAATTAATTTTCTTACAGTTTTGGAAAAAGCTCTGGTTTTAAAATTAATTTTAGTAATCACTTATGAGATGTGAAAGAAGTACTGACCTTAAAAATGTTCAACTTCTCTATAATTTCTATAGGTCTCATTGGAAACGTTGGACTGTAAATATAGATAGACATAAGTAACTCACTTTTTAAACAAATACGACAACAGCTAGTCGCCTGAAAATTCATAGCTTCATTTCCTCACGTTTGCTTTATAAAAATTTACCGACGTGCAACAAAAAATTACGAAACGCGAATTAAGAAAATAAAACAGCTGAAAGAAACCATAGAAGAGATGCCAATGTTATGAGATTTTTTAAATTTTTTGAGATATTCACGACTTTATACATTAATACAACTTTTTATAATAATTAATAAAAGCATAAGGGGGTTTCACACCGATATCGTTGCCATTGCACACATAAAATTGTTAAGATAAATTTCGTACAATAATCGTGGCTTATTACGTCTGACCCCCAGCAACCTCTTTCAAAACAACAACCCACAAAACCACGTTTGTCAATTCTGCTATGAAGAGATACCCTCTATCAAACACATCGTTAAAAATTGTGAAGCATTACATTCAATAAGGTAATCAATATCAAGTCACACAATAGAAGAACTCCTGTCCGAAGTAAACGCAGAAAACATTAAAAGATTTATACACTTTATTTACAAAATTAATTTGTATTTTGAAATATAAAATATAAATACTTATGATACGTAAAGCTGATGACCTAGCCGCTAATGCTTTTAAAATCATTGTGATTGAAATTCATTACTTTTCCAATTTTTAAATAAAAAAAATCGTGGCTTCGTTACTTGGAAGTTGTACGCTATTTTGTTTTTGTAAATCCAACGAAAGCGTTTAATCGCAATAATACTAAGATTGGTAATTTTATCGGTATTTGACAAAATTACAATCAGCTGTTTGACAATTGGTATTTGATGTTTATGCGCGAAACTTAAGCAACTTAAAAGTAAGTTATTCTACACACAAAAATGTTATATTTCAAAGATTTTTCACACTTATCGTATTTTCAATTAAAACACCGCCAAAGAAACGAAATTGATTTGAGTACCCCTATAGTTTCAGATTAATTAGTTTTGTTTTTACTACCTATTTATGTATATATGTGATACCCACCTATAGTTTTCATTCACATTTTAGGGCATTTCAAAATTTTTAGGGCAAAATAATTCAAAACTTCATGGCTATTAAACAAACACCCTTTTCGGGTGTTTGGCCGAGCTCCTCCTCATATTTGTGGCGTGTTTGATGTTGTTCCACAAATGGAGGGACCTACAGTTTCAAGCCGACTCCGAACGGCAGATATTTTTATGAGGAGCTTTTTCATGGCAGAAATACACTCGGAGGTTTGCCATTGCCCGCCGAGGGGCGACCGCTACTAGTTAGTAATATGTATTTCATGTATGTTGAAAGATATTGTTGCCGTAACAACTTAAAACATTCCCATTATATTTTAGGAGAATGCTGCTGTAAGTTTATGAAAAAAATGAAAGTCTGGTAACATTGTTTCACTTTGAAAAATAAAATGATTAAAAATTCCTTGCTTTCGCGTCTTTCTTTTACTGAGTCATCCTCCTATCAGTATTTGTTCTGTTAAGAGTGCTCTTGAACTGAGTTCATTGTTAAGAAGTATTTACGAATCTTTCATCTGAAGCTACTAACAAGGTAGCTTGAAATTTGTTTTGGTCACGCCCTTTTAAATAAAAGTTAAGCGAAGGAAGCCAGACAAATATCGCCGGCAAATGGGCAGCGAATCGAGCGCGCCTGAGGCCATGGTTGGTATGGAGGGGATGAGCAGCAGCATGAGTGACTCTAGTTCAACGAGTCCCGTGCCCTCGTTATCCGATTTATACTCTCAAGTGGATTTCTACATTGGCGTGGGGCTGGCAATTTGTTCCTGTTTCTTTATTGGATCTAGTTTTATAATAAAGAAGAAAGCGCTTTTGCGTCTAAGCAGACAAGGGGATGTCCGTGCCGCCGCTGGTGGTTATGGTTATTTAAAAGAATGGATTTGGTGGGCAGGCTTGCTAACAAGTAAGTATACAAGATCAACTTATTTTATAATACATAGATATTGATTAGATTATGACACTTATTTGGTTTTCTATGCACATAATTTTCAGTGGCAATGGGTGAAGGCGCAAACTTCGCAGCGTACGCATTTGCGCCAGCTTCGCTCGTAACTCCGCTGGGTGCCCTAAGTGTTATCATATCAGCAGTGATGGCATCCAAATTTTTAAATGAAAAACTAAATCTGCTCGGAAAAATTGGTTGCGTTCTATGTATTTTGGGCTCAACTATCATTGTTATACATTCACCAAAAGAGAAAGAAGTGGAAAATTTAGACTTATTATTTGAAAAACTACAGGATCCAAGCTTCATTTTCTATGTGCTTTGTATACTTGGCTCGACAGTGTATGTGGCGCTATTTATTGCCCCACGGTATGGGCACTCAAATGTTGCAGTATATATTTACCTTTGCTCCGGAATTGGTTCATTGACTGTTATGGCTTGCAAAGCCCTGGGATTAGCCATACGGGATACGTTAAATGGTAGTGGAAATGATTTTGCCACTTGGATGCCATGGTTCCTTATTTGTGTAACCATTACTTTTATTGCTGTACAAATGAATTACTTAAACAAAGCACTCGACGTATTTAATACAGGCATTGTGACGCCAGTGTATTACGTAATGTTTACATCTTTAGTCATAACAGCCTCGGCGATCCTTTTTAAGGAATTTGAGCATATGCGATTCGAAGATATCTTGGGCGATATTTGTGGATTCCTAGTGGTAATCCTAGCTGTATTCATGTTGAATGCTTTCAAAGATTTGGATATCACATTGAATGATGTGCGCATTATTATGCGCCCAAAGATGCAACGTGTATCGCAATATGATGAAGAAATATTGGTATCAGACCGGTCTAAGCAGAGACGGTGTTCATATGGATCAGGTGATATTTTCCGCAAAGCTTGACGTAAACAACGCCATCGTGTTTAAGGCAATTCCTTTGTTTTCAATACTTAATTTACATTTTGACATTAACGAGCAATACCAACCAAAATGCCTTTCCTACATTTCCAAATTTTCCTAGTGTATTATGTTTTTATTTATCTATAGGCATATTAAATATGACTTTGTCATAAGCGATTTATGGGTTTTAGATGTAGTTTTAGAAGCGAATGTCTTTTGAAAGTGGTGTAAATGTGTAAATCATAACGAACTAAGTAAATAAAGCTTTTGCGTACCTAGAACTGTTTACTATTTATTTTTTTAAAGTTCTTAATATGGTAAGGCCAAAGATGTTAGCTATTTGTAGAAAGAGCATAATGGTGTGCGTTATCTATTAAAGGTTAAGTTTTTATTTCGCCTCGATGATATTCAATTCATCCTTGTTGTTGTTGTTGTTGTTGTGGCAGCATAAACATTCCCCGTGCATATACGAGGAATGCTGCTGAAGTGACAGTCCTTGGCCGGTTATAAACCCGGGTCGTTCCGGTTACGTAGAACCGACTGTCCTTGTGGTGGCATACAGTCCTGTATCCCAGAAAATTCTTTGTGAATATCATTAAATTTTGTCGTGAGTTAAGTTTATCACGGCGAACTATGAATATTTTCACGTTAATGCGTGATCAAACGATATTCTTCGGCCAGTTTGCTGGCAGTTAACGGAGCGTATAAATACACTGTTTTTTCTGGATAATTTTATATTTTAGTTATTACTATAGCATACAAGAAAACGTTTTTTGTTTTCGTTGCGTTTTATACTAAAAAACTTGCTCGAGATTGTGTTCACTCTGTCATCTCAATGAGATCTCCAATTCTCGTTTGCCTGTGTTTACAATTGCAAAACTTTTTTTACAACTCACTAAACTCTATTTTTTAATTTAAATCCAAGTTACCGGTTTAGTCAAAGGGGACCTTTATAGTTTATTGACTTTTGCAATAAATATATAAATAAATAAATTATATATCGATATAACGGAAAGTAGTTATTGTGATACTAAATCGCTCGATTTTACCTTTACATCTTCATATTTTATACTGCAAGATTATAGGTGATACGAATTGGTTTATGCAAGATGGTGCATCCATAAGAGTTAAACGTTTGTTTACAATCGTTCATGTTAAACTTCCATTAAAAATAGGCCTTCTAAGAATATGGCAGCCCTGTCATTTTGTTTTGATTTAATTATTTATCGGTTGGTTTATTTTGCACTATTTGCTTTTCTACCTCCTTTATTTACACTTCTTATATTCTATCCCCACTGGCTCCAAAAGTTTACAGCTGATGATTCAGCTTGGATTTTCGCTTTGCTCGAGTTTGTGGTTTTCGGTTGAGTGTCGACTTCAATAGTTTAGTGATACGCTCTCGGACAATGGAAGTATATATTATACGGACTGCAAACTAAATTACCGATATTGGTATCTATTTAACGTGAATAGTTTGAATGCATGCAAGAATAATTTTATATCTGCTTTCACCAACAATTGGTAAAAAAGACAACAGCATTTATAAGTCTTTGTGGGTGCAGCCGAGTGAAACCATAGTTTTTTTATTAATATATCTCATGGTACAGACATCAATATAAACTGAATATTAGTGAGATTTTTGTGATTGTGGTCAGTTTAAGTACACTTCTGTTACGCATATAAAATTGTGACTCGGTGAGCAATTGACCAAACTTGGTTTAAATTTTCGTGGGCGTTTGTGTGAACGAACGACACAAATTGTCGCGTTTAACTGTCGACGTACCCACCGCTGGTACAATTGAGATGATCCAGCAGCCAGTAGAAAGACGCAATGGTAGCGGTGAGACCGTTGCCAGTGATGAGACGGCGCCGATTGCCTCACATCGCAGCGGTGGGGCTTCATCGATGTTTCGTTCGTTTGGCTCCCTTTTTGGGGCAAACAGCAACAATGGAGGCAATGTTGGCGGCATACATTCGCCTTCAAATGCAACTGTTCACGGTTACGTGGAGTTCGGTATGCAAGATCCAGATAGAAGCGGCCGAACTCTGGGTACTTTTGCAGGCGTTTTCAGTCCCGTAGCATTGTCAATGTTCAGCGCTTTAGTCTTTATACGTGTGGGTAAGTCATTGCAAATTCATTTGTTCATGATTATGTATAAGTACGATATGTAAACATGCATACAAACAAATCTGATCGGTTTCTAGAAGAAAGGCGGGCGGGCATTAATGGGTAATTATGTATCTTAAAAATATTAATTTAAATAATAAATAAGTGTAAATGAAGTACTTGTAACTTGAGCAGCGATAACGCTGCTATATTGTTGTAGGAATGGTAACATTTTTAGTGTTCCATATGTTTGGCGCTAATAGAAGTAAACGCAGAAAACATTAAAAGATTTATACACTTTATTTGCAACATTAATTTGTACTTTGAAATATAAATGATACGCGAATATTATTATATAATTACTTATGATACGTAAAGCTTATGGCCTTGCCGCTAATGCTTTAAAATCATTCTGATTGTAATTCATTGCTTTTCTAATTTTATTGAAAAAAATTCCAATCCAAAGAAAGCACACAAATGCTTGTTTTCGCAGTGGCTCAACGCGGGGTTCGTTTCATACATACTTTACAATCTTAAATACAGTAAAATGAACTTAATTGCAGAAAATGTTTTTTTTTCGTAATTTCTTACTACCTGAAAGAAGAAGAGGAATGTGTTTGAAAATATTAATTTATCTTGGTTAATCAAATCGCACCTTCTTTAATTAGATGTATTGTATTTTGGTGACGTCATAAAGGCATTTTATCTAGCTTGGTGACGTCATTATAAATCTTCCCATTGGGTGATTAATTCTGCCCCACTTTGTATGAAAGTTGAAACATATGTATATTAAAATTATCGTTATGTGTAACTTTTTTTAAACTTATTTGCACATAGGTGATAATTGTGTTTAGTTATTTTTTTTGACCAGGTTGTGCATTCAAGCACATATTACTGTGCAGAACTAGCGCCAACATCTTTCTGGTATTTCCCCAATTTGCGTTGACTGTCTTGATATTGTCCTACAAAAGGAGGGACCTATATTTTTATGTCTCATCCGATCGATAGATGGGTTTTATGAACAGCTTTTTTCATGAAGATATACATGGGTGCCCACTATTAGTAAACCTTCTTCTACGATTTGGTGTTTATGTTCACAGTGGGCATCGAACACAGACATTTCGAGTGATAGTCAAACACAAATACACATGGCTAAGGCTAACAATTGGTTTCGCAGAGCCGGTGTATGTACCTAATATTTGTGCAGCTGGAGAGATATTTAATTACCTTAGCTATATTAATGATACATATGTGTAGTTATGGAAACATTTGAATTAAAAAATAATAATAATAATAATGCTTTTTTTTCTTAACAGAGAAATAGTGTACAAAATCCGTTTAGAAATTTTATAAATAAATAGCGTAGTTAAAATCTAAAAAGTTTTGGTTTTCTTGTTAACGTATTTTTCATTTTTAATTTCCATACACAAAACAAAAAATGACATAAAATACTAACATTTTGGAATAAACATTTCACAATTTTTGTTTTTGTACAAGACTATTACGCAGACAGTTTACTATTTCTGTCTTATTTTGCTAAACACCTACCGCTATCAATCATAGTAAATGACCTTTCGCTAAAGACCTTGAAATTTATATATCTGTTAATATTTTCTAAAAAATTCAGTTGGTTGAGTCAATGAATTATTTTTAAATAGTTTATGCTGTCACGGTTGGTTTTTCTTAGTAATTAGTTATCAATATTTATCAATATTATCTATAAAAAGTCGCTGCTCTTTTGTTTTACGTTAACATACATGCATTTACCTGTATTTGCAGGATTTATTGTCGGCAATGCTGGTCTTTACGTGACGCTTCTGCAATTCGTTATCGCCTACTTAATTCTCCTATTTACGGTCGCTTCTGTTTGTGCGATCTCCACTAATGGCGCCGTAGAAGGGGGTGGCGTCTATTGTAAGTAAAGGATCGTTTTTCCGTATATAATAATTGTTTTTATTGTTTTCTCTTTCATCTACAGTCATGATAAGTCGTACATTGGGCCTAGAGTTTGGCGGCTCAATTGGCACGCTTTTCTTTCTAGCAAATGTCGTCGGATGTGCTATGGCGATATCTGGATGTACTGAGGGCATGATGGAGAACTTTGGTCCTGGCGGTTACTTTACTCAATATGGCAAATCGCTGCCAGATGGCACTTGGTGGCGTTTCTTCTTTTCTACGCTAATCAATACGGCAATGTTACTAGTGTGTTTGATTGGAGCGGCGCTCTTTGCTAAGACATCGGTATTAATTTTGGGTATTGTAACTGTGTGCTTGTTGGCAACATACATAAGTTTCTTGGCCGAAGGTCCAAAGGAGGTAATTACGTTGTATTTATTTGGTAGTTATATGTACTTTTCGTCGATAAATTATCCAGTCGTCCAGTATAACGAACTCTTGGAAAAAGAAATCATGAAAATTATCTCACTGAGGTTTCTATATTACGAACGCCAATGAATTGTAGAATTCTATATAACGAACGTTGCTTGATTTTTTGTTTTAATGTTCGAGTTTCTTCCAGAAAAAGTTTTTGTTAAATCAAAAGTATTTAGTTAAGTTGTTATTGTTCATGTCCATAAAACGAATCGTTTTGAAATTAACGTTATGTGGATTAATACTTCTTGGTGTTGATTGTAGAGCTACACAAGTTTTTTTATTATAGCAAATACTCATAAGATTAGTTGTAGTCTAACACCGGTTTTATCCAAAACAATACGTATACCAGGTGAAGTCCAAAATAAACAAGTCTGAGGTAAAATAGAAATTACAGGAGCTTAATTCTGATAACTTCGAGTTTATTTATTCAAAATAGTACCTGGCCGCGGTACACTGTTTTGCGCGATCTAAAATCTTTTCGGAAGAGTGTTTTAGGCCATTGACTGGAATGTTCTTCAGGATGTCGGTACAAGCTTTTTGGATGGCCTCTACGGACGCAAAAAGTTTTCCTTTCATGGTCAAATGCAATTTTCCGAATAGTAGAATAGGTCTCAGGGAGCCATATCAGGCGAATACGGTGAGTGATTGATGGTTAAAATGCGATTTCTAGTCAAAAAATCGGTCACAAGAGTGGATCGATGAGATGGTGCATTAACATGCAATAAGCGCCAACTTCCTCCTTCGCGGTATTCAGGTCGAATTCGACGAATGCGAACTCAAAACGCCAAGATAGAAAATTGCATTGACCATTTGGCACGTTGGCACGAACTCGTGGGCAATTCCCTTGGAATCGTAAAAACAAATCAGCATCGACTTGATTTTTGACTTCCCCAAAGCGATTTTTTGGGTAGTGGCTTATATGGGGCCTTCCATTCGGCACTTTGACGCTTAGTTTCAGGTTCATGTTGGAAACACTACGTTTCATCACCAGTTAAAATGTTCTAAAGAAGTTCTCGTTTTTTCTCTCCTTTTTAATGAGGTCTTTCGAATGCTGAATTCTGAGCAATTTTTGGTCCTCCGTTAACTTGCGTGGAGTGAACGTGCACAGACCTTTCGTAAGCCCAAATGATCAGTTAAAATGCCATAAATCGATGTTTTGGAGATATTCAACTCCGATTCCATGAATTTCAACGATGATTTCCGCTCACTTTTGATAAATTTATGGAGTTTTCGGGGGCTACTGATTTTGGGCGGCCCGAATGTTCATTGTCATTTATGTCCTCTCAACCACCTCTGAAACGTGTAAACCACTCATGAACTCTGGCATGAGTTAGCCATTCGTCGCCATAAACTTTTTTCATCAATTCAAATGTTTCGGTAAACGTTTTACCGATTTTAAAACGAAACTTGATATTAGCTCTTTGTTCGAAACTCTTTTTTGTACTGATGACCAAACATACTGACACTTTATACGCAATAACTTCGCTTTCACTGAACTGAATGTCACCAAGCTTTCACTGGAAGTCAGCAAGGGAGGCAACTTCCAACGCACAAACTCATTTAAAATATGGCACCATCAAAAATGTCTTGTTTATTTTGGACTTCACCTTGTATTACGTTTAACACTCAATCTCATTAGCATTTTTATGAAAATAAAAAATGCAACGTAATATAATATTTATTATAACTGCTTATGTTACATGTTTTTAACACATTAGAAAGTGTATTTTTTTGAAATTGTTATTTCTGTAAATATTTCAGATTGATGTACCCAAGGAGAACAGCATCATCGGTAATACGACCAAACTTAATTACACCGGTCTCAGTACACAAACCTTGATGGACAACCTTTATCCACACTATGCAAAAGATTACACCTCGAATGGTAAAATGGTTGATTTCGCCACCACATTTGGTGTGTTGTTCGCTGGTGTGACTGGCATTATGGCTGGTGCTAATATGTCGGGTGAATTAAAGAGTCCTTCCAGAAGTATTCCAACTGGCACATTATCGGCTGTGAGCTTCACTTTTGTCTCTTATATTTTGCTCTCATTTCTGATGGCATTAACCACACCAGCTGTGACAATGCAAAATAACTACCTGTTCCTGATGCCTGTCAACTTTTGGCCACCCTTCACAGCCATTGGCATACTGACTGCCACATTTTCAACCGGTCTGAGCAATCTAATTGGATCCAGTCGTATTTTGGAAGCATTATCAAAGGATCAAGTTTTTGGATCACTGTTAAAATTTGTATTACGAGGTACCTGGAAGGGTAATCCCGTTGCAGCAGTAGTCACCAGTTGGGTACTCGTGGAATGTATATTGCTCATAGGTTCTTTGAACACGATTGCTCAAGTCAATTCAGTACTGTTTATGCTTTCTTATTTGGCGACTAACTTGGCTTGCTTGGGTATCGAGTTGACTGGTGCACCGAACTTCCGCCCACTTTTCAAGTATTTCACCTGGCACACCTGTCTGATTGGTCTGCTCGGTACACTAATCATGATGTTTGTGATAAATCCTATTTATGCATCCTCCAGTATTATTTTATGTTTGATCTTGGTGATCGCACTGCATCTGTTCTCGCCAGCTTCGCAGGGCACACAATGGGGCTCGATATCGCAAGCATTAATGTTCCATCAGGTGGGTGTGAAGATTTGTTGTTAGTTGAAATTAAACATTATTGATATTATTGGTTCTTTTTCAGGTACGCAAGTACTTATTAATGTTAGATTCACGCAAAGATCATGTGAAGTTCTGGCGTCCACAAATGTTATTGCTGGTATCGTCGCCGCGTTCCTGCTGCCCACTTGTAGATTTTGTCAATGATATGAAAAAGGGTGGGCTTTATGTGATTGGCCATGTGAAGGTTGGCGACTATACGGCTTTCGTCGATCCAACGATTGAAGAGAACAAATATTGGCTATCCTTTTTGGATCATATGAAAGTGAAAGCGTTTGCTGAAGTTACGCTGGCGCAATCTATACGCGAAGGTGTTCAACATTTGATACGTCTATCAGGTATCGGTGCAATGAAGCCAAATACCATAATCTTAGGATTCTTCGATAGTGAAGCACCAAAGGACTTTTTCGAAGCGTAAGTCCATTGATACCGCAATATCCAGCCATATACTACATATGTTTCGTTTTGTTACTGGTTTGGTTCTATTACTACAGGGGAACTTCACCTTATAAAACCGATGGCTTTAATAATGGAGAAATTCAAAACTTTCCAATTCGTCGTGACGGTGAAGAGAAAAAAATCGATGTCGCTGAATATGTAGCCATTATGAGCGATGTGTTGCGTATGAAGAAAAACTTATGCTTGTGTCGGCATTTCCATCGTTTGGATAAGAACTTCATTGCAAAGTAAGAATATGAATACAAAAAAAAGGAATTATTTAAACTATTTAGCAATTTTTTCATTATTTAATAGAAGCAAGCATTTAAAGTACATAGACGTTTGGCCAATCAACGTTTTCAATCCAAATCCAAATAATCCGTTCGATGTAGTGTCACTATTCATGATGCAATTGGCTGTAATAATAAATATGCTCGCCAAATGGAAGCACTTACGTTTGCGCGTTTTCCTATGTGAATCGAACAATGCAAATTCTAATGTTAGGTACGGTAAATTGCTAATCTACTATTTTATTATTTTCTAATTCTATTTATTAATTTTATTTTTGTCCAGTTCATTTGACACGCAAATGCCACAGTTGGATATCTTCTCTAGAATGAGACTGGAGCAATCTTTGAAGAATTTACGTATCGAGGCGGATATAATAGAGGTATGAAGTGAAGAAAATTACAAATTGAAATTTATACGTGATGAAATTTTTTATTTTGATTTTGTCATTTTCAGATTCAAGAATGGAATCGTGAGTCCGAATTCACAAGCCATTCGCGCATACTCAAACAATTTACAAGCCATGCTGAGGATGTCAATGAATTAATTACGGAAGAAAATCTCAACCGCTCGCTACTCTATATGCAAAGGTTCGTAAAAATAACTTATGAATTTGTTAACCTATTCAATATCAGCGGAAATCAGTAGAAATACTTCGTGGGAAATGTTTTCCCTAGTCTTCATTCATTTGTTCGACGATATCGCTACTAAAACTTTTGTTGTGTGCGTCTTGATGTTGTTCCACAAATAGAGGGACCTACAGTTTCAAGCCAACTCCGAACGGCAGATATTTTTTATGAAGAGCCTTTTCATGGCAGAAATACACTCGGAGGTTTGCCATTGCCTGCCGAGGGGCGACCGCTATTAGAAAAATGCTTTTTTCTTAATTTTGGTGTTTCATCGAGATTCCAACCTACGTTTTCTCTGTGAATTCCGAATGGTAGTCACGCACCAACCCATTCGCCTACGGCGGCCGCCCCGAATACCTACGCCTTTTTTCAGGAAAATAGCCCTACTTATGTGAACTTAAATAATGAAAAATATCAGAGGTATCTGTTTTTCGACAGCATTTTTTTATCTGGCGACCGCTGGTCACGAAATAAAACTATAGGTCCATCCATTTGTGGAAGCATCAAGACGCACACCACAAAAGTAATCCCTGTGAAATTTTCCTGCATTTCATATCATTCAGATACATAGTTCATCAATTTTTTCTACTTTCTTGAAAACTAAGTGTTTTATTACTGGAGAGGTATACTTTCAGGAAAAGTTAGCAAAGTCGGGTTGGTTTCGATTGTGGCACAGTGTAATTACTACATTACGCATGTAAAAAAAAACTCGTTTTTATTATTTTTACAAACATAATTATTTGTTAATATGATTGAAACTTTTTTTGGTTTTTAATGAAAAAAATTAGGGATTTTTAAAAGGTTATTGCTTGCTAATTATTTTGGCTCTTGAAAATGTTCGGTACGGTCTTACTCTCTACTCTCGCTCTCTACTTTTAATCTTGAGATTAATTTTATTTTATTAAACAATAAACTAAATAATAAAACAAAAGGACAAATAGTAGAAGTAAAATGAAATAATTAATAATAGAAATAAAATCAAATAATTAAGTAGAAATAAAACACAACAATATATTACATAATATTAATCATATTTAAATAGGCACTTTTCCTTATCAATTTAAAACTATAATTTTTAAATTACGCCCCATAACAACTACTTCTTCATATTTTACATAAAATATACAAGTATGAAATGACATCTACTATATTATTCTTGGAAATATTTCAGAGCGAATCAAATAATTCGAGAACGGTCCGATCAGACAGCGGTTTCTTTCATATATCTGGCTGCTCCCCCACAAATCGACACACCTGATTTTACAGAGCGCAGCGCACGTTACATTGAATTGCTTACAGAGTTGACCGCTGAATTGCCACCCACTATTCTGGTGCATGGCATAAGTACAGTTACTTCCACCACGCTTTAAACTTGACAATTGCAACTGTTTGATGCCGGTATTAAATGTATGGTTGGTGTAAGTGTGTATTAAGTAAGCAAAACATTGCAGTAAAACAAGCCACTTTCTACATCTGTGAATATATTTTGGCTTTCTGTTCAATTTTGATTTGTATTTGTATGCTTTTTGTTTGTCGTATATGAATTCAGTATGAATGTAAACAAGATGACCCAAAATAATTGTTAATTGTGGCTTTCTGTATGCTTAACCTACGGTGTGAGATGATGCTATTAACTTAACCTCACTTTTCCATTGGCTATTGCATATCCCGGTTACGCATTTAAAGTTTATAAAAAGTGATAAATTTGTTTGCTTCTTCAATACTTCTATTTTATTTTGCTTCTGTATTATTTGCTATCATTTAAATTTTTTTTCTTTACTATTATTAGTAATATTAAATAAAAGTTTCTAAACGTCTACATAATCTTATAGCATATTTCCACCAAGAGCTTAGTTGCTGTTAAAAATTCTGTTAAGTTTTAAAAATATGAGGGGTTGCAACAACAGCTAATTTTTGTTTACATGGAGGCTTGCTGACAACAGACGGCTAGCATTTGCTGTTCCCAAATAGGGGAGTATTTACTTCGTTTAAGAGAAAAAAAATATTTTAATAAAACAACTTAAGTTGACTTCGGAAGTTTTTTTTTGTAAGTCACCGTAAGCCACTAAATCGATTACTTTTCTCGAAATGTAGCTGAAATTTGAGTAATTGTCTTAATAAAAGTTGAATGAAATACAAAGTTTTTCTACGATAAATTAGAAATTAATTGACATTATAGCAAAATTGTTAAAGTCATATAAGTTGTTTTATAAAAAGTACACAAATATATTATATTTATAGTAAAAAATAACTGAAACTCTGAATTTTAGTACGAAAGTTCTACCACACAAAACAATAATTCATTTCCCTATTTTGCTCTCATAATTTCGGCTATGGTTGTGAATTTGGGCTGGATTTTAGATGCTAGTTTAACTGCGGTCAATTTTTAAACTGAGATTAAGCCTGCAAAATTGGGTGCTAAACTTAGTTTATCTGGCAAGCTTAAATAAATTAGAACTAAAAAACTGCCCCTTAAAGTATGATATTTAGAAAAAAAAAATGTTTACATTCGTAGGCACTATTAACCTAACATTTTCTGTTAGACCCGCAAACTTGGGTTTTCCCGATTCTGAAAATAAACTATCGCGCTTTGATAAATTCTGGATAGTGTCTGTTGGGACTCTTTTTTCAAACAAACAAAAAAATGTCAGCTTATTATTTGTCCACATTACGAATATATTGTCTTACTCCTTGGGAAAATATTTCGTATTTTACATGAGAATAGAACGCTTCCAAAAATTATATATTTAATATGCAAAAATATAACATAGAAATAGATTGACTTACTTCCATACTTTTGTATTAATTAAAGTTTTCGTACAACTATTTGGACGACGTTGTGCAGACAGTTAAGCAAAAATCAGCTAAATAACCCTGACCCTCACTTTTTGGATAGGGTGGAAAATGCCACACAATCGCCTGGTCAGCGTATAAGAAAAAACGAAAATTTGCCAGCTCTAGCGCAGGGCAGAAGGAATGCGACATTATTGTGAGAAAAGAAAAAGCCGTAAGTTAAACGTAAACTGAAGGCATGGCTCGGTGGAAATGGGCTTACTTCTTTTGTTTTTTTAAGGTAAAATTTGTACGAAGTAAAGCTGGTTTTAAGAAAATTTTCACAGCTTATTCAAAATGTGAAACAAGTTTTAAAAGCATTACATGACATTTGATCAAATATAGTATGTAATAAATGATTATTTAGTGAAATCAATTATGACATCTCGAATTTTCAACGCGCAGTCTCTAAAAAAAAGGGAATTAACTTTATAGTGATGCCAAAGATATTCCGCTTGAAAAGGTTCCTAATAGGGGAAGAAATGTCAGAAAGTACTCATCATCATTGTGAAAAAGCATACTGCATTAGTCAAAAACAAAAGGAAGAAAAACACAAACACAGAAAACACCACTCTATTTACATCTTACATCACCTATTTTATTATATCATGAGTTTAATTGACGTGGTTAGAAAAAATTTATAAGTTTATAGCAAACAAAAAAAGAAGGAAGAAAAAACAGAAGTAAACATAAAATAAAATGTCTCACAGATTTACCTTAACTAATTTCTACATTGCAAAATCTATTCTCAATGCAATTTATTAAAGCAAAAACACTCCGTAAATTCTCGTCATCATTAAGAAAGGCACTAAATAACATCCATAAATATTTGATTTTTACAAGATCAGCAAACGCTTAAGAAATGCAGTATTCTAATTTAAATTCAAGGCCAATTTATGTGGAAAAGGTCAAATAAATAAATTTTTCATATACTAAATAAGCATTTCTAAAGTTTTATTGTGATTAGACCCAATAAATCGGTGATCTTAGGGCTTCTATGTAGTGTTTTAGAAGTCTTAGGGTTTACTTTGAATTGAATTGTGTTTGAAAAACGTAAAATCTAAATACTCGGTATGCTTGTATGTAGGTATGTCGTTTAGGGCCTTTCGGTATGAAGATGATATACAATATAAAATAGTATGTCCGAATTGTGCTAACAAAAATTGTAAGTTGAAATTTGAATTATAAGTATATATGAAATCAAGAATATTTGAAATCTTATCATAGTAAATTTAAAATGCAAACATTGGAAATGGAAAATGTTCTAATTAGTTACTTGTACTGACATGATTTGGCTTATCGAAAAACCCATCTGAAATAAAAAAAAAAAATGCTGCATATCAAAATAGTTCAAAACCAATTGCATATATCATTCCTTACCTATAAGTTAGGGGTGTCCTTACTTCTTCAGTTTCGTATTCAAAGTTAAGTAGCTTACAATTTTGATCCTTTATAATAAATAGTATGCGATTTGATACAATTTTTAGGGCTCACTTCTTCTCCAAATTACATTCAAAAAGGTTATGAGATCATGGGGCTTTTTTAGTTTCTGGTTTTAATTTTTCCATTTGTCATGCAAAGCTGCGACAGAAAATAAATATTCATGTGCCGTGGAGATATTTTACTTAAATACCGAATAAATATTAATTTACGTAAAAAATAACACTTCGTTGATATGAAAGACTGCTTTCAGAATTATTTGGAACCATCGTGTAAGGTTTCCCTTATTTTTTGATTAGCAACGGCCTATCACGTTCTAACAACAATTAAGCAAAACAATTTTATATGGAGATTAAAATTAAGTGATATATACTTACCGGTGATTTTTTATGATATACATATACTCACTTTTTTAAACAATGCTTAACCCCACATCTACCACTGCCAACAAACGTGTTTTAATATCTGTCAAATTTCTGTTTTGATTTCGTCCCGTTTCCTCATGTGGGCAGCTTGTTGTCTTAACATTTCATTTTCAAAATGGCATCAGGCAAATTGGATCGCTGTATACGCGAATGCAAACTACGAGTTAACAGTGATGGTAGAAAATTCGGTAAGACAGATATGTTTTAACATTCTCCACCTGATATTTCTGTTTTGAGAGACCTCTTTTGACATAATCTATGGAACTTATAGATGTGGGGTTAGGTAAAGTAGATTTGCATAAAAAACATGAATGATCGCACAGTTAATACTTGCGAAATCACTATGGAACTTTAAGTGTTAAGCTCAATACTTGGCATTTATTATTTACTTAGCTTTTTATAACAATTGTAAGGAAATCAAATTTTTATTGCGCTGCATAAAATTCTATAATATGTCCGGTAAATTTTTATAAAAAACTGCAAACAATTATTAGAGTAATTAATAAATATTGTAGGTGGAAAACGGTTGAACTTTGGTCTAAAATTTTAAATAAATCTTTACTGTCGCAATGGACCAAATACCGAATATATTTGGTTTGAAAATAAAAATATAAAAAAAAATTACAACTATAAGGACATCCCTAATGAATTTGTTTGCATTTTATATGTGAACAATTAAAAAGCACTAATTATATGAAACGTATATTTTAACAGTTACACTTAAACAAAAATCAAATCAGAGTTTTTTTGTATTTGTCTAATATGGATACATGCATACGCACATATGTATGTATGTATGCACATTTTATGTATTTTTCTATGCGTGTATTATATCTCCACTTTCCTACAATGGTTCTATTGGCATATCTGAAAACATTTCTCAAATATATATTTTTTTAATTTATTTTGAAGCATATTAAGTTAAATTATGACGAAACTTATATGTATAAATTTAATTAAATGTGATTAACGTGAACAAGTGGAAAACTGCTAAAGGCTATAACCATTCTATTTTTATTGACAACAAATAATAATAATAATATAAAAAAAATTTACATTTTCAGTATACATACATATTTATACATATATACAAATACTTACTTTGAAATAAGATCATGTATTGATATTTATGTGTGAATCGAACCATATTTTCACTATAAATAAGTATTTGTAAACCAATAAAATATTGAAAGTTTTTAAAATAAAAAAATCTACAACAAACACTGATTTTTGATTACACTTAACATTTTTAGAATCGTTTACTGCAATTTTATTTATTTATGTGACATATAAATTTCTCGAAAGCTTCTGCTACTTCGGCTACATCATCGCGGCAGATATTAGAGCAGGCTAAACAAAGCAATGGCGGCATTCGGGCGAATGCACAGAGTATGGGGGAGTTCGCAAATCTCCAGGCGCACTAAACTACGAATATTTGGCTCATGCGTGAAGCGAAACATGGTTGGTCTCTAAGACCATCGCACAGAGGCTACAATCTTTCACCAACAAATGCCTCCGCATCATCTGCAGAATATTCTGGCCAAACACCATCAGTAACGACGCACTGTGGATATTAACGAATGAGGAACCCATCATTAAGCAAATCAAACGCCGAAAGTGGCGATGGATAGGTCACATGTTGAGAAAACCACCAGATAGCGTCGCGAGAATGCCACTGGACTGGAACTCGCAAGGGAGCAGAGGTCGTCGTCGATCAGAAACACTTGGAGAAGACATCTCATGGGACGGTGCAAAAACAACAGTACAGAACCATGTACGATGAAAGAGTCTTGTCGAGGCCCTATGCTCCCGAGAGGAGTGAACAAGGGGGAAAAAATTAAGTATAATTATAAATAATTACTCCTTACAGGAATAAGGAACATGACAGCTAGGCTATCGCCCTGCTTTATAGCGATTCATTGTGCATAATGGTCGACGACTAGAAGTAAATCCGGAAAAAACTGATCTGATACTTTTTAGCAGGCAACATAAGACTCCTGTTCTTAAACAAATATCACTAGATGGAAAACTTCTTAGTGTTACTAAGAGATATAAATACATATCTAGGTCTTGTGCTGGATAGGAAGCTCAGAAAGCACAGACAGAAAGCGCAAAGCGATGACGGCGTTGTACTCCTGCAAAAAGCAAATTGGGAGAAAATGGGGGATGAAACCTAGACTCATACATTGGCTCTATACAGCGGTAGTTATTCCAATTCTCTAATATGTAAGTACGAGTACTTTAGTGAGGTGAAATGCCCTTCAGAAAAGTCTGAATATAAAATATATATATGTACCACAAATGGAGGGGACTTACAGTTTCAAGCCGACTCCGAATGGTAGATATTTTTAATGACGAGCTTTTTCATGGCAGAAATACTCTCGTAGGTTTGCCATTGCCTGCTGAGGGGCGACCGCTATTAGAAAATTTGTTTTTTTTATTTTGGTCTTTCACCGAGGTTCGAACTTACGTTCTCTCCGAATTCCGAATGGTAGTCACGTACCAATCTGCGGATCTCCTTTAGTTTTCGGCTCACTGACTGTTGCAGTGTTTTTGAGGCTGAACTGATGGCAATAATTCAGTGTGATGATATACTGGAAAATGATAGCTACATGTAAAAATAAATACAATTCGGCACCTGATTATTTCTTTCTGTTCCCGAATATCAAAAATAAAAAGCGTGATCAGCGTTTTTTAATGTCTGAACAGCTCGTTTTAGAGGTACCTTCTGCTCAAATATGAACGAGATGTTATCAATAAAGCGGTCCGCGGATGACATATGGCAAAAATAAATTTTTTGTTTTTTGGTAGGACTGTTATAAGCTTACATGGCAAATTTCAGTGATATGTCACATAGTTTGTTTTCTGTGCTACTGTAAACAAGTCAAGCTCGAGTGTGTTCTTCGAATTTAACGATGGAAATTCAAGTTGAACAAAAAATTTGTTTGAAATTTTGTTATTCCAACAAAATTTCGGCTTCAGACGCCTTAAAAATGTTGCAGACAACCTATGGGGACTCTGCTCTATCACGTGCACGTGTTTTCCAGTGGTACAAATCGTTCAAAGAGGGCCGTACATCGGTTGAAAACTTGCCTCATGAACGTCGTCCAGCAACATCAGTAAACGACGAAAACATCGGAAAAGTAAAGGAAATTGTGCTTGAAAATCGCACAAATCGCAAAATCGGTTAACGCTGAATATTATTTAGACGTTTTAAAGTGTTTGCGCGAGAACATTCGTCTTAAAAGGAAGGAATTGTGGGACAACAAATCATGGTTCTTGCATCACGATAATGCACCAGCTCACACATCACGTCTTGTTCGCGATTATTTGAACAAAAATAATGTTAATATCGTTCCGCAATCACCGTATTCGCCTGATATGGCTCCATGTGACTTTTTCCTGTTTCCCAAGCTCAAGTTGCCGCTCCGTGGAAAACATTTTGAGACAATTGAAGTCATAAAAGAGAATTCGAAGAACACACTCTAGCTTGACTTGTTTACAGTAGCACAGAAAACAAACTATGTGACATATCACGCTGAAATTTGCCATGTAAGCTTATAACAGTCCTACCAAAAAACAAAAAATTTATTTTTGCCATATGTCATCCGCGGACCGTTTTATTGATAACGTCTCGTTCATATTTGAGCAAAAGGTATATCCCCTTCTGAGTGTCAAAAGTGCTTTGAAAATAGGTTCAATCGAATGCAGAAGTGTATTGACTTCCGAGGAGAATATTTTTAGAATGAATAAAGCCATTTTCATTATTATTTTACTGCTTATTAAATTTTAGTACAATAAAGTGCAAGTATAAAGTTGCTTGAAAATCTCGTTGATTTTTTATACATTTTTTTCCTTGGCATTTTTGTTTATATGAAGGATATGCGCCACAATGTCAGAGAAAAAAATTATAAAAAATCAACGGAATTTTTCTAACTCAAAATAATGTAAATAGAAAAAAGAAAAAAGAAAAGTAGTCAAAACGTTGAGGTACTATCGTTTCGTCGCAGGGTTGAGGTATGTTTAAAAAATAAAGTGAGTGCGAGTTCGGCAATTTTCTGTTATCGAAATAATAGATTAAAGAAGTTGTATACAATTTTGTGTAAAAAGTGGAATTAAGTGCTCAAAAACACTCGAAATGTTGACAGTGGCATGCAGTGAGAGTACTCTGAGTCAAAAAAATGTTTACAAGTGGTACAAGCTTTTCACAGAAGGTCAGATATGAATGACGACGCTCGCTCTGGACGTCCCAGCACATCAACAACCGATAAAAATGTTGAGAAAGTGAAGAAAATTGTTATGTAGAATCGTCGAATCACAATTAGAGAAGTTGCTGAGGATGTCGGCATAACGGTTGGCTCATACCATGCAATCTTTTCGGAAATTTGAACATGAAGCTATGGCAGCGAAAGGCGTTTTGAAATTGCTGAATTTTTACCAAAAACAACGTCGCATGGCCATCGCTTAGGAGTTGTTGGATGACGTCTACGACGATCCAGATTTGCTTAAAAGTGTCATAACTGATAACGAATCATTGGTATATGGTTATGACATCGAAACCAAAGCACAATCGTTCCAATGGAAGAGTCCAGGAGAGCCAAGACCAAAAAAAAGCACGCCAAGTTCGATCAAATGGTTTAGTGCATCAGGAGTTCTTACCACAAGGTCGTACGGTAAATAAGGAGTATTACATTGAAGTTATGCGCCGCTTGCGTGAAGCAATACGAAAAAACGCCCGAATTGTAAAAAAAATCATGGCTTTTGCATCATGATAATGCACCTGCTCACTCATCTTTGCTTGTGAGAGATTATTTGGCAAAAAAAAACACCGTTATCATGCGGCCGCCGTAGCCGAATGGGTTGGTGCGTGACTACCATTCGCAATTCACAGAGAGAACGTAGGTTCGAATCTCGGTGAAACACCAAAATTAAGAAAAACATTTTTGTAATAGCGGTCGCCCCTCGGCAGGCAATGTCAAACCTCCGAGTGTATTTCTGCCAAGGAAAATCTTCTCATAAAAATAACTGGCTTGAAACTGTAGGCCACTCCATTTGTAGAACAACATCAAGACGCACACCACAAATAGGAGGAGGAGCTCGGCCAAACACCCAAAAAGGGTGTACGCGCCAATTATACATATATGTATATATCATGCTTCAGCCAACGTATTCATCAGATTTGGCCCCTGCGACTTTTTCCTTTTCTCAAGATTGAAGAGACGCATAGAAGGACGGAGGTTTGGAGGATTGAGGAGATAAAAACCAAATCGCTGAGAGAGCTCAAGGACATACCAAAAATTGCATATCAGAACTGCTTCGAGGATTGGAAAACACGTGGCCTAACTGAATTATATCTGAGGGGAAATACTTTGAAGGAGATAAAGTAGCAATTGATGAATAAATAAATATTATTTGAGAAAAATGAGGATTCACCTTATTTTTTGAACACACCTCGTATATATACTATGTATACAAACACATGTGTGAATATGTCTTGAACAAATATTTACAGAAGTTTACATCCTTTTAACACGTTTCTGTTTTTCTGTGATTAAACGCTTATTAAGATAAGACCAAAAGTCATAAATGTCTTGAATCGATTGAATTGCATCCCTTTGTCTCCACTTCATATGTATTGTAAATTTATACATATGTATATGCATGTGTGCGCCTGCATGAACATTATGTTTGTAATTACGGTACATTATCAGTTAGACGCTCTACCGATCGCTACCTTTTCTTTGAGCTTGCAATTTATCTACCTGCAAAGGCCAATCAGAAATCCTGCAAACGTTCCTTTTTATCCTTTATGAGTATTTATTTGTGCCTGATTGTCCTTTGGCCGCTTGTCGTTAGCCGCTCGTGTTTTTCATTTAAAATGTGACAATAAATTCACGTAAATGTGACAATTAGGTGCCATAATGAGTTTTTCATAATGGGCTTAGGCGACAATTTTGTGACTCTATTGATTGGACACACGAGCACACAGACAGCTAACGGATATGCTTTGAGGATTGCGCGATGTTTTGATTTTGGAATGCGCTAAAATGTTAGTTTTGTCGTACGGCTGCATTAATGCCAATTGAGAAGAGGAAAATATGGCAAGTGTCGTGATAAATTAGACTTAATTGAGAATTATCCACTACGCCGATCGGTTCTTGGAAATTTGTGCCAGTGATAGGGTTTTATATATGGATATAGTGAAGTTAATAGTTAAAATTAAAAAGAATGTTGCAAAGCAGTTTTTCTAAAGGAAATCGATACAAAATTAAAAATATGTCAATAAGCAGTTTAAGAATTTTCAATTAAACTTCAGTCATTAAAAATGAGGAAGTATCTAAATGTGTTCGTAAATGCTTTAAATCAAAATTATACAAAAACTAAAAACAAAATCTACAAAATTTCCTACAAATTTTATTCGGTTTAAAAAAAAATCGAACATTTTTTTAGAGTTGTTTTTAGTATGCAGCAGCTTTCGTATTTTCTCCTAAGAATAGAAATTTTCTATATAGAAAAATGCCTGCAAAACTGCCTGCGTTCTACCTCATAATTTCTAAATTGTTAATAAAAGGTGGAATAAAATTAATCACTCTATCGCAAGATTTACAATTTTACCAAATGGCGTCGTACGTCAATCGTATTTGACACATGTGAACTAGACAGCCGAAGTATACAAACAGGCAAGGAATCGAAGACGTAAAGGTTAAAATAAGAATTCCATCATTCAAAATCTTTTTGTTTTTTTTTAAGTTTTTCAAAGACTAATTGGGTGCTTGTAATATTAGAATTGCACTACATTACAGGTATAAGAAAATTCAATCAGCCTCAAAGAAATTGAAAAAATTCTAAATATGTAATCTGGTTTAAAATTTTTAAATTATTATGAACTTAAAATTTTAATTCAATTTCTTTTCCTGTCTTTTCCGCTCTTCGCTGGTTTATCATAATTACTTAATTTCACTAAAATATGTAAAATATTTCGACTTATAATTAAGGAATATAGCCTGAATTTATCTAGCAGACTTGTGCGAAGAAGCCTCTATGGAAATATATTAAATGGGCGTGACAGAAGAAAAAGCCGCTGTTGTCGAAAAAAAATCAATGCGCATTTATCCTTAGCAAAGACGTAAAATTCTGGAAAATAATACTTTTTACGGACAAAACTAAAACTAATATGATCGGTCCTGATGGCTAGAATTTTGTTCATCGTAAAAAAACCAAGAGCTCAATCCCCGGGACACAACAAAGACCGATGGGGTCATATTTCTTCAAGTCCATGCCACTAAACTGGTTATTCATGCATGTCAACGACCCCAAGCATAACACATGGGCCTAACAAAGACAACACATTTTTTTTTATTCAAATCCTAACATTTCAATACCACTTTTGTAGAACGATTTATATTTTGCCTCAGTTTCAGCGATAACCTCTTTATTTAAGGGGTCCCGGTGATCTAGAGCGTGAAAATTTAGGGTATTTTCAGGAATTTTTTTTATAATAAAAAAATGAAAAACGCTATTTAAATTGTTTAGGCTTTTTATTAAACTTCTTTCACATATAAAACTAACATCAGCCTCATCTGGGTTCCTGGTCATAGCGACATTGCTGGAAACTGTGAGGCGGACGAACTGGCCAGACAAGGGACATGCGAGGTGATTTCCCCGCGAAGGGAGAGAATTGGGATCCCCCTGACTACCTGCGGTCTGCTCCTGGAAAGATGGGCATCGCACCAACTCAGCGAGCGCTGGGCAGGTACACGAACGTGTAAGGTCGCGAAATCCTTCTGGCCACGTGTGGACCGCAGGCGCTCGGGCGAGCTTCTGAGGCTGACAAAATATCAGCTCTCTAATCTCGTGGGTTTTCTCACAGGACACAATGCACGAGGAATGCATGCTGTGAGACTTGGAATCATCTCGAGCCCCTTTTGCGCTGGATGTATGGAGGATGAGGTGGAATCATCTCAGCACCTTCTCCTCAGCTGCCCTGCTCTGGCGGGGCTAAGATCTAGGCATCTTGGCTCCTACTTCTTTGTCACGCCTGCTGATATAGCTGGCGTTGACATTAAAAATCTGATGAATTTCATCAGCAGCATAAAGCGGTTGTCGCTAACATAGTCATCGTTCGTAATCGAAATCCGCACGCCCCCAAACTATCCCAGCACCACCTCTCCCCGCCCTCTCCCTGTATCCCATCGGTCTTTCTCTCCCGCCTCACCCCTCCATAATGGCATCACAAAGGACGAACCCTTCTTCGTCCAAGTGTGCCCATTCCCTGGGCAACCATATCAACCTAACCTAACCTAACATATAAAACTAATTTGTTTTTGCTTTTCATTTAAATAGTTTAAAAAATGGCGCTTAAGTTGACCCTCCCGAAAAATTGGACCTGGACGGTCTTGTCCATTTTGGCTCTTCTATTTATCTGAAACACAAAAACCAAAAAAATTATGAATCAGTAATGACTGTAGCTATATCCCTATGTACTAGAATAAAAAAAATTTACAAAATGGCACGGTTTTGAATTTGACACTTTAAAAATCGGGTTTTTTCAGTTTTTTTAATCCAGAAAAATACGAAATAATAATTTGATTCTAGTGTGGGCGTTAACCATTGATGTTGTGAACAACAGACGATTTGGTTGAATAGTTTTTTTTTTGACAGCACTAGGCCGAAAAAAGTCCTTTCGAGATAAATGAGTTTAAAGTTTGAGGGACATGACCGCTCTCTACCTAGGTAATGGGCTGTAGAAGCTATAATATGGAGAATTTCTGCATGAAAATTTCACAGTTATTCCTAAGATTCTATACTTTCGAAATATAGAAAAAACAAAAGATCGATTTTTTCAAATTTCTAGACCCCCGGGTCCCCTTAAGCGCAATTTCTTGCCGGCGAGCATTTTTTAGGTCTGCGAACAGCCAGTACTTGCTGGGAGCCAAATCTGGAAAATATGGTGAATCTGGAAGCAATTTAAAGTTCAATTCATGTAGTTTTGCCATTGTTTTAACTGACTTGTGATACGGTGGGTTGTCTCGATCGATGAAACAAAACAGTAAGCAAATACGGCACCCACTTTGAACAGAACTTTCTCATAGTTAAATGCAATACACATGCAATATACAGCCAACACGCCCGTTTGATTTCTTTAGGACTTCACTTTTCTATCATTCAAAATGATTTTGTGGAATTTTTTAATGCTTTCTGGTGTTACCGCCTCATTTGGACGTCCACTGCTTTGTGCATCATCGGTGTCTCAAGGACCACGTTTAAAGTCAGCAAACCATCGTTTTATTGTTGTTTCTGATAAAGCGGAGTCCCCATAACACTTTTCAAGCTATTGATTCTTTTGAACGTTATTTTTTCCATCAAGAACAGTGTAAAATTAAAACACGAAATTATTTTTGATTTATTGTTTTGAAAATAACAAAAGTAGCGCCACTCTTAACAGAATAACTCACGAACTCATGTATAGAGTATCATGAAATTTTAAAAGCTGTTTTTTTAAGGCTAGTACTAACTGAAAAAGAGGTGCCCGGCACTTTTCAGCCCATGTATTACAGCAAAAACGGTGAAAAACTTGTTTTCCAAAAAAAAAATGCATTGCACAAAGCGCCGACCTTAACCCCATTGAACATTTGTGGAACGATATTAAGATTAACGTTGGGCGAGGTGTACAGAAAGCATGGAACTCTATTATTTTGGAGAGATGTCAAAATTTAATGGACTCTCAACAAAATACTAATGAGGTAAGTAATTAAATAAACAAATTTAATCAATTTGGAATAAATTTTTGTTTGTTGCAGATCAGTGAAAGTGCACGATTTCAGTGCCCAGTTAAAAATGTGATAAATTCCGATTTTTCTAAAAATAATCATCATGATTTGTTATTGTGGGGAAGTGCGATATTTCTCTGTTCATAGTTGTAAATGGTTATTAGCAAAATCGATGCGCTTTCGTTTGTGTGTCTTTCTTTGAGCGATACTATCATGGTATCCAGTTCACGTAAATCGTTTCAAGCAGTTTCCGCACAAATACTTTTTAAATGTTTGGTTTACGCTTTTAACGATTTTTGATTATGCCATTCGAGGTTAGCCTCGCCAAATTGATTACGTTGTGTTCTTTTTGGATCGATAAAGTTCCTGTGTGTCTTGTTCCGATACACTAATTCATTTTTCTTTGGTTTCCACTTCTTAAATTATTACGACTTTAAAACAAAAAAGTGCAACTGAGTTCGTTAGCTGGTCAATTATAATAACAAAAAATGAAAAATGTGCAAACATGAGAAAAATTTCTAATAAAATTATGGAATACAATGAAGAAACAAAGTGAACGCAAAGTTTTTAGCTTTGGAATTCAGGTACATTTTGCAGCAATTAGATAAGTTAGTGTTTCTAATCAACTTAAATATTTGTAAGGTGAACGCAGACTTTATGGGCTACAGGATAAGATCAGATTTATCCGAACTTGGATATTTCTACAACTTCCATACTTCACGCATTATAAAGGCTGATAAGTTTCAAGGACCGGTGTTGATTTTGAAAAAAATACAATTTTTTTAGGAAATTATCATCATTTCTCTTTATTATGATAATATTGGTATACTCAATTACGCATGGAACAAACTATCGGCCAAATGGCCGCCGCGGCCTCGGCGGCACACCTCCATCCGATGGTCCAAATTTTCGATCACGCTGAGGCATAATTGGGGTTCTATGCCGTTAATGTGCCGAATTATCTCATCCTTTAGCTCTTGAATTGTTGCTGCTTATCGACGTACACCTTTTCGTTCAAATAACCCCAAAAAAGAAATCCAACGGTGTCGTCGACGCTTAGGTGTCGTTCACATTCAACATCGGCCCTTGAAATTTAACCACCCTTTATATAAACAAATTCAAAACACGCTCCATTCCAGACAGAATGTCTACCAAATTTGCACACAAAAATACCCACCTGTTGGTATAGACGAATTTCACCCAGCTAATATTGCGAAACATCCTCACACACTCCCATCCTTTAGAATAGCAAATATGCATTACATATACATACAGATATACAATAATTGCACATAATTAGGGAGTATTACATGCTAAACATACTTAAAATCAATTCTCACAGTCTTACTAATTATGATTCTCTTGCTGAGTATAAACAATACGGTTAACCATAAAATGAGAAGTTCTGCGAAAAATATTACCCACAAAAAGTGCAAGTGAATTGAAAAGAAAAAAGAAAATAATGCAAAACAAAGAGTGTCAAAAACTAAGTCATTCCATTATTTTAAAGAAAAACCATTTAAGTACTTTCCTATTGGATAATTCAACTCCAAATGGAACCTATTTTTTTTGCCTTGAGAGGATTATCATCAAAAATTCGTGAACAATCGAAGTTACTTCGGCATTTGAATAGGAGAATAAATTGAATGTGCAAGTAAAAAATCACAAAATTCACACATATTAACTACTTACGGAATATCATACATGCATAAGTACACAAATATATGTACTATGTAACTGTCGCCCTCAAGAGAGCAATGGTACGTGTACATACATAGGTTTTGTGCATACCAACAGCAGTCGACTAACCAGCCTGCTTGTCTGGCTATTGTTGCTATTGTGACTTGAAAGATTTTTCACATAATCAGCTGTGTAACACGCATGTGTAGCAGCAACAACAGTATGCCTGAACTTTTTCCTCCAAATAACTAGCAGAATATTAGAACATTGCATCACAATGCAGCTCTTGCAGCTCTCCGCATCTATGGCCCTCTGACAAATGTGAGGAGAAAAAATGAGGGGCGTAGGTGTGTCGGCGATCTTTGCCAAACCCTGTAATTAGCTGTACGCAATTCTTTGATGTAAGCCTCTCACCTGACAGTCGCTCACACCTACCCACGACTAAACATATGTGTGTATGTATGTATGAGTATGCATGCCATTATTTTCACCTTAATCACACTGTTTCGTAGCCAAATTTCAAGGGAATTTTTCGCACAAGTGTTGCACAATAGTCAAGGATACATAAGTACATACATACTTCTTACTAAGGAGTAGATATACTCGTATGAGAATTTAATGAAAATTTTTTACTTCTAGACTTGCGGTCGCGTGGCATTTTTGACATCTGCAATCGATCAAGCATCAAAACCTAGATGCGTACATATGTATGTACATATGTGTATATGTGCGCTATTGTTTTGTCTTTCGCGCCTTTCGTACCCATTTTATTCGATTATATTCTATTGTCATGTGAAATCGTGTGAAACGCAACATCATTTGTTAACTTTAGTTCTGGTCTACTTATTTCAATTTCAAGTAAAACGGCGGTAGAATTGATTTGATGTATCTATGTAGTAGGTGAGGTAGTGCATATATATTCAGACACATACATGTACATATGAGCTAAATAAATAAGTATATATGTGTAAATATCGAAAAATTGGTTATTGATAATTCGGTAAACATAATCTTCTGAACAGATATATGTATGTACGAGCTTCGGATTCATTTCCACGCACACAAATAGTAAAAATATTTTTCCAAAGAATTTTTCAAGTTTTTTTTTAATCGGCGGCAGTATTCAATTGTTAGCCGGTATCTTAAAATGTTTAATTATATAGGATTGATGAATGTGGTCATCGGTGGACCGTATATTATATCTATACAAGTATATCCAACTCTTTTTCAACAGGGTAGAATGTTCCTGGATACTTTAAAAAAATATCGTCAAAAAAATACATGTGCCATATATACTTATTCAGTCTAAGATTTTCTAATATTCCAGATTACGAATAGCACAAAGTAGCATAAGCTAATTGCATGTAATAATTTCAAAGACTATAACGCGGAATTGAAGGGATTAAAAAGCGTTAAATTACGAATAGATTGAGCGATGTAGCATTCGAAGAATATTTAGTTCTCATATTATTCGCAGAGAACGGAAGTAAGTTACGAAGAGGACGTTGGGGACCATTAAATTTTATTTCTTCCAAGATGTACGGACAATCAATTGCACTATCCCTGATTTTCTACAGGGTCCGGCGCTCGAAGTGTAACCAACTTCAGACCGCTCTGTTAGTTGGCTAAATGACAGTCCAGAGCATTGTTTACAAGCCGAGAGTATTACATTTTGCCGAGAGTAAACGCTAAAAAGGAAATTAGTAATGAATTTCGCTCGAGAGCTCGAGCACTTTAAAGTAAATGAGTTTTTGTATATCGAACCATTGCTCGCATTGGCAGCATCGCAAAACGTCATGGAGGTGGTCATCAAAATACTGCAACATCGCGTGAAATGGTTCAAAAAGTGAAGAAACGACTTGAGCGAAATCCCCGCCAATTAAATGTCGAAAAAACTGAAAATATCTGACCGTAGCATCCACCGCATACTCAAAAATTACCTCAAAGTCAAGCTTTACAAGATCCAAAAGGCGCATGATCTCTCGCCAAAGCAGCAACAAGTCAGACTTTAGAGAGCGAACGAGTTTCTTCGCTTGGTCGAAAGCGGGCAATTTTCGAACACTGTGTTTTTTGACGAGAAAATTTTTCAAATTGAGCAATTCGTAAACTCCTAAAACGATAGGGTTTATTTGACCGACCATTCACACGAGAATTTGAGTCAACGATTGGCCACCAGGAGTCAGCACCTGCGACAGGTAATGCTTTTGGCCGCTGTAACCGCAGATGGGCGCTCTCCAATCGTTTTCATCGAGTCAGGCGACAAGATAAATGCGAATTATTATTGGGAAAGTATTCTGGAGGTTGCTTTGAAGCCATGGGCAGACAAACATTTCGGTGGCAGACTATGGACGTTTTAACAGGACTCGGCACCGTCTCACAAAGCTTGAGTGAACCAAGAATGGTTAAAAAATAACGTTCCGAATTTCATAACGTCCACACAATGGCTCTCTAATTCACCAGACGCGAATCCGATGGATTATTCTCTTTAGGCCATTTTGGAGAGCAAGGTCCGAACTAAAATATTCACCAGTCTCGAGGTGCTGAAAAAAGCCATTGCCCACGAGTGGGCGAAAATACCTGCAAGCCACATTCGGGCAGCTTGCAAGTCGTTTCTGGACCGTCTCAAGGCCATAGTGAAGGCAAAAGGTGGTCATATCGAGTAAAGGTAAATTGATTCTTAATTTTGCATTATTTACACACATTTTTTACTTTGAATTGAATAAAAGTAATTTTCGGAACTAAATTTATGGCCTTTTCAATTCATTACACTTCGAGAGCTGGACCATGTATAAGGTGGCACAAAATTAATCACCCTATCCCAAGATTTATAATTTTTGCAAATGGCGTCATACATCAATCGTTTTTCATACTACTACAAGTAGACAGCTGAAGTATGCAAACAGGCAATCAATTTTTTCCTTTTTTGGAGAGATCCAATAAATTTCCATTCGGCCGCTCCGATTGACCCGTTGACCTTGCCAAATGGATCACTTGCATACAGGCATATAAGTGGTATTTACATAAACTGACTAGCGTACAACACAAATGCATGACACATAAAATAATACACATAAGACGATTTTGACACTATAATTTGCAAACACAAAAGCCACAAAAATTCAAAAGAAATTGAAAGTATGAGGACCAAACCGAAGTACTCGCATAGTATTGAATATTTTCACAAGCCACAAATTGCTGGCAAAGAAATCGAAACGATCGATACAATTGCAAAGAGGTAGCACTTAAAGGCCTATTACAAATTAAAAGCAACAAGAAATTCATTACAAAGGACTCAACAACAATGAATTTGCGGAAGCAACATTACAAGAATAATAACAGGCAATAGGTATGAAATAAATGTATACGCACACTCATACATAAGCACACAAAATTTATGCTGCCGTAGCGAAACAATTAAACGTTTTGACCGCAAGCCAATTAGGGCTGGTTCGTGCAACAACAATATACAAGAAGAGAAAAGCGATCAGTAAATGAGAACGAAAAAAAGGAAAAGAGTCAAAGAGAGCACAGCGTTAAATGGATCAGAAATGCTGATAAATATTGTTTTTTTACGGTCAGATGAGGGCAGGTATGAAGGCGCAGAGAATCCAAATTTCAGCCAATCAAATTCTTGTCGTTCCTTTTGCATCCTTCGGCTTAAGGCTTTTCCTCAATGCTGCATAAATAGCGGGCGCAGCTAGCGAGCGCCACACAGTTCTAATTCGCTACTGAGGTATGCAGTTTGGAGCATTCAAATTAAATTAAAAACGAAAATGTTGACCAGTGAATATTGCAACTCCGATTTCTCGTATTACCCCGCTACATTGCACGAATATGAGGACCAATCTGAACGAAGTGAATATAACCCAATAAAGATTAGTGAAAATATGGAAGAGTTTGCGGCTTTGTACGGCTTGGAATTCAGCAGCAGTAGTCCCTCGTTGTCATCGTCGTCATCTATAGAAAGTCAACCGGATGTAGCGGATTGCAATTTCGATGAGAATTTTGCAAACACCTACGATTTTGATTACACAATTGAAAGTACGCAACGTATCACTGGCATCAGCGAAAATTCTAAATTCCGTTCAATTCCAAAATTGCAAAATTCACTGAAGTGCAATCAACCGCTCAGCAGCAACGATTCTTGCACACCAACAACGGCGGAAAAGTGGAACAATCGAAACGTACAGTGCAGGACGATGCACAGAATTGGTCTCCTGTCGCATAAGCCACCAACTCAGCACCATTTCCATAAAATGTCTGCCATGTCAGCGAATACACCCAGCTGTGCCACGCAGAAGGTCCTGCGAAAGCGCCGACTTGCCGCTAATGCACGCGAACGGCGCCGCATGAATAGTTTGAATGACGCTTTTGATAAGCTGCGCGATGTAGTGCCATCACTGGGCAATGATCGTCGCCTTTCGAAATTTGAAACGCTGCAAATGGCTCAAGCCTACATTGGGGATTTGGTTAAGCTGCTGACGCGTGATTATTAAATTTTATTTTAATTATTTTAAGAGAGTGGGAGAGAGAGAAAGATTTTTTTAAATAATATTGTAAATGTGTACATAAGTATGTAAATTAGATTTTAGATATTTATTTATCTTACGAATTAAAAAGCTTCGCAAATGATTATTATAAACGAGACTACGTGATTGAATAAGAGTTTTTTGAAATTAAATTTGTGTTTTTAAATAACATGAATTTTTCAGTGAAAGCTAAGTTAATTAACTTAAAAAAAATTTTTTTTGGCACATTGAACATTAATTTTGTATAAAAATATAGTTATACCACAACCGCATTTAGGGGTTAGAAGTAGTCAGAGGCCCGAAAAATTACGATTTTCAATAATTTTTTTTTGCTAGTCAATTGCTTTATTTTACAAAAATAAAAACATAGCATTAACTTGACTTTAGCAAAATTAAAAAAAAAAATTAATAATGGTAAAAGTTATCGCTGTTTGCGTGAAGCCGGTTTCTCCAGAAGTCCCTTGCGGTGATCATCACAAGCCTTTGGAGATTCATCTAAAATCAATCGGACAAGAGAAATAAGTTTTATTAATAGATAATCTTGAACCTGATCGAAGCTTGTTTTTCTAAATTAACAATATGGCGGCCTCAGGAAATATTTTTCAGATTTTCGAGAAAAAAAACCGACAATTAATTGTTTAAAAAAATTGAAGTTTTTGAAAAATTAAAAAAAATCCTTCGATCAGGCACGAGTTTTTATGTTTTTCAAAAGCAGTATACATTTTATTGAAATCTACCAAGCGGTTTTTAAGTTACAGTGATCACCATTACATAAAAGTGCAGTGCAACGACTACAGGCGTACTGACAACAAAAAAATATGTTTCAGCACTTGTACTACCTAGAAGTTGTAAATATATATAGTAGGGTATATATAGGGAATATATATATTTAGGTGTATTTATATACACATCAAAATGGACATTCATAACAATAAAACCCGAGAAGTCGGTTGCTTGCAGCTGCTGCTAGCTACTTGTTCTCCAACGCTCCGGAGCGCCCGAGCGCCCTTTGTTAACCCTTTCGGGAGGAGAGCCGCCCAAACATCAAAATGAAAACTAAATGAAATGGATGCCGGCAAAGAAAATAAGTCTTTAAACATAATTCTAATAAAATATTTGTTAAATATTATTAATTAGGGATTCATTTTACAGAAAAAAACGTGTGTCCATAAACGCTTTGTCGTCCTTTTACTCATTATAAAACGAAATATAGAATTTCCTATGTGTATTACTCCCATAATTTTTTGCAACCTCAGTAAACGTCGCATACGGATTTATTCCAACTGTTTATTATTAGCAGCCAATTGCGCAATTAAATTAGCTATTCCTTCTCCTTGTATTTTCTTCATATCAATAATAACAAAAGAAACCAAAAACACCGAAGTATTCCACCAAAATAATGTCTATGAAGAAAAACCTCTCAAAGCAGTACTGACAGCTGATTGTAGATTTTGCAGGTAATCTGCCATATGTGAACGGGTTGATTAATTTGGTGGATTTATAGGTGATTAATCATTAATGCATATGTGAACGTATTATTAGCGATCTAGAGATGATACGTTAGATAGTGACAGTTCTGATGAATCTGATAAGACGGAAGATGACGGCATTACTTCGTCAAGTGGAAGTGAAATCCGTGCAATAAGGAGTTCACTCAGGCATTTCAACATTAGCAGTGATAGCAGTTTGTTTATAATTATTTTTTGGTTTGACGAAAAAATGTTTCTTATATTAAATAAAACCTTAGTTTTAATAACGTTTAGCGTATTTATTTTCTTTACTGCGCACTCCAATACCTCTCGTCCTCAGCGACGCTCGCCCATCCAGCGGCTCCGGCCCTAAGGGCAAAGTATTTGTTGGATTCACTTTAAATTTTCACAAAATATTTTTAAGATAGTAAACTTTAAGAAAATGCAAAAAAAGATCAAATTTTTTGAAAATTCTGACTACCCGTAACCCCTTATTCTATACAACGCTTAAATGATTGAAGGGAAGAAAATGTAGAGATCGACAGCAGAAAAATTATTAATATGCAAATGAAATTTCCAACAATTTCAACTTGCACTTTTTTACACAAGAATTAAATAAGCTAAACAATTGCATATCAGAAAAATATTTAAAAATGTTACTTAGCATTTTGCTTTTTCTGATTCTGATGGAAAACAGAAAAATTTGATACAAAGTTTACGAAGAAAATGAAGCATGAAAAACATCACTGACCGTCGTCTATACATAAGCACATTATACCGAAAATGAAACAGAATTTTCCGATAACGTGTCGTAGATACTACAAGGTGGCGCAAATCTAATCATCGTATTGGAAGATTTTTAAATTTGCAGTCATATTTGACATTTGTAAACTAGCGCGTAAAGGTCAAAATAGAGATTTCCACCATCAAAACATTTTTTATCTCATCTTTACAAACAAAAAGTTCTTCTACGACATAGGTCTGAATTTTGAGGCTACATAATTTGAATTTATGGAATATGTTTGGTTTGACACGAATTTTCAAGACTCTTGGGATTTTTCAAATAATGTTTTCCTTTGAAAATAAGTATCATATTAGGGGGCTTATTGGTATAAGGAATTCGTTTCCGATATTAATTTTTATTAAAGGAATCAAATTTTGACATTTAAAATTGTTTTCAAATTTTCACTTCTCTTTTGAACACACTTTTTTTATTTGCCTTTCTTATTCGTTTATACAAGGTGAACTCGATAGCGCCATCTTTTTAATGATTTAGTGCATTGGAAGTTATATCCATAGCTGACCTCCAGGAAAGTTTGGTAACATTCGGTTCAGTGGAAGCGAAGTTATTGCGTCTAAAGTGTCAGTATGTTTGTGTCGTCGGTACAAAAATGGGTTTCGAACAAAGAGATATTAGATCAAATTTTGTTTAAAAATAGGTAAAACGTTTACCGAAACATTTGAATTGATGAAAAAAGTTTTTGGCGATGATTGTCTATCTCGTGCCAGAGTTCATGAGACGGTTGTGAGGACATAAATGACAATGAACATATGAGCCGCCCAAAATTAATAATCACCGAAAACTCCATCGAAATTGTTCGTAAATTTATCAAAAATAAACCGAAATCATCGATATCGATTTATCGCATTTGGGCTTACGAAAGGGCTGTGCACGTTTCATTTCACACAAGTTAGCTGAGGATCAAAAATTGCTCAGAATTCAACATTCGAAAGACCTTATTAAAGAGGCGAGAAAAAACGAGAACTTCTTTACAACATTGTAACTGGTGATGAAACGTGGTGTTTCCAATCTGAACCTGAAACTAAGCGTCAAAGTGCCGAATAGAACGCCCTAGACAAGCCACCTCCCAAAAAATCGCGTTTGGAGAATGCGTCTTTTTATCTTGGCGTTTTGAATTTGCCCTGAATACCGCGAAGGAGAAAGCTGGCGCTATTTAACCATCAATCCCTCACCGTATTCGCCTGATATGGCTCCCTGAGACCTATTCTACTATTTGGAAAATTCCGCAGAGGCCATCCAAAGGCTTGTACCGGCAACCTGAAGGACATTCCGGTCAATGACCTGAAACACATTCGAAAAGCTTTTAGATCGCGCAAAACAGTGTATTGAGGACAGAGGGTACTATTTTAAAACAAAAACTCGAAGTTATCAGAATATAGCTCCTGTTGTTTCTATTTTAGCTCAGTCTTGTTTATTTTGGACTTCACCTTGTATACCCAATAAACATTAGGTTTAGGTTAATCATTCGAAAATGATTGGAAAACAAATCTCGTGAAACAAAATGAAAAATCGTGAGTCTTTGCGAACACGCAAACGACGTTATCATAGAAAATGACTTTGCATGTTATTAGTCCATAAAATACCAATAATACTTAACTTGTTGTATTTTATTTTTATTTCAAAAAATTTGAAAGGCGTTACAATTTGGTGTTTTAGAATTGATATTCGGTATTTTCGTTATCCCTTTCATTGTCATTAGAAGTTTTAAACATTTTAGAACGTTCAATATATTCAGATGTCAGATACTCGTAAATAGACTTAAGTTGGTCAATGTCAATGTCTTTCAGCGGAACGTAGTCTAAGAAATCAAGATATATGTAAGTCCAATAAATGGCATTTTTTGTATTTTGAAGCCAGTAAACTTTATAATGCTCACCGCGAGGACGTAAGATGGCTGTGCAAGTTTTTTCGATTTACTCTCAACCAATTTTCTTCTTTGAGCTCCATAACAGTTGGTGTAATTTTGAACGGCGGGACTTCAGTCATGATAAATTTTATACCGAATACATTTGGTTTTGTATTGCTCATAAACAATCGAGCTTATGATGCGCTTAGTACACAGTTTTTTCAAAATTCTCTTAACTTTATCTATTTGAATATTTTACGATTCCAGGTTATTCTTGAATTCATTAGATTTTAAAGACAATTTGCCATAAACCTTCGATAGTCATCGATAAAACTTTCGAATATTACCTTAAGTAACCCAGCACTTAATTACTTAACTTCACTGGGTTCTCCATCTTAAATATCCGAACAACTATCGACGTCTTTTTCAAAACTATCTCTGACGTCGTTCTTACAATGTGTACTATTATTTTTTATAGTTTCGCGATATTTTTTACATCGCTCGGTATGTGTAATTATTCACTTTTATTTCCCTTTTATTGCTTTCTTTCTTTCTCTATATTTTTTGACACACTCAGCGGCCGATAAGGCACATGAAGATTTTCCAGACTTTTCATGCAATTTTCTGACATGTGTAATCATCCAAATCGTAAGATACTAAACAAAAATAATATAAAATCTACATATCTGACAATTATGAGTATTTCCAACAATACATCCTTTGCTCTAACGCTCCATGTCTACACCGCGCGTTCTAACATCCAAATTCTACACATTCAAAAACTCGGAAGAGGAAATTCATAAAAATTCAAACTGTGCCAAAAATTCGCTATTCCATAGTAATCTCCCTTCTACAAAGTAGACAAATTCTATTTGCTAAATAATTTTTAGTTCACTCGTCGGTATACTTTGAATCACTTCTTTGAATTCGAGTGGAGGTCTCTACAGATTAGCCGACACACACTACAAGCTAGAGGATGAGCTTTGTTGACGCTTATCAGATACACGGGACTACGAATGGTATAAGGCTTTTGCAGAGGGCGGAGAAGTCGTGGAAGATTTGCCCCGACCTGGTCGCCCATCAACGTCTCCAACGGATGCAAACGTCAACGAAGTCAAGGAAATGATGCTGGAAAACCATCATTTAAGTTTGAAGGAGGTAGCTCGTGACCTTAGCGTGTCTCACGAATCAATTCGCAACATTTTACACCATCAATTGGGCATGAGACGCGTGGCTGCTCGACTCGTTCCAAGAGAGTTGAATTTCTTTCAAAAAATTCCTTGGAAAAAGGTGGCTGAAGACATGATTGAGCAAGTGAATTCGGATCCAACGTCTATCCAGCGCATCTAACAGGTGATGAAACGTGGGTATATGAGGTTTACATGCAAGCCAGTCAATAGGCGGCTGAATGGCGCTATCCACATGAGCCGAAACCCACAAAACCACGTCAAAGTCAGTCAAAAGTGAAAGTGATGCTACTCGTTTTCTTTGATTATCATGGTGTTGCGCACTCGGAATCTCGGAATTCGTTCTAAATGGTTCTACGGTAAATAAATAATATTATTTGGAAGTTATGCGATGTTTGAAAGATAATGTGCGTAGGAAACGGACCAATTTGTGAAAAGACAACTCATGGAGCTTGCACCATGATAACGCACCACCTCACAAGGCTCATATTGGGAACACATTTTCGACCAAAAACTCGTCAAATATCATCGAACAAACACCGTTTTCACCGGATTTAACCCCAAGGGACTTTTTCCTTTTCCCAAAACATAAACTGCCACTCAGCGGATGCCGCTTTGAGTCGATAGAGGCCATTAAGGAGAATTCGCTGAAGGAGCTGAAGAAGATCTCTTCAAACGCGTTTAAAAGGTGCTTTGATGACTGGACTAATCGTTGGCATATGTGTCCTGCTTCGAATGGAGCCTATTTTGAAGGCGACAGAATAAATTTTGATTATTAAACAATTATTTTGCGTTTTATTGAACAATTCCCGGTACTTTTTTGACAGAATGTACTTTGTTACTTGAAAATTGCAATTTGTTGTACTAAAATTCAATGGGCTATTAAACTATTACCCAGAAAAATTCCGAAAAATCTGGTTAAAAAGTTGAAATTTTAATTTTTTTTTTACAATTTGAAATTTTATACAAAAATAGATGTGTGTCTATAATTTCCCAACGGAGTGTGTATGAGAATAAATTGTAGGGGTATGAGTTAATAGTGGTTCCGGCTAGTATGTGTGCATGTATTTATATAAATAATTTTTCGAATCGAATTTTGAGTTGGAAAGTCACCATTCAAATTGACCACAGTTGCTTATAAGTAGTGCTTCGTTGGCAGCGAAGCTAGAAAACTAAAACTATGTCATTCGACAGTGAGTAAATATATCGCTCGATTGAATTGAAGTGGCGTTCCAGAAAAATACCTTTTTTTATATATGCAAAGTACAAAAATTCATGGCGGTATTTGCATATTAACAGCATTTCATTAGTAGGAAATGTGGCATAAGGATCAAAAGTAAATTGAAAACTTTGAATTCGTTTTTCTTGAATTTTTAATTTATTAAGTTGGAATGTGGTATGTTCTTCCAGCAAATGAGGAGCATAAGTGTCTCAAAAAATTTTTAAAATCATATTTCAAGGAGTCTCAAGCAGCACAAACTGACTTTCAAAATGTTACGACTCATCTACATATGGATATACTGTTTGATTTATGTATGTATGTGTGTGTGTACTCACATTGAAAGATCTAACAAGTATTTTGCCGCGCAGCTTCGTCAAATAGCGATTGAGTGCGTGGGCGTGGTAGACGCAGTCAAAACAGCGAGCGCGCATATCCTTCAAGTCAGCGGAAAAGGTCTAAAAAGGAAAAAGAAGTAAACCAAAAGATAAATGAGTAGCAAATTCCGACTTCCGATGTGTATAATGCAACAAATTAATACTTACGGCACAGCTAAAAAAGGACTACAGTTTGATTTTTTTCTACAACTTTGGTTAAGTGACCACACTCACTTACCTAAATTTATGAACACACACACGCATAAGTACATATGCATGTGTATATCAGAGGCAATAGCACTGCTTTAGCGGTTATAGGCGTTGTTTGAGGATATGAAAATTGATTCTAAACCACAGCTACCCCAGCGAGGTGTGGGCGTTTTCATTGTCATAGACAAATAGAGTGAACCAAATGTAACAAAGTGAAGGATTTGCTTATTATGAAGTCAAAGGTATAGCAAAACTACTAAAAAGTTGGTTGAAGGCAATAAAATACACAAAGTTTCATCTGTCCGAATAATTTTTAATATCACAATCTGTTTTCTATTTTTGAGATAATTCTTTTCAAAGATTTTTGTAACATTCGTTCATATATACACAGTGTGTATGTGCAATTACATACCTATACACAATTTTAATAAGTATAATACAAAAGTTTTTTACTAAATTTAATATGTGCGCATACATAGGTAATATTTAAAAATGTATTTCTTATTGCCGAAAACTTAAAATTACTTCTAATTATATTTACAATATTTTCAGTACTTTTGGGAGTATAAATACTTTAATTAATATCTACATGTTTGTAATAATTGCAATGCGCATCATTATCTTTAAATATTTACAAAGTTTTAAAATTACTCCATAATGTCCATCGCGCGCTTATGGCATATTTTGATTAATAAATTCGGTAGATTGGTCGGCGAAAACAAAATTAGCGCTTTCTTACGATATTCGATATTTAGGAAATAAAAAAAAGAGGAAAAATCATTGGTTCCTAAAAGTTTTTGGCAAATGCAAAATGTTATTCGAACGCTTTTAAATGCTTCATAAAAGTATCAAATGCTGAGGTTACCTTACAAAAAGCACTTCAAAATCCATTTTTTATCATTTCGGCTCCCATTTTCAAAGCAACCTTTTATTATTGCGTTCATGGAAAGAGCTTTTGTTATTCTGCTTATTCTATTTCGCTGTTCCAGTTTTTGTGAAATTTATTAGCCTTTTTTAAATTGAATTCTTCATTTTCAAAGACAGCATCAAAATTAGCATACCACTACTATCTGATTTTAATTAGGAAAATCGAAAAATGGGTTATTCACAATTTAGTTCTGAAATTATTAAAAAAAAACCCTTTGAATGTTTTATTTCTGTTTTTCATAATTTAATATATTTGAGCCTAAGTTATCCAAAAAGTAGTTTGTTTTTTGTTTTGTAAAAACTTTGTTATGCTATTTAAAAATAACAAAAAACACAAACAATTTAAGCCTAGAAAAACATAAAATAAGTCTTTATGTTTGTTTGCAATTATTTTATATAAATATTACCAAAAATTTAACTTTTCGATTTTCGTCTTGAAAATTCAATATTCCATTTCCATTGAACAGCTGGCTTGCACATTCTGAATTTTTGTTATGCATTTTTATAATAAATAAAAATTATTTTGTGCATAAAGTTAACAAAATATTTAATTCAAATAAGGAAAAATTTTATTTTTACACAAAAAAAAACAAAAATGTTTTAACTGGATTTTGCTTCGAAAAATGTCGTCGTGTTTCCGCTTAATCAACAAACAAAACCGAAAACAACAAATTTTTCTTTTTAAGCAAAATTTTTTCTTTAATATTCTTATAATTATATATAAATTTAATAATATAATTACCAGGAACAGAAAACAACAAAAAAGGTAATAAAATAATTTGTGCAAATTTTTCTTTTTAAGCAAACATTTTTTTTTTTAATTTAAACGAAATAATTACCAGGAACTAAGTATTCTGACTTTTGCCTTTTTTTCGTGCGAGAAAATTATTACTGTGGTGTATTCTTATGAATAAAAATAACTACAGAAAACAGCAAACAAAAAAAAAAAGACAACAAATTAGCTTGTGCAAATTTTTCTTTTTAAGCAAAAATCTATTTTTAATATTTATATAATTAAATACAAATTTAATAAAATAATTACCAGGAAGTAAGTTCTTTGATTTTAACTTTGAAGTCTCGCATTCTTTTTGTGCGAGAAAATTATTACTATGGTGTATTTTAATGAAAAAAAGACAACAAATCAGTTTGTGAAACTTTTTCTTTTTAAGCAAAACAAAGTTTAAATACTTAAATAAATAATTAAATAATAAAAAAAATTTATAAAATAATGACCAGGAAGTAAGTTCATTGATTTTAACTTTGAAAATATCTTATTATTGTGGCGGATTTTTATGAATAAAAAATAAAAACAACAAGACAAATTATTATTTGCTATAATTTTATGAATAATAAAAAAAACGCCAAATTAGTTTGTGCAAATTTTTCTTTTAAGCAAAAAAAACTTCAAATGTTAAATATAAATTTAATAAAATAATTACCAAGACCTATATTTATTGATTTTGCTTTGAAAAGTCTCGCGTTTTTTTTCGTGTAAGAAAAAACAACTAATTACATCAAATTCACTTTTTAGGCAAAAAAAACTTTAAATATTTAAATAATTACAATAAAATAAAATAATTATTAAGAACTAAGTTTTTGATTTTTGCTTTAAAAAATATCTTATTGTTGTGTTGTATTTTTTTGAATAGAAAAAGGCAACAAATTATGTTTTGGTGTATATTTATGAATAAAAAAAGGAATTTGTTGCATTTGTTGCAAATTTTTCTTTTTAAGCAAAACAAATTTTTAAATACTTTAATATTAAATTCAAATAAATTTACTAAAATAATTACTATTAACCAAGTATTTTAATTTTTGTTATGAAGTCTCGCTTTTTTTTCAAAATAATATAAAAAGCTGGAGTGTGGGTAGTTTCTCATGAGACAACTATTTTGGAGCTATCATCAGTCTTAAAAAAGAGGGTTAAAAAAACAGTTCATAAAATCAAAAGTTTTATTGAAAAATTGCAATCGTTATTGTTTCTGTTTTAAATTATTAAATTTCTGAAACCACTTGATGAAAAAAAAAAAAAACCAATGCTAAATCTTTAGTATAGTATTGCTTGTTGAGCCGTGCACATCTGTAAGCGTAAGCTGACCTAATTATTAATTTTTGGATAATTAATACAAAAAATCATTAAAAATCTTTCTTGCTAAAAAAAATTAAAACTCTATTTCAAGTCAGTTTCGGTTTATATTCAAGCTTCAGTTACTTGAATCAAATATGCATTAAATTAAAATTTTGCCGTCAAAAAATTGCATGAAAAAGTGCTTTCGTAAAATATTTCAGACTTTTTTGTATTATGAGTCTGCTATTTCGGCAAGTTAATAGAAAATGCAATTAAAATTATAAGATAATTAAAAAAAATAAAAAAAGAATTTTCTTAACAACCCGTGTTCCGTGAACCGCGTCAAGTTTCTTTCGTTACAGGGAAATTTAAGTCATTGTGCTTTTTTAAATTTGATATATAATCCTTTGAAAATGCCACGGGTCATTATGGTCGTCGGGTTAAAGACTATAAATGCTGATTTTTTGTGCATTTTCGTTGATAAACTGGAAAATAATTTTCAGCAATTTCATATAAAATGAATCCCTATTTTTGTAATTGGCATTTAAAATTTCATAAATTTTAAATTTTCATTTAAAAAAATAAAAAATATCTATTTTTAGTCAACTGCAAAGCGATGTTTTTTAAAAACCTCTTTAAAATATGCAAATTAGCTGACGAGGAAGACTGGATTTCAATTTTTTTTTTCAAACAAATGTTTTTAATAATAATTAAGAGATAAAATGAATTATTTTTTGTAGCAAAAAATGAGTGAAAGTAATTAAATGCTTAGTCTATGTATAAGCATTGTTTAGTTTTTTGTCAGTCGTTTTGTTTTTTAAATTTTTTTCTAAGAGTTTTTGTTTTTACTACCCGATTTTTGGACCAATTTCATTTTTATTAAAAACCTACAGTAATCGCCTTACTAAATAATTATGGATGCTACTGTTACAATTAATATTTTTTTTGCAACAGAAAATCCTGCAAAAACACTTTCAAATATTTTGCAAGCGAGTAATCAAAAACAAAAAAAAAAAAACAAATAATAATAATAAAAAAAAAAAATAAAAATTACATTATCCAATTAACTTTTATTTGAAAGACTTTATTACTTTTAATGAGCCTACAAGTCCTACACAACCACAAGCCTACAGCTCCTCACGGTTTCAGTATATGTTATGAATTTATGAATACTGAAGACGACTATTGAAAATACTCATTTCTCGAACGTTTTGAAGCAGCTACTGACTTGGACTGAGTAAAAATTGCCTTTTCCAATTCAATACTGGCTCTAATAGTCGCTCTAACTGACGTCTACGAATGAGTACGAATTCATTATTGTAACTGCACTCCACTTTATTCCATGTTAACGCATCATACGTCTTCCCACTATTGGTGCACTATCAGTTAGCGCCAAAGGTTAAGATACACCGCATTCTTTGTTCTTGTTGTTGTAGCAGCTTGAAATGCTCTGCATAATTTTTTGGGAAATGTTGGCAGAATGGCAAGTCTTTGGTCGGCTGTTAATTCGAGTTGTACCGGAAGCATAGATCTGTTTAATATGTAGTGGAAGAAACGTAATGGATTCCCTCTGCCGAACAGTGAGCTGTAGGTGAAAAGTTAGATGTTGGAGTTGCGATTTGGTCTGATGCTGGTTAGGCCCATCCGATTAATTATGCATTTAAACTTCTTTTGGTTTTGATTTGAATAAATTCAACGCCTCAAAGTAATACAAACACTTTATTGTTAATTTTTATTTGATAAACATTCATATTTGTTAACTCTATTTACTTGTGGATTGTTGTGGGGTAGACGAGGGTAGCAGTAAATAAAAAAAAATGAGGAAAACAAAATGTTAATGCGGAAGGATGCAAAGTTTGGGTTTCTGTAGAGTGTAAACAGTGCCTTTTTGCTTTCGACCTTTCCACGTTTTTTTTTTAATATGCAGATGTGCTTTTGTGGTCGGGATAAAGTAAAAGCTATAATTTGCAGTTAATCTTCCAATGGGTTTTGTTGATGTGGTAAATTAATGTTCTTTGATAAAATTAGACATTTACCAAGCTTAGGGTAAACAAACTTAAAGACTATAGAGTGAACTAACAACTAACTTCGCAAATCTTTACCAGCAAAGTGAATACGTTCTTGAACATTCAACTCAGTCCCGTATGAACTATGTTAATCGATATACGAAATCAAAATACAAGTATGCTTTGTTTTTCAACATTGTTCGCTGGTAAAGACGTTCTGTTGGTTTATCGAATATCGTAAATTTTATAATTAACATTAAAGTTTAAACATAATTAATACAGTAAAAATATGTTTTAGCAATGTAATAATTTCTAGTTATGTCAATGAAGTTGTGCAGATATAATTGATTGAATTAAGGTTCTGTATATAAATTACGTTGAAGCCGTTTAACTTGACTCGGGCGCGATTCACAGTTGAAAATCTAAGAAAACTTAATTTTCTTTCTCCAAATGTTGTGCAATGCTAACTTTGTTTCATTCACTTTTTGAATCAGTGGTAAGTGTGTATGGCTGCAATATATATTTCCAAATATATATTTTTACCAATTTCTGCATTTTCTACGCATTGACGGTCCAGTTAAACAATGAGAACTTTAATTAATCAAATCATCTTCATAACATAATTTATACGCCATACTTAAATTAGCACTAATCGCTATTTGAAATCGTTAAAATTCTGTAGTTCATTTTCAGTTTTCATATAGTATTTCATAGTTATGTACAAAAAAATATGTATATAGCTTGCTGCTTAACTCTTTACATTGTAAATATTTTATTTGAAGCTTCTGAATTATATCCACGCTGGATTGCCGCGAAATTTACCACGAAAACCGCCACGCATACCACCGCCTCGGCCGCCCCGATTGAAGTACGGGCTGCCACGTTGTGGTCGTGGGAATCGTTCATTGCGAAATTGATTTTGTTGCGGTGAGTTTCCCCAGCCAGGCCCACCGCGGCCGCCACGATAGTTGGCATTCATCGGGAAGTTGCCAAAGGGCAACGGAAAAGGCGGGCGCGGTGGTGGCGGCACACCACCACGACCATTACCGCCATTATGCCAAGGCGTTTGATTCCACATTTCTTGCTGTTGCTGCTGCTGCTGCATTTCCATGCTCATCCCTATGTTTTGCGGCTCATAGCTAGGCATGGGCATTTGGCCTAATTGGTTGCCGTCCCAGACCGGTTGCGGCACATATTCTGGCGGTGTTTCCAACAATGCTGGCCTCGTGCCAGCTGCACCTAATTGTTCTTCCTCGATTAGGTCCTTGGATCCATCAAGTGTTGCATCACCACTGCCTATGGATTGCTGCGAACTGTCGAGCTGATCACTTTGTTGCTCATTCACCTCTGAGGGGCGATAAGAGAAAATATAAAGTTAAAAAAATATTAAATCGGTAAAATAGTGGAAAACAATTCAATTATTCCAAGTTAAGGTAGCAAACCTCTTAAGATATCATCGAGGTCCTCATCGGACATGTCCATGTCGATAACCATGTCGGAGGGATCGTAGCGAGCACTACCAGAATCCTCCTTGTCCGAAGAAGAGCCTGAAAAAAAAATCAGAATCAGATGTGCCAATAATATTTAGTTTTTTATGCGAACTTACTGGCATTGCTTTTCTGTGGAGAATTTGTCTTCTTCTGTAAGCTAGGAGGTGGCGGTGCCATCAACTGGAATTACATATTTTAGTTTAGGGGTTTATGAAAAGGTATGGGAGGTAGTTTATAGAACTGAGACGAAGCTAATTCCACCTAATCATCGAGAAGTGTTTTGAAATTTTTTGCTTAAGCAGTGAAATGCAAGCACCTTGATAACAGGTGACTTCGATTCGCCACTTCTTTGGCCGCTTGATGAAAAATTTGCATGTGAAAGCAACAACAAAGTCAACGAGTAAAATTCGTAGCCAGCGAAATTGTACCTCATAAAATTGTAATTATAGCTCGGCTCACTTGACGAAAAATTTGCATGTGAAAGCAACAAACTAACGAATGGGATTCGTAGCCAGCGAGCCTGGTTATGCTTCATAAAACTGGTATAGCTCACTATTTTCAATGCTGCCAAATCTGTCTGCTGATATTAGGCAAGTTTTATTAGACCGCATTCAAACAGAACAAATGTTGTTGCATTAACTTTACGAATTCTCTTTTGGTGTTGTCCGTAGTGTGCACGCTCCTTATAATTGTTAGTTTTTGGTCTACAGTCAACAATCTCGAGAAGAACGAGAACATATAGGGTGTTGACAGAGCACGAGCATCACAAGTAACGAATTGAAGCAACAAAAGTTGCTGTATATAGACGCGATCTTACTAATACTCATTAAGTGCTTCCAATCAAATCCCTTTTTTGTCAGTTCTTTTCCAGTGTTACCAACATTATACCATTTATACCAGTTACTTCATTTATACACCACTTGCTAACGCTTGGCGAATCGAAGAGCCTAACAATAGGTGCTTCCTAATAATTATTAATGTGTGTAGCTGGAAAACTTACGCCAAGTGGTGATGACATATCCGTTGACGCTAAAACTGGCACCTGCAAAGCACGATAGTCCACATCGCCAGTTGTACTCCCGAGGAAACTCTGCAAATGCAAAATATTGTTTGTAGTTTTTGCAACGTTGCTCAATGTTCCAACTACCAAGTAATGGAAATTTATATTTACCTGGTCTTGTGAGAGCCAAGATTTCTTGTCGCTATCATTGCCACCCGGTGAGCCGGTTAGCGAAATTAAATTTCTATGGTCGATATCCAGTTGGCGTGTTTTCTCTGTAAGGCAAAAAATGCAATATTACAAAAGGCATCGACAGTAATAAACCGACCAAACGACCCACACAAAAACAAACTAAACAAAAGAACAACTTTTTGGAGTGTGTTCTATGCGGTTACAACAATAAAATTGAATGAAACATAAAACTAGCAAAATACATTTATTCGCAAAGCAAGATACACCACCAACCTTTGCTCAGACCTAATTTAACACCTAAATCCACACTGGGCGCATCGAAAGCGGGCAAATGTAGTTGCCGATGGTCAACATCTTGCTGAGATATTAAAACATTGCTCGTGAGCTGCTCGCTGTATTCAATAGTGGCGCCACCGCCGCTACTGGATTCGCGGTCAAAATGAGGCGGCGAAACAGGCGTATCTAAGCTGTCACCAGTGTAAGAGGAATTTGATATATTGGAACTATCCAGTGATGACCACGTCAAATTCATATTCCACGAAGAATTAAATTCATCACTGCCGTTATTGGGAGGCCGTGCCGTCCCACCAATACAATTGTTGCCATTGACGTTATCTAATAAATTTAAATTTGGTATAGGCGGTGGTGGCATTAACGGTTGCCCACCTGGTCCCGTATTGCCACCAACAGCAGCAACACCACCACCACCACCATGATAACCGCTATCGGGAGTGTAATTAGGGTTGTAATCGTGATGTAACCCATTGTTTCCGCCAAATAGCGATGTGTTTGGTGGAGGCAATAAACCGCCGTACTGTTGAGCTGAACGTGCGAGTGAGGTGTATCCCGATTCAACTGGCGGCACAGGCAGAGGGTTCAGACCTGGTATGGCAATGCTGCTGCTGCTTGAATAACCGCTTAAGGGTTCAGGTTTGTAGTACTCCGTACCGGAGCTATAGCTCTCATCGTCGGAACGTGAACCTATTACTTCGATTGGCTGACCTGTGGATATTTTTGATTACTAGTTACATTATTTCGAAAGTTTGTGTTGTAATTTACTTGATTTGGTTGACGGATTATCGTCGCTCTTAAAATCATTTATATCGAATGGTAACTTTCCGTCTAAATAACTTGAGTAGCCATTGATTGAATTTTTAAAGAGATTCTGTAAATAAGCGAAATATAAGAAAAAATATTATACATAAATCATAACACAGGTCTGCAAAAAAAATGGGTTCGGAATGTTTTATAAAAGGGTAGTGTCATTTCCGAAGTAATTTTTTGCGTAGAATCCGAATCCGGGGTTTAAATTGCTCTATCGCATTTTGTTTGTTTGTTGTGCGACTATGTAATCGACCGTATCACGTCTCATGTTATCTCAATAGATTTTCGAATATCGAAAAATTCACAAACATGGAAACTTCAAAAAACGATATCTCAGTGAAAAATAAAGATATTTAAGCAAACTCAACGCCATTTAAAAGAGGGAGACTTATACTTTAAAATACTATGTTTACTTTTTTATGAAGAGCAAAATCTGCGTAGCTACATAACCTCAAAAATGGGCAAAAACAGCGTTTTTTGCACATTTAGGTTAGGATATCTCAAAATCCTGACGTGATAGAGCAATTTAAACCCCGTATTCGGATTCTACGCAAAAAATTACTTCGAAAATTACCCTACACTTTCCTAGAACAAAACGTTGTTGACCTGTGTAATCAATGGTGACAAACTTACAATTGAGATCGGTGATTGGTCATCGGGCAGTGGCAGATCGGCATCTGGTTCCGGTGACGGTGCATTTATGTCTGGCGACGGTATAGGACTAGGCAAGTTTGGTGTTATTTCATCCAGTTTCTTCTTGACAAGTTTTATGCGACTGCCAAAATTTTTGTAAGCCTAAAATGAGTCCAAAGGAAGATTAGATTATCAAATCTACTCTAACCGAAAGAGGATGTTGTGTTTGAAAAATATTTTACAGTTACGAATTGCACTTACGCTAACGACAACCTTTACTTCGCCACGCTGATTAGAATAGAATTTGATGGCTGTGTCAAGATTGGTCAACACTGCTTTGCGGCTACGAATTTCCGCTTGCAAATGCTTACTGTATGCCTCAGCGTATGTGGTATAGCGTTCAATTTCTTTTTCAATATCATCTGAATGACTTTTATCCTTTATTTGTTGTTTAATGCTTTCGATATCACAATTAGGCGCTTTAGGCAGCTTTTTAAAACTGTTATCCGTCGCCAAAGAGAGCTCGACACATTCGCGTATGTTGGTAATAAGCGGGCCGTTCTATAAAAGTTGGGAAAAATGTTAATTTAATATTACAAGCAACCATCTTTTGTAACACAAACCGTGTAATCATCTGATGAATCGGATGCCACAGATTGGGATTTCTTTGGTGGATTTATATTTAGCAAACCACATAAATCGCTTAGATATTCTTCGCTATAAATCTCGCGCTGCTCCCAAATGCTGAATATACGCAAAATTTTTCCCTTTACCTTCTCGTCCCTGGAAATTGGAAAGACGCAAATAGAGCTCGTAACTGGATTATAAATATGTTGGAAAATAAAAATACTTACCTCACCATTGTCGTTGCACGTTGCAGGGCTGTGGCCCAACTTTCAACAAACTCATATCGTTTCCTTTTGCTATTCTGTATGACATCGTTTGCCAAATAGAATAGAGTGAGTCGGTGTTCAACTCGCACTTTAGTCATACAATTAAAAAAAAAAATAAGTATAAGAAAAATTAGACTCGGCTAGGCTATAACATTAGATATTTGATTTAAAAAAAATCGGTTAAACGCAAATATTTGCGCATGTGAGACATAATACAGGTAGAAACTTTGAGATCCTCATCTACTGCGAATAAATATCAAAATTTTAGAAAATAAGAAAAAAAATTCTTCATGATGCAAGATGCTTCTCAATTCGGTGGAGTTGTTTGGAGTTACCAAAACTGGACTAGGGAATTATACTGAGACATACTACCAGGTTTGATCCCTCAAAAGCACTTTGGAGATCTAACAACCGAGAACGCCTTAAGAATAACAATGGCTAATTTAAGAACAACAAAAGAATTATCACGGGCATTCTGACAGGCCATTGCAAACTGAACTATCAGCTGAATAACCTGAGAATTTATTCGTGTTAAATCTACAGATTCTGCAGAGCAGAGAACGAAACCCCAAGGCAAAACTCTTCAGTAAAACTCAGCACTGATGCATGCACCCGGTAGAATCATCTAATAAATGGCAGGATGATGAATCGAAGGATTTAAGGTCCAGCCAAAAATTTCTTTCGGAAGTATGATGAAGAGAAAACTTATAAATACTGCAAAGAGGTATAATGGATCTTAATGTCGCATTGGTCTATGACCAACAATGATAAATCCTAGGTTGGCTGCCACAAACTATGTATTACAGTATTTATTGCTTTCTACTAAATTGGGATAAGTGTTCGTATTCGTATTATGCAGTTCATAAATAGCAACATATTAGCTACAACTAAACACTACAGGGAGCTTTCATTTATTTACCTCTTTTAAACACATTCAACCAACAGGTCACAATCTTCTTGTGGTGTGTACGTTGTTGTAGACACCATGCCGACATCTGTTGGATGCCTTCCTGTGTATCTTTAAGCGCCTCCAGGCGTGTTTCAAAAAAATCTTCATCAAAAGTGTCCGCACTCATATCTTCAACACATTTGTTTATATTGACGCTGACAAAAAAATATTAGCTGCCACTTTTGCACGCCAGCACATAAATATGATAAATTATTACAATTTACGCGCGTTTTCCTCGAGTCTTCACCGAACGTATTCACTTATTTTCGTAATTTTGTTGACATTTTTCTCGTTGATAATTATGCACTTACGAATGCTAAGACAACGAGTATACCATGCGCCAGGAGCAGACACGACTTGATATACCTTTTCGTTTCCTTTACTTACAGTAGCGGCACCCTTTCGCTCTTCAGTTTACTAGCTATAGTTTTTCTATCACTTCTACCTTTCGCAACGACGCGTTTTTCACACTTCAGTTTCAATTATTCGTAGCACTCACACCAATTCCAATTCAATAAAAACTAAACTTCAATAGGTTACAAGAGTTTTCCACAAAATCTTGTTTACAAAACTGCGCTTTAAACGTGGATAAACCAAAGAAAATATTGTGCTTAATTCACAAAACTAGGAAAATTGTTAGCGCCATGTTTTCTGTACGTTTGACAGCCGGAGAGCAAAACTAGCAGTGTTGCAATTGATAATTGTGTTCAATATTTTTGCACAGTAAAGTTTTATGAGACGAACCAACGCCAATAATATTGAAACGATGATTAACGAGGTTGCCCTGGAATTCATTTCACTTCGATTTGTTTTATTCTTACATTTCTTTATTTTATATGATTAATAAAACTCTAGTTTCTAAAAAACGTACCTACTCCGCCAACTAACACCTTTTCGGATATATTCAAATGGTAGTTTTCGATTAATCGAAATGCAGAACGCCAAATACGCTGAACTATGGGATTCAAACATAGTTTTCGATAAACCAAAATCGATAGGATTACAGGAGGATCGATAGATTACTGTATGAAATCGGCAAAATTGTCGATTATAATGACGTCACAGCGATTTGATTCGAATTGTTCTGCTGGCCAAGAAAATGTGTTTCTTTAAGCATTAATTGAAAAATGCAGAACAGTGAGAAAAATAGTATGCCAATCAACAATCAACAATCAATTTTTTGTGGCAGCATTGAGAAAAGTAAGCCTTAAAATCAGAATATGCATAAAGAAATTTTAATATTTATAAATGACTATTTGTACTTCTCCAAAAATGGGCAGTCTTTACGTGTTGTGCTTGATATAAGGGAAGTATGACCGACGTTTGCATTAGGGAAAGTAGCAATTAAAGGTCTACGAGCATTTAAAGGTCATTACATGCTAAAATGAATACACTGGCAATGGCTTCAGATAGGTTGATTGTAGACTCTGGATATCCGTTGCAGCTGTTACTAACTTGAATTTTTGACAGCCATTTATTATTTGTTGACACGCTAACATTGGCAGGATCTTGGATAATTTTAGTTTTCCAGGCTGTAAATTTTCATTCCTTGCAAAAAGCAGTCATCCAGAAACGCGGCGTCAATCAAACAATGATTTCAAATACGGGTGATGAATTACCAATGATCATAGATTACCAGGTTTGGCCAATCTGCTATGATGAAAAACGAAGTTGAGCGAGCAACTTCGGCTGCCACCTCGATGGGGACTCGGACAGAATTATGCCCGCTCATATTAACACACTCTTCCAATCAGGCGTTGTTCAAATGGCAACGAAGTAACATGAGGTAACGCCGATAACGTTGTCCAAACAGCTGTTTCTTTTTAATTCGTTAAGGACAGGTTAACGATCTGACATGGCTCTCAAACAACCAAGAGCGCGGGTACAACCCAGATTTGCTATTTAGCTATGGTGAAAAAGAAAATTGTGAGGGGAACTTCGGCTGCTACGTCACCGAGTATTTGACAGCCGAATTCAGCCCACTCCTTTCTCACGTATTCGCACACTCGACCAATCAGGCGTTGTTCGGACGGTAATGGAGTGACATTGTGTTTGGTTTTTTTTTCGTATATCGCTCAACTCAATATTAGTTTTTTTGTAAGCAAACTGCTTCGTCACCTCTGTTACGTGAGCCAATCAGCTGATTCTGCCAAATTTGTTGAGAGCCAGTTAACGGTCTGATATTCACCTCACTTTCTGCATTTTTCCACCAGGGTCGTTGTTCAGACGGCAACGAAGCTAAATGAGCGAAGCCAATGTGGATTTTTCTTGTATATCACCAACAAAATCTAATAATACATTCACATATAAGTAGATTATCTACTTTTTCGTGCTTAGCTTCCAATCCGTAATTAAAAAGCGAGATTTCTCATACGAAATTTCTCTCCCAAAATCTGAGATTACAAAATAATCCTAGATAATAACGATACTTTTTGGCATACAACTCTGTGTTTTCAATGTAAAAACTAAAGGGTGGGCCATATAGCGTTTGCTTTTTGAACCACCTATTTTTTTGAGAATGGTAACACAAATGACATGTCAAATGTGTTCATAATTTACTTAAAGGTTTGACATTTACGAAATGGGACGCTATATGCTTGAACAAAATTGGGAAATACTGAAAACCTATTTCCAAAGTGGTGAGTCTTCTTCTTCTTCCGCGGTTACAGTAAATGGCGAGCGTTACCGTGACATGCTCAACGAGTTTTTGTTTCCAAAAATTGAAGAGGATGACATGGACGACATTTGGTTTCAACAGGACGGTGCAACTTGTCACACTGCCAAAGTTACACTCGAACTTTTGGCTACCGTTTTTGAATTCCGATATCAATTGGCCGCCTCGGAGCTGTGATTTAAGCCCGTTGGACTATATTTTATATAATTTGATGCGACACGTAGTGGATACCGAAAAAAATTTAGTTGAAAATCATTTCTGGATAATACTTGTTTGTGAAAATATTACGAGAAAATGTAAAAGCTTTTTTCTAAGTAAGATTCTTTCGAGTAATTCACATGCATGTATAATTCTTTTATTAGAGATGCGTGCTAGATTGGATACATTTAATTACAACTTTTTTAATGAAGATTAATAAACATTATAAAGTATTTTGTTATTGTACTTCACTGCAGCAACTGCCTTAGCTCTTCGAAATCTCCATTTCAATGTGGAAGCACGATTTACCCTATAATAATAAAATATTGCTAAGCAAATATCACAAAAAAGCAATCTTGTAGAAATAACTTACAGTATCGTGAGTTATATCCGAATCGATGACAATGTTGCCTTTGGCCATGCCCAACATTGCCTTATATTTCGACAAGTCAACACGGTGCTCGTTGGCGCAGATTTTCTCCTAGATTTTAAATATAATATAATATTTCCAAAAGAGTTTAAACATTTCTAACGCTCAAGTACTCTTCATATAAATATAATATATGTAAGTACATATAGACATGTGTTCACAATAGTATTGCAGAGTTTGTACTTATGTATTTATTTTTTATATTTTTTTTTTACTTTTTTATTAAAAAATATATACTACAAAAAAACTAAAGGATTTTCCAATAACAGGTGTTATGAATGAATGGATTGTGCTATCTAGAGATGATTAACGATTTTTATGGCCGGAATTGGTTGGTATTGATCTGGACAACGTTTATTTTCAACAAGACGGTGCTACGTGCCACACAAGCAACGAAACCATTGATCTTTTACGAGAACAGTTTCCGGACCGTGTTATCTCTCGAAGAGGTGATCACAATTGGCCACCGAGATCTTGTGATTTAACACCTTGTGACTTTTTTCTTTGGGGCCACGTGAAAGAGAAGGTCTACGCCAACAGCCCAGGGTCGATTCAAGACCTCAAAGATGGAATTCGTGAGGCTATCTAGGACATAGGGCAGCAACTTTGCAATTCGGTTATGAGAAATTTCATGAAAAGGATATTGTCCTGTAAGCGTGGTCGTGGTGGTCATTTGCCTGATGTTATTTTCCACTATTAACGGCATACCTTCCTCCTTATAATGAAATAAACATCCGATCATTTATATTAGCATAGCATTTTTCTTTGAATATCAAAATAATCCCTCTTATTGGAAAACCCTTTATATAACTCAAAGATACAAACATCCTAAAAAAATTTAAAAAAAATTAAACAAATTTCTATCAAAATTTCAAACTTTTTTGAAAAATTTTGGATGTGCAGTTTTGTAGGCCATACAATTTTGGTCAATAGTATGGCAGTTTAAATCGAAATTTTATAATTTTTTTGACGGTGTTGTGCACTTTCTTCCATATAACGAATGCTCGATTTTTTTACGGAGAAAATCACAAGATCACCTACGAAAAAAATTGTCAAAAATTAAGGTGGCTTTTGAGGCTCTTCAACTTGCACTTTATTATTCCGAATTTCAATGGGGAAAAAACTTTTTTAAATCCTGAAATTTTGATGGAAATTTGTTGAATTTTTCAAACAATTTTGCAAACTTTGAAACCTTAAGCTATTTGGTTTTTGTTGTAGTGAAAACTATATTTTTTACAAAAAAAAAAAAAAAAAATAATAAAACATAAATAAAAAGTCAAAACTTTGCAATATGTCAGCAAAGCGGCTATTAATGTGAAAACATGCATACATATATCTACATGCATGTGTGCGTAGGTCCTTACCTCTGGAACTGGGCAACTAGCTGGTGCGCCGAAGAGTTTCAGCATATCCTTTGCCTCGTTCGGAACATATTCAGCCGCAGCACACAGATCGAAACTTCCCTCTTTTAAGACGATGCCATCCTTTTGCATTTTCAACTTGGCGTTAGCTGTAGCGAAGGCCTTGTTCATTACACAACCTGTAGGCACAATTTCACATTTCTTATTGAGTTTCACGGAAAAATTTTCATCCAACGTGATGACCGCATTAGGTCCAGCACAATTTTCCATTTTAACAATTCTGGCCTTGTAACCGTTCTGCGGGCATTTTCCGAAATAAATTAAATAAAATTCAAAAATGTTTCTAGTTTAATTTCAGACTTACACAGGCCACGGCAACTTCGAAAGCAATCGCTAGTATCAAGGCGATTAGAGATTTTGTAGCAGCCATGTTGGTCGTAAGTATGGAGTTGTAAAAAATAGAAAGCTAAAATTGTCGATGGCACAGCAATATTTATACGCTGGCGTGAAAGTTTAATCGTTAATAGCGCCAGTGATGGCACTGACCATAAATCAAGCAGTTGGTAATTATTTTGAAATTATTCGGCACTTAAATTTTACGATCGCTGATCGTTCGGGTCCATTGTGCACGATGATGTTATTGTAAAGTTCTGTACAACCGTTGCTAAACTTATCACGAGCACTTTTGAGACCCTTTAATGAGTTTGGTTAGTGTACTTAATTTTTTTTAAAATAATTATTTTGTACGGAAATGCATATTTTGTACTGTTAACTTTTTATAAAAACATATAAGAGAATATTTTACATAATGTACTTATTCATACATATATTCATATTTACATGCCTTGTTAACTATTTTGCCGAGCTCTTCCCCGATTTTGTGGTGCGCGTGTTAATGCTATTCTACAAATTGGAAGATCATACAGTGCCATGCCGCCTTCGAATGTCAGCTCGATTTTTACGAGAAGCTTTTTCATGAGAGAAATACACTTAGAGGTTAGTTATTGCCCGCCGAACTATTGTTTTATGTTTCATATGAATCTACAGTGGACATCGAACTCAGCACCCATGGAATAGTGGTCACACTCAAACCATTCTGTTGTAGAAGCCACCGTTTAACAAAAGTATTTAAGTATAATGTACGTATGTATATGCAATCAATGTACTATTTAAAACGTGTAACCGCACGACAGTAAAACTGATCGATATTTGCGATAATTTCCCTACACGCAAACGACTATTAACTTACCGTTGCAAAGCCAATTCTCTTCGCTCATCAACTACATAGAAGTGTGTGTGTTAAAATTTTTCTGATTTGTCTTTAGAAATAATTTAGATAGGCCCTCTCTAACGTAGGTGTCATTTTACAAACGTGCGCTGATTACATACATACTTAATAAGTGCAATGGTTATTATACGAGTACTAAATAGGTTGCTAAATAATTACATTTTTTACTGGGCTGGAAAATCTTATCTTACTGCAAATTTAGAATTTATTCGTATGTACCTGTATGTACATATTTTGTATCATTGGTTGAAGAGATATGGCATGATACATAGTTAATTATATGTATAAAATATGTGAAATACTTTAGGTGGCTGCCGTTAAATTTGCTACTAATTGCCATCCAATTAAATTTAATGGGTTATATTTTTAAATTTTTAATGAAATTAAATGCCAGATTTAAAAGCAAAGTATTTGTTCTAAGCGGCCACCGTATCCGAGTGTCTTTGGATGTGACATACCCGTATTTGGTCCTGGCTTGAGCTCTCACTGCAGGCAGCAAACAAATAGTGTTTTTAAGCGCATTTCTGCTAAGAAATTTCTTCTTATTCGTAGCCGGGATATAAATTTATAAGGAGAGAATCAAGAAGAGAACCTCAGCTAACTTGAGCTAACTCAGCTCATAAGTACTTTATAGTACAATGTATGACTTTAAAGTACGTTCATATTATATGTATATGCTGTGGCTAGCTATAAATCCACAAAAAGTAATCTCCCCGTTCACATATAGCAAAATAGCTGCAAAATTGACAATCAATCAGCTCTCAATACTGTTTGGAAAGTTTTGCTTCATAGAAATTGATTTGGTGAAATATTTTAGTGTTTTTGATTTGCTCAATTATTATTAAGGAATATATAGTAATAGTATAGTATAGTTTTTTTATTTATTTTATATAATAATATATACATAGTTGGAGGAAATCCGTAAATGACGCCTACTGTGGTTGCAAAATATTAAAGCAATACACATGCGAAATTCGATATTACAATTTACAATGAGCAATAGCAGGCCACAGAGTCTAGGGACACACGTAAGCAATCGTGTATATATCACCTTTTTTATTAGCGAATATAATAATCAACGCGTATCCGTGTAGTTCAGGCGAGGCACGTCAAGTTCTGGTAGCTAGACATTCCTTCCAGCACCGATCAGCTTTTTAAGCAGTGCCGAGGATGTTCTTTAGGATGAGTCGGGAATCCTTTGCCTTTTTATGTAGCGATCGATTTTTTCTGTAATATGAATACATGATTAATAAACATTTTTATAGAAAATAGATCCGATTCCAATGCGACTCTGTAGTAAGAAGAGAATATAAATTGCAAACACACATTTAAGTTGTCTTATGTTTGACATGTAGTTTTTCTACTTTCAAATTTATAATTCAGTTACTTGAATAAAGCGATTTGAAAAATATTGTTAGAATTATGTTTACATACCTCTCTTTTTGCCGGCGTCAATTTTATTTAGTTTTTACTTTAACGTCTCTCCTTACTTCATTAATAACAATAATTATTGATAACACAGAAAACACAGGGTTGTACGGAAAAAAGTATAGTTATAATCTAAGATTATTTTATAATCTCGGATTTCAGGAGAGAAATTTTATATGGGCAAACTCGTTATTTAACTACGGATTGGGAGTTAAGCTCGAAACAGTAAGTAATCTAGTTATATGTGTACCTATTATTAAAAGCTTAGCCGTATGTACTCAGCGTTCAACTTTAAAACAGTTTTTCGAAATGTTAAATTAAGGGGTAACACCACTGTAGAAATTTCAAAAAATTGATTTTTTTTTTATAAGCTTAAAAAATTCTTTGAACCTTTTAAAATACAGAACAAAAAGTTTTATACGTTACCGAAGTTTATTTCATAAATATTTGAAGCTTTTAACCAAGCGTTAGTGTCTGCTACCTAACGACTTCTCCAAATTTCCAAACTTTAAACGCGTTTTTCTCAAAACACGTTTTCTGAAATTGGCACGCAGCATAACTCAAACAATTTTAAATATTTTTAATCAGGTTTTTCACTACGTCTGTATAATAACCTTCTTAAGAGAAGAGCGTAGGGGATTTTCGATAGATTAATTTAAACGATTGTTATAATTATTTAAGTGCCATTTTTTTAGTCCAAAATAGAGTTTTTTCCTTCAAATGCTTGCTAATTCCACAAAAATAAATATTTTTTAAAACCCCTACGTGTTTCTCTAGCTATTCTTATCTAGATTAAGAAAAAAAATGTTTCTTTGTTCCAGATTAAAATTTGCACCCTCTGTGCTGCGTGCCGCGGAGCTCCTTCAAGAGAAACCACATTACAAAAATGTCGCCAATGCCGCCATTTTGTAAAATTTTTCGATCAAACTTTGTAGTTTTGTATTTTAGTATATAAGTAATAACTTCCCAAATCAGAGTGATTGTTTTCCCTTTCCTTCTATACAAAAAAATTCTTTAAAAATCGTGTTTATTTTACGCGTGTACAGTGGTGTTACCCCTTAATGTTATTTTGAAAAAAAAATATACAATATATTGTTTTCGCTTAGGTGGTCCTGTGATGGTGTGGGTATGTGTTTCAAGCCGTGTCGGAAATATTCATTTTGTAGAAGACAATATGGATAAATTTCAATATCTGAAAATTTTTAAAGCTGATGTTAGGCAAAGTGCCGAACGTTTAGGTACATTGCACATTGCTTCCTATTAGGATAACGACCCCCCTATGGTTGCCAAGATGTGGCTCATCTACAACTACCCTAACTACTTCAAACACTCGCTTGATTGCCTAATTTAAAGTTCAAAATATTAAGTTTTTGGGGGCAAAAACGAACTAAGGGAAGCACTCAAAATCGAAATTTCACGAGATATACGTAAACAGCAGGGTAGAATTTATGCCAAGGCGTTTAAATGTAGTAATAAAGGCCAAAGGATTAGCCAGTAGGTACTGATCTGACAGTTTTGTAAAATCTTTCAAGGACATACAATTTTGTACGATTATTCGTTTGGACATGAACTCTATGATTTTGTTAATTTTTTTATTATAATTTTTTTTTGTGACTAAATGGAGTAGACTCTAAATAAATACAAATTAATTTATTCACGAAATTCTATTTTAACGTGAGTATTTATGATCAAGTGTTGGAGTCACTGCATATATGCGTCTGTTTATACGAGTAACAATTACAGCGTGCAAGTTAAAAATTTCGCCAAGGGATTACATAGTTGCTTTTACTTAATTGGGGCTTTCTAAATTCAATGGCGTCTTTGTCAGATTTGCTCCAGTTGTAGAGGTAACGGTATTTGAAAATTTTGCTTTCAGCCGCTAAGCGGACATTTTAAAAGAAACCCGTTTAAATCTGAATGTGTATACAATATACGAAGCGAAAAATAATTTGAATATGGTTTTTATTTTTATGTATATTTAAATGCTTTTTTAAATATTTTGATTAACAAATTTGTTTAAGTTCAAAATTTTTGATTTAAACTGTTTGAATGTCCTCCAAATATTTGTTTTTCGCCATTTTTATTTTGTGAGTTCAAGGCCGGTTTAAAAATAAAACAACAAACTAATTATTGCTATTATTTATTTATCGATATTTGCACCTCAATTAGAATTCACCTTCAGGACTGAAAAATATACTTAAAACATATTTTAATTTTCTTATACATTAATAATTGTAAATATATACACAACTTACACTCCTGGCTGTGCCTAGCCGACTAATTCAATTTTTTTTTTGCAAATAATAAAAAGTTGGAAAGTGGAAGTAAAGTGTTATTATTTTCAAATATATGTCGTAATAAGGACGACTAGAGATAATTTATGATCGGAGGTAAAAACATTAAAACTTATGAGCCTATCTCCGTAGAAAATTTTCTATTTTATACGTGTTCGCACTGATCTCACAACGGTGTGGTTCTGAGTGCGGACTGAATGGTTCGCAAACATTAAAAATGATAAAAGTTGCTCTCAACGGTTCTACGTTACTACATTTTTGTCATGGTAGGAATGAAGCTCATCTGAGCTTTTTGTCATCTAACGTTACCACATTCGGAATCTCAAACCTTTTACTCAGCTTCGACAAATACTGTGAATGCCTGTCGAACTCACATTCACCAAGCATTCGGTGAAATAATCATATAGAAATTTATGAAATTTTCTATGTAAAGCGAAACCTTGGTTATGCACTCGACACTTTTAGTTTCTGGATCATTCTTATTACTGAGTCAAAAATACGCCAAAGCAGTCCCTCTCGCTTTCTTAAAAAAAAAAAATCAGTATATACGATAAGTAGATTGTATCACAAAAAAAGTCAAAATGTTCACATCGAGTTTTAGGGTTTCAGGAACATAAAAAATCGCCACCTTGTAAATCCTATTTATGTTTGATGTCCGATTTTTACGAATATACGAGTATAACCAAGGTGTTCGTTGTGGATTCGCTGACACATGGAACAAAGCGTTTGGTTTTTGTGAATGGTATAAGAATCCTCTAATTAAATATCAATAATATGAATTGAAAATTTAGTAGGTATAACACCTAACGGAAGTGTACGCGCCAATTATTTATTTATTTTAGGTATTAATTTGTGCAGTTGGGAAATATATCCCAAGAATACTTATAACATCATTTCATGTGACGAATCGTGGTTTTTTACAGATGACCCTGAAGAAGTCCAAGATACAGTAAAATGTAGGACTAGAGGAAAGTTTTTATTAAATGTGGTTATGAATAAATTTATGGGAAATCAAAACAAAAAAAAAAAAAATTGAAATTGATTTCTTAACATATATGTATAATAGGGAACGAACGAACTTCAGCTTCGGCTTTGACCACTAAAATACAAAAAAATGCCGTGCCTTGGTCGAACATTTCTCTAAATTTTTTTGGTTCAAAAATTTAAAAATTTTGTGTACAGTTTTTTGAATACTGGTTTCGAAATCCATATTTTCTGTTTTCAAAAATCACTTTACAAATAAAGGGTTTTTCAAAAGCGATGCCTAGATGTCAGTGAATAATTCCTAGACGGTACCTTCCCTTCCGTGTTAAAATTATTGAAACTTATTATAAAAATGGTCGATCTTTAGGAACAACATATCGTAAAATTTTTAATTTTTTTTGGTGGAGGGGAAGTTCAGTGCTCAATTTTAGCCTTACAGCGATAGCTGGTGCCGCTTCAAGGTGTAAATGTAGATAAACTATTGTTTTTATGTTGCAATACGAGGTGTGTTCAAAACGTATCGCGAATTTTGAATTTTCGCAGGTTACGTATATCTGAATTTCGATTTTTTTGTGGCAATATGTTGGTCCTCACGTCTGTCACTCATGCCGACGAGTTCGGCCATTTTGAATGTTCAGTTAATTGTTGACAGCTGCTTTGCTTGCACGTGTTTCGGCTCGGCTTTGATTTTTACCTATTCAAAAAGATGGATCAAGAACCTGTATCAAATTTTGTGTGAAAAATGAAATTAAGTGCGGGCATGCATTCTGAATTTTGACTGTGTCATATGGAGAAGCTACTTTGGACCAAAGCAACATTTATTGGTGGTACAAAATGTTCTCAAAAGGCCGAGATGATGCGAACGACGAAAATCGTGCCGGACGCCCGAGCACTTCAACAACAGACGAAAAAATTGATGAAGTGAAGAAAATGGTATTGAACAATCGGCGAATCAATGTTAGAAAAGTTGGTGAGGAGCTAGACATATCGATTGGCTCGTGCCATTCGATTTTTTTCAATGATTTGGGCATGAGACGGGTTGCCGCAAAATTCGTACCAAAACTGCTCAATTTCGACCAAAAGCAGCATCGCATCATTGCTAATGAGATGTTGGACTCTGTCCGCGACGACTCAAATTTGCTCCAGAGGGTCATAGCTGATGACGAATCGTGGGTTTATGGTTATGACGTGGAAACAAAGCTCAATCAACTCAATGGAAGCTGCCGCAGGAACCAAGACCGAAAAAAGCGCGCCAAGTTCGGTCGAATGTAAAAGTTTTACTTACCGTTTTCTTCGATTGCAGGGTCATTGTGCATCATGAGTTCTTGCCATGGCGTAAAATGGTCAATAAGGAATATTACCTGCAAGTTATGCGCAATTTGCGCGAAGCAATCCGCCAGAAACGTCCGGATCTGTGGAAGAACAAAAATTGGCATCACGATAATGCCCCCGCTCGCCCATCGTTGCTTGTGCGCGACTTTTTGGACAAAAACAACACACTAATGATGCCACAGCCACCGTATTCCCCAGATCTGGCCCCCTGTGACTTGTTCCCGAAACTGAAGTAAGGACGACGCTACGCTACGATTGAAGACATAAAGACGACATCGAGGGAGGAGCTGAACAAGATAAAAAATAATGATTTTTTGAAGTGCTTCGAAGATTGGAAAAAACGTTGGCACAAGTGCATAATATCTCATGGGGATTACTTTGAAGGGGACTAAATAGATATTAATGAATAAATAAATAATTTTTGAAAAAAAAAACACAAAATTCGCGATATTTTTTGAACACACCCCGTATATACAACTATAAATCAAGGTTTTTTTGGATATTTTTAAGACCATAATTACATGTTATAAGATGAAATGAATGTGATTGACACTTATTTGTGTACCTTTTTTTATTGAAAAATACTAGATTTCTTATTACTAGAGCCCTGAAAAATGTTCGGCTCAGCCTCGGCCTAAAAAATCGATGTTCAGCCCTTCTCTACTATTACTTTTTATTCATTACATTAATATCCATGGTCAAAATGGCGTCGTTTTTAAATTTCAAGTAATCCATGAAAAACATCGCTCTTTCCGCTTGTAGCGAATACACGAACCAAATCAAACCGGAAACTTCTTTTTCACACTTTGACGTTCACGCTTACGTTTACGTTGTCTGTACATTGCTTGCAGTCGAGACATGAACATAAGTGAAGACAACAACAAAAATATGTAATAAAAATTCAATCAAACAAAATAGTAGTGAATAATTTTGGTAGCGAATGGCTTTGAAGTTAAAGCGATGAACAGTTGAACAACGGAATTCAAAGTGTTAATTAGGGAAGCGGAATCGCGTAAATCGGTGAAGTAGTAAAAACTAAAACTAAAAAAACCAAAAATTGTACTGACAGTGGCGCAGTGGAAGAGAAAAATGTATACCATAAATCAGTGGTAATTTTTTTTACAGTACTTATTTTCGAATAATAAAATAAAATTAAATGTATGAAAAAAGCAAAAAAAAAAAATAAATTTGCTTGATAAATTTGCAACTTGCTAATAAAGAATTATATACGAGTGACGTGAAGGACAAAGATCACACAATTTTGGCGCAAACTTTGACAGCGGTGTTTTTATGAATGTTTATTTGTTATTGGTTATTGCAAAAATAAATAAGTGATTATAAAAAAAATGCTACGTATAATATTTAAATGACGTGTTTTCAATATTTTTAACTCAAATTGGCATACTAAACTTTTTATATGTAAGTGTTTATGTGTATATGTATACGTAGTATGTGTGTCTGTTACCCGGTTTGTAATTGAAGGCTTAAGAACACTGCACGGACATTAGATATCTTTTCTTACTAATAAAAATATGCAAGCAAATGTTCTCATACTTACAATACATTTGCAGCCACAGGTGGTTTCGCTATTGGATGCGGCACTTGCATATATGTATGTATGTATACATTCAATATGAACTTGTATGTATGTATGTACTTTTATTAGACATTTTGTTTTAGCGCATTTGCTGATTACTATCAATATCATTTGTGCTAAGTGTTGCTAAATTTTTTTACTTTTGCTTTGACGTTGTCGCTCGCTGTTATTGTTGTCATTGTCGTTGGAGTAATCTAATAGCGAGAAACTTTGCATGCTGTGAGCGTGTTCTTGTCGCGCATATTAGGAGTATGGCAAATTCATTGAATTTCGATTGACTTTGCACTTAAGAATAAACGCTACAACAGTGAACTAATAATCAACTCATTATATATTTGTGTATGTAAGCATTTAAGCACTTACTTGCATATATAAGTACATTTGTATATGTATGTGTAAGTTAATTGAATGTTTGGTATAGTTAACGGAGCGTCATGGGTGCGCTGACGTTACCGGAAGAACTAGGCATGTATGTGTGTATGCGTGCACTCAAGATGTGCTTGTTGCTTCTTGACTTCTACGCAATAATTGAAGCTCTTTCTCTATTATTTTTATTGCATTTTTATTCTAATTGCTATGCACTTAGAAAAACTCCAACATTTTCGGAAAGTCCTTTAGTACAGTGCTTTAAAGTCAGTGAGTATTAAGATGAAATTGCCACTTTGCTAAAACGCTTGCTAAACGCCTATCGATGAGTATGCTTTTAGCTACAAGATAGCATGTTGGGCGCCTTCTTGTGTGGTTAACCTCAAAAATGCTGTTTACACACGCATACATTTATGCATATGTAAAAGTTAGCCACGATCGTAAGTTACCTGTTGTTTTTGTCATTCGTTTCCTTATTAAATTCTTGCCGTCTGTTAAAACTTATGTGTTGTTTTTTGCGCATGATTCATCCACTCCACTCACGTAAGTGGTAGCAGTTAATGCCAATTCAGTCAGATGCTTGGCCTGAACGTTTTCGTTGTAGGTATGTGCGATTGCATTGTGTTATATTTTATTGTATTGTCTTTTGTGAACTGTTTCGTTTAACCTCGAGTTAAAATATTTTTTTTTTAAATGTTATAAACAAAACAGATAAGCGCAAAACAAAACAAGTTAAAAATAAAATTTACATAAAAAATAAAAAAAATAAACAAAAACAAAAACAAACTATATTTATTAAAAATTGTGAAAAAACATAAGAATGAGAATTGAAAACAAAACGACGTGAAAGCTGTTAATCATTAAACATTCGTTCGTCCGTTTGATCGTTCATACCTCTATATCTACATATGTATGTACGGTTGTCAGCTCTTTCCATTTTGGTCAGAACAGATGTAGTGAGAGAGAGAGAGGGAGAAAAAACGGTAACTGTGCTCAGCATTTACACGAAAATAAACAACTAGAATAAGAAACAAAAAATTGTGTTGGTATTGGTGTTACCTGTATTCGAAAACTTTAAAAGTAAGCAAATTTGTAGAACTTTTTTTTTTTGTCGACAACTTTTGTAATCGCGTTTGTGTGTTATTGACCGCTGAAGAGTCATCAATTTTTGTGCTTTTGCTGGCGAGCTGCTGGAAGGCGTTTATGTGCTGTTGTTACAGGTAAGTTTTAAAAAACTATTTGTTTTGTAAAGGGCCTTTCAAAAGTGACACCTAACTGTCGGTAGTAAATAAATTGTAGACTGTATCTTTTTTTATGCCATCTTTGACATTTGTCAAGTAGGCAGATAGATGTACAATTTATATGAAAGAAAAACGCGTTAAATTATTGAAACTTATTACAAAAATTGATGATCTCTAAGAACAACATAGCGCAAAATTTGTGATTTTTTTTGGTAGAAATAACCATCCGAATGAATCGAAAATTCAAAGGTTGGTACAAAAATTTCAAGAAACTGTTTTGGTAGACGATAGAAAAAGGCGGACTAAAAACTGGACGTTCTGTTGGAAACATTGCTGCTCTAGCTCAAAGTGATTTGTTATAAAATATTTTCATTAATTTCATTTTGCCATAGTTGGGTTCCGACGGCAACTTCGCATTGGAATATTTACATTTTTGGGGTCAGAAGAAAAATTCGTATGAGTGATATTAATTAAGAACAATTACCGGTTAAAAAACGAAAACGGATTGATCTAAAAAAATGGCTAGACAAAGGTAACTTTGTTTTAGTCTTATTTTCAGAATATATGTATAAAAGTCTTGCTTATACTTATTCGAACGGTGTTATATGAAATACTTTCCAAGAGGATTAAAGTGGACTTTGATAGACGTTTTTTTCTTATACTCCCCTCCTTATATCCCCAACTCATTAAGTTATTTTTCCTATGATACTCCGGAAACCTTTAATATGTGCCCATGTAGATGTACTTCAGAAGGTTTAAAATATAAGTGCCCACAATTTTCAAAGTGGTCAAAGTCTCTATATAAAAAAATATGGTTTATAAGGCACTCATTTGACAATACGTTGTCTTAATCTAAATAAGTTCACGGAAATGTTTACGTAATTAGCGAAAATGAAGCGGCGGACAATGTTTGTTATTTCAACAGTATGCGAAAGTCGTTTATTGTGAAATGGTATACATAAGTCAAAAAAAGTAAAATAATAATAATAAAAAATAAAATAAAATAAAAAATAACCTAATTAGTCATAACAATCAGCCAACTCTGATAAACAGGGCAGTCCAAAATATGCCATTAAAAACTTATTGTAAGGACTTAAAATATGCCATTAAATTCTAATTATGTACTCCAAATATTATTTGAAAATTCTTATATAACTTAAGATATGCTTTGAAATTTTATATGCAGTGCATTTAGAACTATAAAACTGGGACTTATTGACAAATTTCGACAATTTAATTATTTTTTGTATTAAATACAACTTTAAATTGTTCTACTTAAACCATATACATCCAAGCTTCTAATTTTGTGAAAATTAAAACAAAAAATTACAATAACAAATTTTAATAAAAGCCTCAAATTTCATAATCAGAATTTTTAGAAAAATTCCTGGCAAACAGAATTATAGCCCTTAGAATTTTGGTATAATAAAGAGGTGGCTCAAAATTATCATTGCTTTTTGATTATGTTTTTTTTTGTGGCGGTCGAAATTTGTGTTCCTGACGTTCCTTGACGACAAAAAGAGTAAAAAATACCGCGGGCGAATCTGAATTTGATTAAAAATCAATGGATAAGATTGTTAAATAATTGTACCTATAAGATATTTTAAACAAAATTTCCTCACGATACTGAATTTTACATTTTGGATTTTTCGCCTAACAGAAACAGAAACTCTAACAGAGACCCTAACAATATTTGAGTGCAATTATTAATTTCATTTTATATTCAGCCAGTGGGCAGAAAAACTAAAAAAAACCAAATGGTTACTGACTTATTTTCCTCCGAACCTTCAGGAGCATTTATTGTATTATTATTTGCCTATTCAATTTATGTTTCCAATAAAGTTCATATTTTATTGCTTTTAATTATTTGCGTGTTCGTTATTTAGTTGATTTTGAAAATGATATAAATCATTTAAAGCTTTAAAAAGACAATTTTGTGCATGACTAGTACCAAACTTAATACTCATAAAAAATATTTGCGTTATTCAAGACCATAAAAAGCCGGAAAAAACATACATTCCTATATCACAATAGCAAAATATATATTTTTTTTAATTTCCTCACATACTATTTAGACGACACCCTAAAGGTCTGTAAATGTCGGACAATCCTAATGTAGGCTATTGCAACATTACGGGCGTTGACCACTTTCGCCGCCGAACAGTAAAAACACTCGTAAACTTTGCTGAAACGTTGTTCGGAGAGCTTAGATTCTTCTCTTTCTCTTACTTCACTTGAAAAGCGAATCTGTGTTCGGACGGACGGACGTGTTTTCAGCCATTAGTAGAACAAGAGTTAAAAATACACGTTAGTTTGAGAATTTCTGAAATACAATTGAAAATTTTAAAGCACACTCAACGGTCTCTGTAGTATAATTGACTATTCTTAGAGGCCTATAACTTCTGAAGTAATATCGAAAAAGATGTACGCAAACAAAATTATGACTGTTTCTATTGGGCATTGCTGCGGTTTTTCTACTTAAGTACCGCTTAAATTACGGGTATTACCCCATTACCCCGCACTATTCAAACTTCCGCACACCTGTTGATGAGAATCATTTACTATTTACATAAGTACTAGTAGTTGTTGTTAAAAAGACTGTTAAAATATGGAGGAGTGATATTTCACCATCTAAGCATCACTCGAATCGTCCGCTCTTGCTGTATTTTTCTGCTTCATATCCACCAAATGCAAATGTGACTTTGCCGCTCTCTTAATATCGCACTCATATACTCGTACATATGTACTATGTATGCATGAATACAAGCACATTTTGTATTTAATTTGAATTATTATTACTTTATTTTTTTGCACTTGTTTGTGAGCAGTGACTTTTCAACAAACAAAGATGATCTCATATTGTATGTATTTTGGTCATGCTCTGTAAGTATGTACTAAGTGCATACATATATAGGCATGCACAAATATTTGTTCAATAGGTTTTGCATTTTCAATTTGCGTTTAAATTATATTCTACACATATACGTGCATATTACATAGGTATATGTCTGTGCGCACTGTATGTCTGTACGTACTTAGCCATATGTACTTAAACATATTTTGTATTGGAATTTTCTAAAATTTATTCGTTTAATACTTTTAGGCATTTTGTGCTGTACTATTTTTGTAATTGAATTATATCGCGAATTTGAACTCATAGTTTATTAATGGATCATAATTTTAATATTAGAATACATACATATGTCCGCAGAACGAAAATAATTCCAATACCACTGTGGTATATAACTTGTTATTGAAAAATTTTTGTGTGGAATGATTGGAGTACAGCCACAAATGGTAGTCGTAAAATATTTTGGTATTGGCATCATACGATATTTGTTGACCCAAATATATACAATACTTAAAAAACAGGTTAAAAAGTTTTTTGTACATATAATATTTTATAATTTTCCGTTTTTCATGTACATTTTTTTTATAATATTCCTTTCTACAGATGTTATTCTATCTTATCGGTCTATCCAATAGAAGTAACTACGACGAAATGACCGATATGGTTTTAAATGATCAACGAATCAAAGTGTGCGAAGTAGTAGAGGCCAGAGGTATGCCATAAGGTGGGGTTTTATCAATTTTACATGAGAGGATGGTTCGACAAGATGGGGATCGCATTGCCAAATTCACGGATTTAAAATTTTAATTGTTACAAAATCGAATGGGAGGTTCATCCACCAAACGTATACTAATTTAAAGGTCCTCCCAAAATCTTGCCTTTTAAAACTACCTCACTACCAATACCTTACTATTCGAATACCTCACTATATATTCATTTACATCAGGGGGAAAATGCTTTTAAAAATATAAAAATTACATTGGCCCTTCTCATGGTGCATGCACTTGTACATAAACCGATTAGTAGTTCGCTAATCTAAATAAATATTTACCAAAAATATTCGAATAGTGAAGTATTCGAATAGTGATGTATTCGAATAGTAAGGTATTCGAATAGTAAGGTATTCGAATAGTAAGGTATTCGAATAGTGAGGTATTCGAATAGTGAGGTATTCGAATAGCATTATTCGAATAAACGAATAAAAAATTCGAATAAATATTATTCGAATTACGAATACCTCTCGAATAAAAGATTTTATTATTCGAATAATTTTTATTCGAATAGTCCCACCCCTAGTACGCACCATTTATGTATATATATATATATAAAGAGTTCAGGCGAATTGGAAAGTCATAGCTAAAAAAGGTACTCTTTTGCGGATCTTCCGAAATCCTACCTTTTAGACGCCTTAAAAAAGTTGAAGAAATGACAGAAAATTTATTGAATAAGTGAATACTAAAATGAGTTGTTGAATTATAAAAAATAATAATTTGTATTTCTATATTTTTCTAAAAACTTATTGGAAGACGCTCGTAATTATGTTTTTAGCTTTTTAGCATACCATATACACTCGTATTCAGAGGTAAGAGGCTGAACACAAAACTTGCTTAAAGTTACCTTCGCTTGTTTAATTTGTTATTTTTCCCATGTATGCATTTTCGATAAACTGGCGGACCACTCCAATCGAAAATGGTTTTGATATTCCATAATAAATTTTCTGCTACTAAATCGTTATTGAGCCCATCCGAATTCTAAAAAAACTGTTACGCTGCCTACGTCCTACTTTCATAGAACTCTTGGAAAAATTGCCTGTTAGGTTTCCTTCTCGATATATATTATATATAAATATATATATATATAGGGGTTTCCAATAAGAGGTGTTATACTGATATTCAATCAATGGTTTCGTTGCTTGTGTGGCACGTCTTGTTGAAAATAAACGTTGTCCAGATCAATACCATCCAATTCCGGCCGTTAATCGTTAATCATCTCTCGATAGCGCATTCTATTCACCGAAACTGTTGCTCCAGCTTCATTTTCGCAAAAGTAAGGTCCAATGCCTCCGCCGGACCATAAACCGCCCCAAACAGTCGCACGTTGAGGATAGAGAGGCTTTTCAACAATAACTCTTGGATTTTCTGAGCCCCAGATCCGACAATTATGCTTGTTGACGAAGCCACCGAGGTGGAAATGGGCCTCATCACTCAAGATGATTTTTCGATGGGATTACGGCATTTTCATGCATTTCAACGGCCCAACCAGCAAAGACACGACGTTGTTCTTGTGTTAACTGGACATTATAAGCCCTAATACCCAAATCTTTATGCGAAATACGGTGTAATGACGTTTGTGGAATGCCTAATTCCAAAGAACGCCAGGAATGGACAAACCTGGGGTTTCTTCAACACTTTCGGCTACAACAGCAATATTTTCGACTGTTCTTGAGCGACGTGCACGTGTTTTATTCTTCACATCACTAACTTGTCCCAACAGTTCGAATTTTTTCACCAATTTCTAGTGAATTTTAATAATTTCAATGCGTTGCTAAGCGTGTATCGTTCGATTTCTATTAATGGCGTAGTTTCTACTTGTCAAATATCAAAAAATGTCAGCTTCAAAAGTGACATCTACCGAGGCGAGGTATTCAAAATAACACCTGTTACTGTAAAACCCTATAAATGGCGCTTACATCGTTTTTGGGCCGAGCTCCTCCTCCTATTTCTGGCGTACGACTTGATGTTGTTCCATTTTTTGTTTTTGGAGACTTTTCCTGGCAGAAATACGCTCGGAGTATTGCCATTGTCTGCCGAGGGGCGACCGCTATCCGAACTCCGAATGGTTGTTGCGCATCAACTCATTCGGCTACGATACAAGTACATAGATATTTGACGAGAGAGTTTGGGTCTGTAATCGATATTTGTAGTGTCTAAAGCTAGATATACACGAGGCAACCGTTGAAGCAACGTGTTGCCTTTGTTTAAGAAACACGTTGCGACCGTTGCTTCAATCTCAGTATTGTGTATAACTGTGGTGCAGGAAAGGTACAAGCGGAAGATACGTAAAATTAAATTTTTTAAATGATCGACGAAATTCGTAAAATTACTTCTCTTATTATAATTGACGATCTTTTGGACGAAAATGAGGAAGAAGAGATGCAACAAAAGAAGAGAAAGAAAATTTGGTCCAAAAATTGGCTTTTAAAAAAAATCGAATTTTCGAACGAGAGGCTGCTGAAAGAACTGAAAGAAAATGAGCCAGCGGACTATAAAAATTACATGAGGATGGACGAAGCCCTGTTTAGAAAATTGTTGGACTTCGTAAAGGCCAAAATAACGAAACAAGATACCATAATGAGAGAGGCAATATCAGCAGAAATTAGACTGGCAATAACTTTGCGGTATCTTGCAACAGGAAACTCTTTTGCGGACTTGAAATTTTTATCAATTTTATTGTATTCATTTTTTAATTGTTCGTATGCTTTTTTTCTAAAATTTTTATTTTTATATTTTTCACTACTTGTATCCCACAGCTCTCTCAAATTTTTATATTCGTTAATAAAATTAACATAATTTTCATTATTTTCAATTGCCATTTTTTCCTTTTTCACTTTATTTTACTCCGCACGAACCTTCTTCTTCGCTTGTTTTCAACGAACTGAACGAGTAAAAGCAGTAAACAATGATACACACGAAGCAACGGTTGCAGCAACCTATCCCAAAAATCAAATTTATTTGATATTTCAGGCAACGGTCGCAGCAACACGAAAATCAATTGGCAACACAGCTACACACGAGGCAACGGTTGCTTCAACATGGCCATGTGGCTGCAACGGTTGCCTGGTGTGTATTTAGCTTAAGACTCATGCATTTGTTATAGGCTGCTCAAGTATTTAGCCCTACACGTCTAAGGAACGCAACCAGCATCTGCGGTCTCCGATTGCAAATTTCCGGAAGAAATCTTCAGTACTGAATTTTTTTTTAATTTCTTACAAAATAAGTTAATAACCTTTTCATTGAAATATTTAAACTCTTATGTCAAGAGACGATAATTTCGTAAATTTTTTAAGTTATTTAATACTTACGGATACTATGTACATATGATAATGTACTATAAGCACATTAGGGCGGATTAATTTTTTTGGGCATCATTTTTAGTAAATACAGATTCTACATCAAAATTTGAAGAAAAAAAGTTGATTATATATACATAATACTGCTGAAAAGTCAATTCATCGAGAGCCTCAATTTTTAAAAGGATTTGCAAACATCTTTAATTGATACGAAGTTAATGTGAAGATTAATATTTCCTAAATTGTGAATAGTTTTTTTTAAACAAACTTGTATATGGGAATTTTTGGTACGAATAATTTATTTTTGATATTTATTTTTATTAAAAAAATCGAAAATTGGCGCTACAAAGCAAATTTTATGTAATTTTTTAATAGTGTAATAGGAAGATTGACTGTATGGATTTTTGTTATTTGTAAGTAGGTAGGTAAAATGGTTGAAGTACAACTCTGGCACTTCCCAAGTAGTACTAAAGCACCGTTTTGATACCATGATGAGGCCTCCAAGAGGCAGATATCTACAACCACCCAAAGCTGTTGATATAATGGAGGAGATTGATTGGATTTAGGTTGGCGCACTGCCACATCCTGTGGAAGAAAGGAGCACCCGGTCACCTAAATGTTCTGGCTGATTCTCCTTCTCTGAAAGATCCCCACAGCTTCTGCAATAGGGATTGAGTGGTAAACCTAGCCTTTCCGCGTGTGTGGCTATCGTCCAATGACAGAAAAACACAGCTACGAGTTCGGAAATTGAATGGCGTGAAGTCCCCAGGACTTTCTGAGTCCTCCATGTATTGTACTGGGGCTAAAGGATATTCGAAATAGCGCATGAAGAACAACATCAGCAATTTCATTTCCCTCTATGTTCCTTTGTCTTCGAACCCAGATCAGAGAAATGTGAACTGCACACCCAAGCAATTTGATCTACTCCTTGCAGGACTTCATCAGTTTGGATCTACACCATGGCGTCGTCAGAGTTTTGATCGTGGCTTGACTATCAGAAACAATGTTAATTAATAACTCCCTCGCTTCCAACTTCACTAAGCATTTGGCATGGCTGCATGATCGCAAAGAAACGCTAGCAGTATTCAGCAATTTTAAAGGAAATAGCTAAATTGGCTGATTTAGAGAAAACCCCTGCTCTCACTCCCGATTTCACCCATTATTTGTAAATCAAAATAAAACTTGCGAAAAAACCAAAAACAACTAAATTTTACGATATTTAAAAAATCATTATTAACTATTAACATTTTTTCTAATTATAATTTTTTTTTACAATTATCATACAATTTGCAATTAGAATTTTATATAGAATCTGTCTGCAAAGAATAATGGCGAAAAATATCGTTCCATACAAATTAGTCCGCCCTAGCATACATACATAAGAATGTGTTGTGGGAAACTACTGCTTGTGTTGAAAAAAAAAATATGCACAAGGGATGTTTTTTTGGTGGAGCTTATGCTTACATCGTTCTCAGTACCTAAGAAGTCTCGACCTATACAGTCTTTTTAAGATATGCGAATAAAGTGGGACTGCCAATTCAAGCGAACTGTTTACAGATAAAAAACGAATATTTTATCAGGAAAAACTTTGCGAGAAGTTGAAATTTAAAAATTTATGCAAGTAGGTACTTATGTACTACATAAAAAAATTATATATAAAAATATGAAAGAAGGAACATATTTTATACGTTACTTTTAATGCGATAACTCTGCCGGGACGCAGCAAAGAATTCATTGAAATCGGAATGAACGAGTGATAAAAGACACAACGCTTTATTCAAAGTAGACTTATTTTATTCAACACTTGTTTACGTCTTTGCGCGGTTTCGAGATTGCTACTTAGCAATCAACAAACACTAGCAAAACAAAACAAAAAAATTATTATAAAATCAGCGTGAAAGCCAAAACATATGTATATGTACTTATTTATTTCTTTGCAACAGGCACAATTCTACAAATATGAAAACAGAAAAACATGAAAATTGGCCGAACGCCAACAAAGACAAATGAGATTATTGTCCGGCAAAAGATATTCAAAGAATATTTATCTAATAGAATTTGTATTTTTTGCTTTTGTTATTGTTGTTGAGGCGCCGGTTAATGTCTTCCATGGGTGATGGAATAATGGTTAGACTACTTGATTTTTATTAATTGATATAAATACTGGTGTGTGTTTTACGAATTATTCTTCGTCTTGATGGTGGTTTGCAAATGGAGGACCTTAAAGTTTTACGCCGCCTCCGAATGGCGGAAGTGTTTAAGGTATATTAGGTAGGGTAAAGCGGGCGTGCATTGGGATATTTACTGTATTTTCATTGATTGTTTTTATTGACGGTGGTAGGAATTTTCTTCCATATAAAAATTGTCGGGCATTTGTACGGAAGAAGAGGTCAACGGTATTTTGAAGTCACTTAAACCCTTATGGAGACTGAGTAGTGATTATAATGTAAAATGTTGCTTAAAACGAGTTAAATTATCAAATGAAAATTTCCTATTAGTATCCTTTTATATAAGGATATACTATTTTCAATTGTACAACGCTTCTAAATAATGTCTAAAAATCGTTAATAAAAAGAAAAAAAAAAATTAAATAAAATAAAAGAAAAACTTGAAACTCGCACTTTGCTATACTAAAATGTAACTGCATATTCAGAAAAATTCTGATAAAAAAGTCGAAAATTTTGATGAATTTAAAAAAAATTAAATTTTGTACCAAGTTTTAAACTTAGCGTTAAGAAATTTTTGTTGTAGTATGAGCCACAGTGTACACAGTGAGCCAGTCATTGACAAGATATTTACTTTACAATTTGTAGGTGAAGTGATTTATATGTGTTAGTATTAACTCATAGGAAGTAAATTAGGTAAAAGTACTTAAGAAATTTATTCGATAGTTCTCAAGCAGCTAAAAAACACTCGATACACCCGAAAGGGCACGCTTCACGTTAAGGGGGTAGTATGGTATTTTTTTTTTTTAATTTTTTTTTTTTTTTTAAATTATTCTATTTTTTTTTTTTTTTTTTAAATTATTCTATAACATCTTAAGGGCGGCCGCCGTAGCCGAATGGGTTGGTGCGTGATTACCATTCGGAATTCACAGAGAGGTCGTTGGTTCGAATCTCGGTGAAAGCAAAATTAATAAAAACATTTTTCTAATAGCGGTCGCCCCTCGGCAGGCAATGGCAAACCTCCGAGTGTATTTCTGCCATGAAAAAGCTTCTCATAAACATATCTGCCGTTCGGAGTCGGCTTGAAACTGTAGGTCCCTCCATTTGTGGAACAACATCAAGACGCACACCACAAATAGGAGGAAGAGCTCAGCCAAACACCTAACAGAAGTGTACGCGCCAATTATTTATTTTTTTTTTTTTTATAACATCTTAAGATTATTGTGTCAAAGTTTGAAGTGCATTAGAGTAAAATTGACAAAGACACAAAGGATTAAGTATCTACCTCTCTAACCGGATTTCACGCTGCCGAAAATCTTTAAACGCGTTTTTCTCACACTTGCCTTTTTTACGGTCGGTGTCCACTGCAGATTCATATCTACTGCACCGATTCTTTTCAAATTTGGTTTTTTTGTTTCTTTACTTTATTCACGAGGTAATGACGTCGAGTTTTTTTTTTTTTTAAATTTTGTCATATTTTAAAAGACCAAGTTTTCAAGTTTTTTTTATGAAAAATCGGTGTTTTGACTTCAAAGCGCTTTAAAAAATTAAAAAAAAAAAAAAAAAAAAATTCGACGTTGTTACCTGCGAAACTTTATTAGCTGATGAAATCAATTTGGTTTTTTGATTTTAGTTGATCCAGTAATGAGTTCTGAGGGACAACTTTTTTATGAGACGTCCGCGAAGATTCGCTGCCACCAACTCATTTCTTCATAAAAATCAATGAAAATTTCACACAATATTCTTTAAATATGACTTTATAATGAAGTAATTTTAAAATTTTGAATAAATCAACTGTGTCGACAAAAAAAATTTCGAAAAATATGCTTGTTTTACACCGAATTAACCATACTACCCCCTTAAGCAGCTGACGGTTGCTGGATTTTAAAACATGAGTCCTTCTTCCTCGGCAGTATCAGTTTCATTATTTAATTGCCACACCTCGTATTTTTAGTGTCGACAATAAACTTTTTTTGTGGTTTTCTTTTCTTCTGGTTTTAGCTTTTAAAGTTTGCTTTTGTCTATTTGACGTCAATAAGACCGACCCATAACCAAATGGGTTTGTGCGTGATTTGTTCGATTGTGTTCGAAACCCCTGAAATGAGGCACCAAATGGAACACCACGAAAAAAGTCCTCATAAAAACCATCTGCTGTTCGGACGCTGCATCAAACTGTAGTTCCTCACTCCAGTTGTGGAATACCATCAAGGGATTTAATACGAAGAAGTCCATGCAAAAATTTGAAAATCTACGAATATTCCTTTCTTAAGCTTAATTTTTTATTATTTTTTATTTTTATGCTATTATTGGTAATTATCCTTGAATTAAAAATGCTTCGATGCCGAGCAAAAACTTTTCTGAATGTAATTTATAATAAAATCATGAAAAAATGAGTAAGTTTTCTTAAAAATTCGATTTTTATCAAATTAAACTTTGATAAAATAATTATCTTTACCTCTTTTTACGCGAAAGAAACCCCAAATTTGACATTCAGAAATCAGATCCAAAAATCGCGTCTTATTTGTCTACCGCGTCTTATTTATGACCGGTCTTATTTATCTACAACGTTAAAAAATTCACTTTTCTAAATCTGAAATGGATATCAACTTCGTGTGATTTCCTTCCACTTTGCTTGCCTAGTTTATCGCAAATTTTATCTTAACAAGAGTTGCTTCTTGCAGACGTCAGCTCCACGTTTGCTTATCAAGGAAATGTGTCGAAAATTTTGCTAACCCGAAAATGTTTGTATACTTTTTTGGCGATAGGAAAAATTGTGACAATGCTGGACAATAATTGTCATTTGTTTTCGAGCCATACTTTTTATGTTAAATGATAAGCAACAAAATATGCCGGTTGTTAGAGTGTCGTTCACCGCCCCTGTCACCTCCTAACCGCAACTCTCGAAACTGCTGCTACCAAACGCAAATTTCTGATAAACAAAACAAACATATTTTGAGTGGGCCATAATCACTTAGCCACACTGGGGAATACATATATTTGGTTATAACTAAATTTAATATGCAGCATATGTAACTGCGTGTGTGGATAATTGTATAACTTCTTATGCAAATATGTTTTGCACATGCATACATAACTTACTACATATTATACAAGTATAAATAGGCGAATTTGCGTGCAGATAACAGTAATAATAATCGCAGTCTAAAAGCGGCTTTATACAAAAATGCATCGCTTGTGATTTCACCGATGATAAAGTGGGCAACGCAAAAGTTTTATCAGCAACTCACTATCTCATGCATACCATATGTGTGCACATATACCTATACATACATACGACATAGTACACTACTTAATGTATTTTGGCTACGATATGGGCTATGTAATATTATATATAAACATATGTTATTGTAAGCATAATTAATTAACTTTTAGCTTTGAAAATACAGCAGTCGAAATCCCAATGTACATTGCCAATTAACATAACATTCGCCATTCAGATATGCTAGCCGCTAATTTTTACTGTTACAAACACTTATAAAAATCTCTTATTAATAATTTTTGTTTTATGTTTTTTTCTTTGGTTGGTTAATTCATTCATTCGTTTAAATATTCATTAACTTCGTGCTTTTTTCTCCTAGTTTTTATGATACCTGCAGACTTTTTCTTATTTCCTCTCTTTTGCATTAATTATTGAAAACCGCAACTCATTTTGCCTATGACTAACTTCCATAACAGAGTACGAGTATAGTCATTCGCGAAATGCCTTAATTTGGATTGCATAAGTTGGCTTTTTCACCGCATATGTTGAGGAATGTCGAAATATGTATGTATAGTATGTTGTACATGTATATAAGTTAATTGCTTACGAGCTTCAAATGGCGATTCAGATGTCTGGTAGTTTCCGATTTGTTGATCTAACAAGTGATTTAAGAGCGACTTGCAGCTCTGTTATATGCATTTCTCAATTAGCGGACCCATCTAACAGAGTTGTATATTCGGCTTCTGATAAATTTACGGAGCAGCCAATGTTACGAGGCATACTTGATGTAGTAAAACATATTTTTAGTTTTTCGCTCTGTCGTTAGGATTTTTTTAAAGGGCTTTAAATATTCAAGGATACGCTTAATTTAAAAAATGATTAAAAAAAAATTGTGAAATGTAGAATAACAAATGGGTATAAAAGAAAAGAGAAAAGTCTCCGTTGTATATTAAGATCTATGCAAGAAAATTTTGTTTTATTTACCCTTTGTCCAATTTTAGAAGCCTGTTAAGTGTGTAAACCTATTTGCAAGCCTGGCACAGAATGAATGTAGTGTAAAGCAATTGTGTAAATATATCCAAGGTAAAATGATTTGCAATCTACTAAAGCTTGCGAAATACGCCATTCATTCGCCATCGTTTATAAAAAAGGGGACTAAAGGATACCTAGAGCTGCAATTAGTGACTCGCAGTGATAACATCATAGCCGTAACCATAACCATAGCCGTAATATTACAGCATGTGTCATGCCATAACCATAAACAGCTGATATTGCAGTACATTTGACATGACAACATTTGCATTTTGTCATAAAAATACAGATAATTTTCCACTAAATCAATTATTTTTTCGTCATTCATTTCCAATATTCAAATTTTTTTTCGCAAATATCATCAACAAATGTGAAGTATTTCACAGCTTCTTACGGTTACGGAAAAAAACCAAAATTCAATAGATACCTTCGTCTATTGTTATGGCTATGGCGTTATGGTTTGGCACCTATAATAGTTTACAGCGTTGCCGATATGTTTGATCAGAGCTGTTGGTTGCCATGGTTATGGCTAAGGTATGCCACTACTAACTGCAGCTTAAGTTATGAAAAAAAAAATCACTTTGGCGGGGTTTAAGGTGGCCCATTTCTTTTTGTTTTTACGATACTCTTCGCTGGGCTTCGCTAGGAGCTGTTTTTCTATCTTTTTTCGTATGAGGATCAACATGGCCTATGGAAAATATATCGTTGAAGCACAGTGGAATATTTTATAGATTTAGCTGGAATATTTTATATCTAGAGTCTGGAGTCTAAAAATGATGAAATTATGAAAATTGGATTAAATCGTTTGGACCACGGTTAGTCATGAGATTAAATTTGAATAAAATCAGTGAAATATTTCATATAAGAGTAGAATGCTTCTTTGGTTTAATACATTTAATTCGTACACAATTTAAAAATATTCTTTTTCATAATGAACGAAATTTTTTTCTATTGCTTAATTAAAAGAAAAAAAAAAAATAACGGAGTCATCTGTTCTATTGCTCAAAAATAATATCAAAAGGAGTTGTATTTTGTTCATCGCTTGAGGAAATCTGACTTCAAGTTCAACTGAGTGGCTGTCTTTAATAGTATTTATGCAAATTGTGCCTACACCTTTCACCTGTCTTATGAAATGGTATATTGAAAGTCATTGCGGATTGCATACACAACCAATAAAAAGAGATTCTTCATGAAGTACTCGAGATGGATACTTTGGGATAAATAACAGCTAGGTAGCTGAAGGACACGAAAGACAGTGCTTAGAACTCCTTATGATTAAATAAATAGATAAATATATAAATCTCTACAACCCCCTATCTCTCCTTTCTACCACAGCCTGCCACTCTTCTTAAAATAAATGGCTTGTGTATTTTCGACTGCTTATGGAGGGCAGAGGCGCTAAAATCTCTTCTGCTTCGTGCAAGCCTATCGGTTATTTCGTTGCCACGAATGTTACGGGGTTCTGGCAACCAGATCTGGGTAACGCTTTACGGATGAATCAAGTGCGTGACTACACCGTCCACTGCTTTACAGCGGCCACATGAGAATATATTTAAGAAATAATAATAAATAAAAAATCTTTCTACATCCTATCCTTATGTTAAGAAAATGTATATAAAAAAATAAAAACTGAATAATTGTTTGCATATAGCCTACCTCTAGCCAATTGAGCATAGAAACTACTACCGATACCCCAATTCTCTTATCCTAATGTCTATAGCGGCAGGCTCTTATGAGCCTTACCGAGTAATTTGCTGGTTCGAAACTATCGGAAAATGGATGCAGGGACTGACAACATTATTATTATTCTATTAATAATAATAATAATTGGCGCGTACACTTCTGTTAGGTCTTTGGCCGAGCTCCTCCTCCTATTTGTGGTGTGCGCGTCTTGATGTTGTTCCACAAATGGAGGGACCTACAGTTTCAAGCTGATTCCGAACGGCAGATATTTTTATGAGGAGCTTTTTCATGGCAGAAATACACTCGGAGATTTGCCATTGCCTGCCGAGGGGCGACCGCTATTAGAAAAATGTTTTTATTAATTTTGCTTTCACCGAGATTCGAACCAACGACCTCTCTGTGAATTCCGAATGGTAATCACGCACCAACCCATTCGGCTACGGCGGCCGCCATTATTATTCTATTGTATTATTTATTATCATTTGCTAGAGCGACGGCCGGGTTCGCAAAGTGCCGAAGCAAATAAGTTCCATTGCAGACGATTTGCAGCTTTTAACGACGACGGCCTTGCGGGTCCCAGTTTAACGACATTCTGCTGATGTCAGTAGCAGGTTTACGCATTGTGTGACCAATCCATTTCCACTTTCATTCGCAAATCTTAATTTCAATTGGTCTTTGACCACTTCGAGTAAGGAGGTGCAGAAGGCTCTAAGGCAGCGATTTATGAATGTTTGAATTTTTTTTGTGGATGAGACCGATACAGACCAAATTTTACAGCTATATAATAGCATAGACTTTTAATATATAATAGCACAGCTTTGTTCTGGTAGTCAACTGTTTAGCTTTTAAATGTGGTGAAAGGCTTTTAATATCCTTTGTTCGATAAAAGCAGTTGTGCCGCTGCCTGTGGCGACTTGGCTATCCTAGAACATAGTTATATAAAATTTGCCATTTGCTTTTATGAAAAAGTGGAGGAAACGCGAACTAGTCATGGTTTCGAATTCACTAGAATCGCACCAGTCCGGAACTAGTAAAATCCCCCGCATTCCTACACTTCACATACGCATGCACATTTGCACGCATACATCTGCATACGTTTGTCTAGCGTATTTGCATGCACTTATGCACATAGAATATAATTTTACGATTGTTTTTATGCTCAAATACTTTACGCTCTCTTGACCATGACATCAGCTACGGTTCGCCGTGATTAAAGTTTGTTGATGTTTTGGAATTGATTTTTTGCCTTTATAAATCACTCGAGAGTTTGTTGACGTTGCTTTTGTTTATTTTGGTGTCGTACGGTCAATACACACACACACAAATACATATGTACATACATTCATACAAATAAATACATATATTAAAATTAGGCTATTGACGTCCAAGTGAACAATTTCCACTCATGCATAACACAAGATTTTGCTCATAAATATATTAGCGTGTATTAGTACAAATTTACATTTACTGAACTAATGTTGCTAAGGTTTTGGACGCGCGCTTTAAATTATTATAATGAAGTTTAATTAGCGTCGTTTAAATATTTTGTTAACATAATTCTTCACAACGGTTTTCTATTGAAACGGCTTAAGGACATACCAATAAAAGCACCAGTTTTATTTAAATTAAGAAATATTGCTATATACCCGTGCAAACGTGTCTATAAAAATTTTGTTCACTGGCCATTAAATATGTAAGTTAATGCGAACAGCTCTAGGAGCATAATTTTGTAGGACTCAAATATGTGTGTTTGTGAGTACATACTAGTACTTAATGTGCAATAATGTCTAGAATTGGATAAGTTTGCCATAACCGCAACACCATTAAATTTCAATATTACGCCACGGTATGAAATGCATGAATATGGAAATGTATGCATACACACATTCACAATACTTCATAGGTAAGTTTAAGAACAGAATGCTCTACTCAGCTTAATAATAGGCTCTTATACTCATATTTTACATTTGTGCGCGGGTGTGTGAGTAGGTGAAAGATAGCGGAGTCCACTATTCGAGTTTTATTACAAATTCGCACACCAGTTTTCGCGTTGTTGCAATATCGTCAGACACTTTTTTTACTTACAGCTTGAAAATCGTTTTCACCGAAAAATTGTAATTAGCTTAAACTTACAAGTAGAAAATTATATTTCATATAAAAAAAATAATACATACATATACACATAAAAACTTGTGCTCACATAATTATATCACTTCATCTTTTTACAATATTCGCAGTATTTTTCATGATAACTTTATTTCGTTAATTTCGTGTACAACTATAATTCATTGTACAAAGTGGCGCACAATTAATCACCCTATCGGAAGATTTATAATTTTTGCAAATGGCGTTGTATGCCAATCATATTTGACAAACAGATAAGCGTAAGATAGAGGATAGAGATAGCACCTTATTCCGTAAGCAGTCGGACCTCGTATTGCACGTGGTCGCTGAAAAGACCTGGTTCTCACCCAAAGCCTAACTCTCCGCCTCTGGCTCCAAGCACTAACTTATTTGTGTTCTTTGGTCAGGTAGGCGTCAGCCTCCAGGTAAGAAGCGGCCTTCACAACAGTATGGCCGCAGGCGTAATCTGGCAGCCCCAGTAGCAGCCCCAGCAGCAGACTCGGATGCGTAGTCTAATCAGCTGCCTATCTAATGATATATCAATGTTTTTGTCTCAAGGAACATGCTTTTTTTTGTTCCGAAGTTCATTGACCCCAAGCATCCGCGTCTTAAAGGTGGCGCCAAAATAATCATCCAATTTTGTATATCAATAACTTTTTTGCAAAACAAATATTGTTTTATTACAATAAATGAAATGCTTCAAACTCCCATCAACTATGGGGACACTGTTCAGGAACATTTTTTTAGAATTTTTTTTATTTGAATTTTCTTATATTCTCATTTTTTCTATTCTCATTTTAGATATTTAACAGGTGGCACTCGTTGGAGCTTAAACGTTTTTTAATAGGGGTCGGTCCTCGAGACCGACTATATATATATATGATGGATATAGTTTAAATAAAGCTAACATTAGTTCAAAATATACCACCTCATCCATGTCTCTTATTCAGTAATGATGCGCTTGTTGAATTTTGGGTCATATTCAGCCTTGGTAATCATGTCTTTGTAACCAACTTTACAGCAACACAGCGAACCCCCAAATCAAAGCAAAGTCCTTTGCCAACTCTCTGATGGTTAATTTGAGGTTATTGGAGATTTTTTATTTAATTTTGTTTAGTTTTCGATACGTTCACCGTCCTGGATGGACTCACGATCTCTTCTTAAGCGTTCATGCCACTCCCAAACTACTGTTTTCTTTAGATTATCATTAACGCAACAGTTTCTCAACAATTTTAAAACTGTGAAAAATCGAAATACGTGCAGAGGTGGATTTACTCAAGACGACGTAACATTTACAAATTTCAAGCAAAGGCGATACGGTTTCGGTAGGAATATTAATCACAGATGTGGCAACCTACCAAAAAAAGAAAACAGAACTCAAATCAGTTGACTTAGAGTGTCGGCTCTAGGTTGTTCTGGGAATTTTTCGATCAAGGTGGTATTTTGATAATTTAATAACGTAACATTTACAAATTTCAAGCAAAGGCGATACGGTTTCGGTAGGAATATTAATCACAGATGTGGCAACCTACCAAAAAAAGAAAACAGAACTCAAATCAGTTGACTTAGAGTGTCGGCTCTAGGTTGTTCTGGGAATTTTTCGATCAAGGTGGTATTTTGATAATTTAATAATTAATATTTCAATTTAGTCATTTGTTCCTTGTCGATAACTTTAAATATTTCCCCCGCTTTCGTTCTCACCAAATAAAGGGTTTTCCAATAACAGGTGTTAGCTGTTAAACAGGAGGGATGATTACCGATTCTTTATGGCCGGAATTGGATGGTATTGATCTGGATAACGTTTATTTTCAACAAGACGGTGCTTCGTGCCACACAACGTGCAACGAAACCATTGATCTTTTACGGGAAAAGTTTCCGGACCGTGTTATCTCTCGAAGAGGTGACCACAATTGACCACCGAGGTCTTGTGATTTAACACCTTATGACTTTTTCTTTGAAAGAGAAGGCTTACGCCAACAGCCCAGGGTTGATTCGTGAGCCTATCTAGGACATAGGGTAGCAACTTTGCAATTCGGTTATGGAAAATTTCCTGAAAATGATATTGTCCTGTAAGCGTGGTCGTGGTGGTCATTTGCCTGATGTTATTTTCCACTATTACCGGCATACCTCCCTCTTTATAATGAAATAAACATCCGATCATTTATATTAAAAAATTGCATTTTTCTTTGAATATCAAAATAACACCTCTTATTGGAAAACCCTTTATTTTTTGAAGCATAGTTAAGTTTGGTCTAGGTAAAAAATAGCGACGCTCCATTTAGTTCTCCGCTTGCCATTTTATATTTCCAGAAATATCTCACTGCATCCACTTTTTCTACTATTTTCACCTCGCCTTCTTCAGTTCGTCCACCAGTTGCAAATTCATTCATAATTCATTCACCACACATTTTGTTGATTAGCTTCTGTTCCCTGCACCTTTGCCCATTAACATAGAATGCATGTACCTGCATATGTTATGTGTGTATGTATATAGTACGTTCGTGAAGACAAATGACAAAATGCTTAGTGTTTTACCATATAAACTGAATTTTTTTCCGGCAACGTTCCACCTTCAACATTTTCCCACTATTATTTTAATTCAAGCATGCAGCTTGAAATGCCGACGCGCGCGTTTCCTTTTCTCTAGTTTTTCTGAAAATTTTGTTATATTACTTACAGTCAGATACATATGAACATATACATGTGTTGGCGTGGTGACGTGTTGCAAATGATAATGTAAAATTATTCTTTCCATCTTTGTAGGTTAGTACGTGTGTTCCGGTTGCCGCCTTCTGCTTTGATTTTCGGGCCGCACACTTTTTTTGACCTTTAACCTTTCACCAATGTAATGTCGCCGTTGGGACGTCGCATTTGCAATTGCACAATCTCTCAATCGCTTGACCTGCGACATAGGTAAATATCGTAACTTTATAGCCTGTATATATGTGTGTATGTAGATAAATACCTTAATTTCCATTAACATCGCGCACCATAACTGCCTATAGGTTAAATGAAATACAGAAATACTAGTTTAACGACAGCGTATCTTCGTTCCATTTCTCTGTTCTGTGCGTGCGGAAATTTATGACCAATTGGACAAGCATATTGTGCATTTTTGAAGTACGTAATTAATACTTCAACAGCTTAGCGTTGGAGTTTATAGCTATTTGTACTATACGTACAATGTTTCCCTTTTATTTAATTGGATATGTATGGTGTTGAAGTGAGAAGATGTGGAAAAGGCGGGAGTGGTGGAAATATATACATAAAAGTTTAAATCATATTTGAGGGTGATAGAGTATTCCATGTATATGCATTAGGATGGCCAAACAAAATACAAAATACGGTTATGGGCAATTTCATGAAAAGCATATTGTCCTGTAAGCGTGGTCGTGGTGGTCATTTGCCTGACGTTATTTTCCACTATTACCGGCATAGCTCCCTCTTTATAATGAAATAAACATCCGATAAAATAATATTTTGAGATTCGTCTAAAATTTTATTTTTAAATTAGGTCTCTTTCGAAAGCTTGAGCAGCTAGTTTTCCTTATAAATATGATTTTTGTAAATTTTGTTTATAACTAGTTTTTACTAAATAAATAAAATAATGGCAAGCTAACATAAAATCTCTTCCGTTTTTTAAGAGTTGTCTTACACCTGCAAAAAATTTTTTTTGTAGTATTTATAAAGTTATAGTTTTTCGAGAATATGCTGCTAAATTATTTTGTTTAATAGTAGTCATAACAAGGCGAATTTATATATGTATTGACATCATGGCACATAATCATAGTCGAAAATAAGGTAAGATAAAAATAAAATAAGAATTTTGAGCTAATTTAAACTGACACTTTATTATGCTAAGGTTTAATAAGCTATAAAGCTGCATACTTAAATACTATTTTTTGAATAGTTCGGGCTTCAGTCCGAATACAGAACTACTTTTACAAAGTTGCCGGGAAAGTCGTCCCAGATACTTAACCCTTTAACTGTTTAATGTGGTTTCGAAAAACTGAAATATTTTCCAGCGAAGACTATACAAGTCTAAACATAAACAGAGTAAAATGTTTCTGCCTGTAAAAGTAGGCAATTATGATAAAAATCAAATATTGCATGTTGGTTTTTTAGAAAGTATATATTTTTATTCGTTGTTAACAAAGAAAATTAATTTCATTGATAAAAAATATATATAATATTAATTTTTTCTTTTTCGGATTCGTTGTATTCTCCATTTTCATCACTGCTCTCTTGAAATTCATCTCATACGAAATGTTTTTTTATTTGAAAAAAAAAAAATGTGTAACGGTACTTTGTTATTTTGGCTTAGTACAAGCTATTCTGTATTAAAATAAATAAGATTGTCAGGCTAAAGAATATTATAATACACATTTTTTAAAAAATCAAATAAATGATTAATAAACCTTTTTCAGGGAAAAAATTACAGTTTATTCCTTTAATAATAATACGAATGCAATTTTTTTATCTTCACGACAAGTATACTCGACATTATACCGAAAAATTTTCGTTTCACTCTGACAAAAATACTCAACATAAACAGTTAAAGGGGTAACGAGTTTATTCTTTACGCCATTTCAGATTAATTTGGTTATATGACATTATGTGCGAACTAATTGTTTAAGATTTTAAAGCTTATTTAAAAAATATATTTTTTTACTGCTCCGTCAAGTTTTTTTAAATATTATGTAGTTAAACGGTCAGATTTTTTTTCAGTTTTTATTAAGTATATATATTTTCATTTATTTTTGTTACATAAATTAATAATTAATTTAATTTTTTAATTCATAACAATTTAATAGTTTAAATAAAAAAACCCAAACATTTAAAAATAGTTAGTTGATAAAGTTTTGCTTTTCACTAAGTGTTTCCGACTTCACATCAACGAAAACCACCACTTAATTCTGTTCTTTGGCCACCTATTTTTTATCTTTTATTTCATATTTGAACGTACACCCAACGCTATCAAAATTCCTATTGGAAAAAACGTTTCCCTAAATTTGGTATGAACTATTTACAGATCGATATTTTTTATCTCCCCTTTAATTCAATATAAAACTTTTTTTTTAGTAAAATTTTAATTTTTAATTTTGAGGGACTTAGGGTTCCCATAAAAATTCGTTAATTTTTTGTTTGTCAATAAATACTTTAACTTTGGACCCCCGGGACTTGTTTATTTTTTTATGCAACGAGTACCAATTTCAGCTTTTGAATCACTTACCTTAAGTGTAGTCTAGCAGTAAATTTCTTCTCATGCAACATTGCATTGCAAATGTAAATTTGTTCGTGCACGATTTGGCACCTACGTTTCTTTGCATGTATGTAACAAATGACTTATATGTGTTGGCGCATAAATTCAACTTGGTTACCTGACACATAAACACACCGATAAGTGCTTGGACACGAGCGCAACACCGAAACATTTTCATGCATCCACTAACTCCACTAACTCACTCACTTAACTAACTGTGTGCACGTGCGTATCCGCTTTAGCTTGCATGAGCATCCGGATTTCGGTCCACGATTGTGTGGCTCCATGCTTGTGCACTTAAGCAGTTGCCAGACGTCGCAGTCATGATTTATGCTTTTCCCACCGTACGTTTACTTAGTACATTCCCCAATTAGCCAATTCACCCCACCTTCCACCCAAATAGACCGATAGATACTCGCTGCATCACCGTATCGTCGCATCTGCACGAAAGTTTGCTAGTCTGACAGAGTTACTTACTTTTTAGCCAAAGCCAGCGATCATATTTCATGCATTTTATGTGTCAAATAGCAAAAATAAATCGCTGAAATATTGCCTAGCGGTTACTTTGGTGTGCCGGCCATCTATGTAAGGTGTCAGAATTAGTGTGTTTAGCTGCAATTATAGTGGGCAGTAACGAAGTGATACTCGTTTGTGAAGTGTTTTGCGGTTTTCGCCAAAAATGTTATCAAAACTAAAGTGAGTTCGCTCCTGTTATTCTTAGGAGGCCTATAGATTTATATATTTCATTAATATGTTGTTGATACATTGTGCTGACTTTATAAGTCTATGCTGATTCCTCAATTCAGTTTGCAGATGTGTTACTATTATCGGCACTCTATAACAAATATTCTTTATGAGACATTTGATTGAAAAAACACGGGCGCATAATCAGTTGATTCATACTTTATCGTACTTTTCTTACCGTACTTTATCTAAGTCATAGTCGGCTTTTTAGGTTAGGACCAGCTGTAAAGTTAGAGCGACGAAAAGCTACAACTAAATCTGCCAAATATTTGTTCGAAGCATTTAAGTTGTGATTCTGAATAAAAACGAGTAAATATGCACTATTTTGAGAAAATTAAAAGGCACTTCGAAGTTATAAATGACTCACGATGATTAAAAACGCTAAAAATATATAAGGAACGGTTTGGTCCATTTGATTTAAAGCAAGAAGATATCTATAGCCGCTATAAGTTAGATAAAGCCACTAAACAAAAAATATTTCAGTCTTATAATTCGAAAAATTAGAATCGTATTAGCAGAGTTATTTAATTCTTGACTTATGAATTTCCAACAATAGAAGTATCGCCTTCAAGGTACGCAACTCCTCGAACTACTCTTTATCATGTTTTGTATTTGCTCTTCATGTGCAATTTGTGCTTTAAATGCTCCACCTTCAGCAAATGCGGCTCATTCACTAGCCACCAAGCGTAACAAGTAAATAATTTCAAGCACGGCGAATTCATTAAAGGTGGTGCTACTTGGCCAACAACAAGATTTTGTACATTAGAATGATGCGCCAAAGTATTGGGTATGTAGTAGTAGTAGCTTTAGTAATATACTGGTGGTTTGAAGGTGTGTTTGTGAGGTCTCGATCGCAGTAGTTTACATTCGTTTGAAGCGTAAAGATCCTTTTATTTTTGACGTCAAAAATGTCTATGCTCGTCCCGACAGCATTTGCGGGAAGTCATACTTCATTATTACCTTTTAAAGAAAAGTCAGCTGATACGTGTCGTATATTGATCAATATTTACGGTAATCACGCTCCATCAAATACAACTTGTAAAGAGTGATTTCGACGCCTCCAAAGTGGCAATTTCGACCTGAGTGTCAAAGATCGTGAAGGGGCTCCGAAAAAAATCGATGAACTCGACAACTACAACAATTATTAGATGAAAACGCATGTCGAACCCTTAATTATATGTCTAAAGAGCTGGATGTTGACAGATCAACCCTCGGTAAATGTTTTCACGCGAAGGGAATGGTACAGAAAGCAGGTGACTGTGTACCACATCAGTCGAAGGAGAGGGATATCGAGAGACGCTTGGTGACGTGTGAGATTTTTCTTGAACGACAGAAGAGAAAAGGTTTTCTGTATCGTATCGTCACTGGCGATAAAAAATTTATCTATTACGTTAACGATAAGCATCGAAAATGTTGGAGCCTGCCAGGTATTCATGCTTCAAAGGTTATGACATCCGAAAATACACGTCGAAAGATAAAAAAGGAACAGCTGATTTACTGCTAACACCGTTGATATATTCGTCTTGTTTATGCACCATTATCTCCAAAAAATATCTTAGATTATCTATTCATGTACAGTGTGTTAAAAAAGAATGTCAAATATTTAAGGAGGTAATAGTATGGACTAAGACAAGCGAAAAGGTCTCAATTAAAATGTGTCCGGAAACTAGGGGATTTGGAGATATTTGAAGTTATTATTTGTTTGTCCTTTGTTGCTTGCATGTTTTTATTACTACTTTTCTACTTCGATATTCTTATCGTAGTTCGCTGATAAATATGAAGTGAAGTTTTTGTATTGAATTTGAAAAAAAAATATCCGTTGCAAACTTTATATATGTACAGAGAGAGAGATTCTCACGAACCATCGAGAGCAATGATGTGTATTAAAGCTATTTTGCTTCGTTTGCGCGATACAATAACTTTCTAAATATTTTACTTTCTTTCTATTTTACACCCTTTATTTTGGTGTGCGTTATTCTTTTCCTCCTAAAGGACTCGGCCGAATTTTGAAGAATTAAGTTTTTTTGGTAGATGCATATTGGAGCTGGTAAATGGCGCGTGTGTCAGAAAAACTTTGGAAAAAATGGGCGCACCAAATGACACTAGGATATAGTTTGAAAAACGCAGAAGGGGTTAACACAGTTTATGCTGTTTATGTCGATGGCCAGTAGGCAGAAAAATTAAATTACAGTATATTCTCTCCTAACGGACACCTCTCTTAGGCGAACACTTTTCTCAGTACATACCACAAATCCTTAAAATATTTTTAAATGTTTTCTCTTGAGCGGACAACCCTCCCTAAACATTTTAACCCTTCCACAGCATATTATTAACTTTTTTTTGCACTTTTCTTGTACAACTTTTTATAAAGGGACAAATTTTGCAGTCCCTTAGGTGCCCGATTGAGAGAGAGTACACTGTATTTGGTATTACGGTTTTCTACTAGCCTTAAGGAGAAAGCAGAAGTAGCAGTTTCGAACCTCCTTGATTTATAATAAAAAATATGGGAGTGAAAAGTTCTAAATGATTTTCTGCTAGATGCCTTTAGTGAGCCATCTCTGAAGATGTGTACATTGCATCGGGCGATTTAAAGTTGAAATTACGTTTCAAAGAAAAAAGGACGATGACAATATCCGATGAGGCGTCACTTGGAGTGTTTGGGAGAAAGATTCTGCGGAAGATTTTTGAACCTTTGCACGTTGGCGACGGCGAATATGGCAGGCAATGGAGCAATGAGCTTTACGACGACATAGACATTGCCCAGCAAATAAAGATCCAGCGGCTACGTTGGCTGCGGCATGTCATATGGCCTCTGGAGACGGTCAAACATTTTTGACAAGAACTTTATATGTGTGCGTGTCGGGTGCTTGACGCTAATATCTAAAATTTTTGATTTTCATCATTCAAAAGCCGACAACAAGTATGTGTGACACGACGACACCCGACTGCACTAACACACACAAAGCTCAGTCAAGCATGCTGGACCGTCTCCAGAGGCCAATACGAATTGAAGACACGCTCCAGCTGTGAAAGTATTCAATGAGGAATCTGCTGGCGGTAGCAGCTGGCGGTAGCAGTATAGCGGTATAGGCTCTGATCCACAGGCAGGAACATATAGTGCGAAAAAGAGTAGAGTCTTAAAATCTGCAACTTTATTACATGTGATTTCGACGATTGCAAACTGCACTAAGACGCCTGACCATTGGTTGCAGTTACGCTTTCGCATTTCGTTCTCAAAGCCTTCGTACGTAAAACTAAACTTGTCTGATTTTCAAGGATTTTTTACAATAACTTTGGGGTCAAAAAACGATGCATATGTCAAGTAACCACGTGGCTCATCTTAGAGTAATTTTTCAGTTTATCTTCATATAAAATATTTATGTTCCTGTTGCGCGTAGCAGCTAGAGAAACCTATACTTCGCCTCGCCTTCACCTACGCCTCTTTCCACTCCGTCGTCAAGTCATAAACAATCTAATGCCCCGCTAATTTTCTACTAATGACATTTTTATTGCACAACCAAAATAAGCATAAAAAGTGTATAAAGTACCATATTTCTCCCTATTCCACAAAGCAAAATACTAATTTATATTCTCCCTTCATCAAGTGTGTGTTCCATGCAACAAATTTGTATTTGTGTTTACAATGCACTTCTTATGTCTTGTTGTTGTGGCATTACTCCGCAGCACGCGTTTGACTTCCCCATATTGACTGACTGACTGGCTGGCTGGTTGCTCGCTTGTTGTTGGTGTGGTTTGTCGGTTTTGTAGCATTCGAAGTAAAGTGCATTTTTAATTGACACGCAAGTACACATAATTGACACCCACAACGGGAAAGCAAACAAAGAAACACATTCTTCTAAACAAACAAAAACAGTAGACGAGCAACTGAAAGTAGCAAAAGAAAGAATTTAAACGCAATAAATAAACTCTTGCAAAATTGTTATGAATGAGAAACAGATGTTGAGAGGAGTTGCAGAGGATGATTGAAAGTGGTTTTGGTTATGAAATCCCCCTAGTAAAAACACTTTTAATTGAACGGCTGTTTCGTGATTAAAAGTGTGAAACTTTAATGACCCGTTTTTCTATTAGAACTGTAGTTCCGGAGAGGTGGCTGATAACTTCGAAAAAGTCACTCATAAGAAATGCGATAGACGAGTTACGTTGTGATTTCTTACGCTATTGCACCACACAGTGATACGATCTCCATACAATTTGCAAGCAATTAACGAATGCTTTCGATCAATGCACTTTTGTATTCATATTTAAATTACGCTAGTTAAGAAAAATTCCGAAAATAGTTGAAATCGGTCTACAGCTAGGGGTAGGTACCTCTCTTAAATTTATGATACACATTTCTACACACACATGTATTTGAGGATGTCATAACGAAACTCGGTACAGAAGTTACTCTTACGAAAATTAACGACTGAATTAAAAGAAATGGCGGCCGCCGTTTAAAAACCGCGGGCATGAAACATCAACTGATAGAAATAGTTTATTCTAATAGTGGTCGCCCCTGGGCAGGCAATGGCAAACCTCCGATTGTATTTGTGCCATGGAAAAGCTCTCCATGAAAAACTATCTCTCCATTCCTCAAGAAAAACTATCTCTCCATTTGTGTGTGTCAAATTGGGAAATAACCTCGTCTCATATAGCAACACTTTTCAATAACATACAAAATTAGGTATTTCATTAATTAGAAAATCGAAATTTCCCGATTTTTCGATATTTTGATTGGCTGCTCAGGTTCAAAGTTTAATAATACATCATTAAAAAGCCCCTCACCAGAACATACTGAAAAATAAATTTCGCCATATGACTGAAATTTAATTAAACCATTCTGTTTTTTGGCGGCTCAAGTAAGCTATTTGAAAGAGACGTTACTTATCTCTCTTCTGCTTCTAAATTAAGTGTTTCTGAAACCCATTCTTCGAAGCGTGTGGAATTTGCACAGGAAGTGTTAAATGGATTCTATTTCTTTCATAACTCTACAGCTCATCATAGGGAGCTCGGTCCCATATTCTACTCTTTACTTTCTGTTATCCAGTACAGTTTGTCACTGCAATTCGACATTACTGGACGCATATTGAAGGCTAAAGGTTTTTATGCGGCCATACTGCCTACAACGAAGGCGACATGTCCATTATGTATCCGAGCTTTGCTGTCATGTCAAGAATGCACTACGCCTCTCTCAGTGAGACTTGCTGCGAAAAAGACAGCAGGTCCTGGTCTACTACATACATATATAATTTTAATAAGTTTGTAAAGCCGGTAATCTCGACGTTGCCTATAATAATAACATATTTTCGGTTTATTTATCTGTTATAGAAGTTTTACATAGAAATTTTGGTCAAAATTGGTCGGCTTGATGGAGACAATGCATTCAAGAAATTTATGCTGCATTTGACGGCTGAAAAATGTCGGAAACAAATAAAGTTATTCTATTTCATAAATGCCTAAAAAATTATCAATTCTTTCTCACATATAACTTCAATTATTAAATTCAATAGCACCTCCATTTATTTCTCACAGCAAAGAAGGCAGCCCAAAATGCAAGTAAAATATACCACACAATTAGGACAACCACCTTATGCCCTCTGATGTCTCTCCTGCAACATCTACACAATGAGATTATTATGCTTCTTGTTAAGAAGCATAGTAAGATGCTCCAATAGCAATTCCTGCTGGATTGCTTACGTACGATCTACCTTGCAGACACTTGCTGGAGGCTAAGCCAGCTCCCAGACGAGTCAGGAGGCATATTTTCAAGTATACTGACGAAATTCAGAACCGAACCCAACTACATCTACTGAATTAGACAGTTTATGAACAGGCTTAAACAACATTCATCGGGAGTTTCTTAACATTTCCTAAATTGCCATCGTCGTGTCGTCATCGGAGCCCAACCTATACCCATCGCAGACGAAGAGCTTCAGCTGCCACATAAAAATCATGCTATCTTGGCACAATTTCGTTCAGGAATTGTAATAGGTTAAACTCCAACCTATTCACAATCGACCCCGACATATTCAATATACTTGTATGTCCGGTATGTGACATTTCTCTGTAGGCAATGGTAAATCTCCGAGTGTATTGCTTGCCGTTCGGAGCCGGGCTAAGACTGTAGGTCCCCCCATTTGTGGAATAACATCAAGACGCACACCACAAATAGGAGGAGGACAACAACAACAAAATTTCAACATTCATATCAGCATCATGCTATGTCAAATATCTGCAGCGTTGCCAGTTGTGCACATACCTGTACTGTAAATGGTGATGCATTTCCAAAAATACCCTTTGTTTTTATGTAGTAGTACCTAACGAAATGTGTCCACCAGAGACCTGCATGGCTCACTGTTTTCTTGAGTTGTTCATACGCTAAATTTCTTGCTCACATTCAGTCAATTGAACCAAAATATTTGGTCAAGCGCAGTCAGCTCATGCAGGCGAACGCGTAGTTCAGCTCAGTCAACACGTATGATCTAATGTCTTCGGCTCAAATCTAATCATTGAACAAAAAGCAGTATTGAATGAAATTAGCATCGGCCTTTCCGTTCAAATGATCAAACTTGTTCAAAGAAGTAATTGTCATTATTGTAAATAGCACATGTTCGAGCACTCGAGCGTTGGCGTACAATGTACGCTGTAAATTGCGTTTCGTATTTGAAAGGATTAGTTGGTTTCAGCAATGTTTCCTTATTTACATTATTTTGTTTCGTGTTTTATTATAAGTTTTAAGAAAAAAAAACAAATATGAAAATATAGTGTTTTTGCTTTAAAATTTTGCTTTTACTTTGCTATCGTTAGTTACAAGAAAAAACTCATGCGGGATCATACGTGTTCAAACCGGCTCATTTGGCTCTATTGGCCTCTGGAGACGGTCCAGCATGCTTGACTGCGCTTTGTATGTGTTAGTGCAGTCGGGTGGCGTCGTGTCACACATACTTGTTGTCGGTAAAAATCAAAAATTTTAGATATTAGCGTCAAGCACCCGACACGCACAAATATAAAGTTCTTGTCAAACAATGCTTGACCGTCACCAGAGGCCAAATGACAATAACTTATTTGAACAAGTTCGATCGTTTGAACGCAAAGGCCTGTTTTTTTGTTCAAGCGAAGCGTATGAATGTTTTACACTGAGTCGGTGCAGTTCTCTGGTGTCCACTGAACGAAAAACAAATTTTTTTGTTTTATTACCTTAAAAATTTTCCACTTTTATATGAAAAAACTTTCCCCATTTATAGACGCATGTAATTTTTTTGCTAACACCGTATTTGCATGCCTTGAGATACGCTCTTTTGCCGCTTTAAACAAAATAATAAAATATTGTCCCTTTTATGCTCCTCTGTAATTACTAGTTAGTTGTAAAGTAAGTAGAGTCATAAAAAGTTATGAATTTTGTAATTGGCCACATTTGTGCCACCCAGTGCCGCAGGCTTTCATAATACGCGTATTTATGTATTTTTCGGTTATCTTTAATTACTACTACTATGTATGCTGTTCATAATTGAATCGTAAAAAAACGTCATGCACCTTACTATTTTATTTCATTTTCCGGCGGCGATATATGTACATATGTATGTATGTATTAACGCACATATACATAAGTATGTACGGTGATGAGTACTTTGAAGAGGAACGCAATGGCTTCGAACTGGTCATCTTCTAGTTTTGAAATATGATCAGTAGGCCTTTCTTTTTAGAATACCAGTTCGTTAGGCGTGAGTCAAATACAATGATGAACACAAACTAATCTTTGCTATGAGTGAATGAGGAACCGAGGTACATATATACTGATGCGTGGTGTCAGTAGTTAAGTAGTTAACTTGATGGCTTGTTGCAAAGACTGAAGTAAGAAAATTTCATCATTTTGAGCTCTTTAACCGCATTCGATTTTCGCACAATTTTAAGGCTTTTCGCTAAAGAAATATGGATTTGAGTAGAGGCGAGATTGATGCATATGCATTGGTAAAGAACTTCACAGGTGAACCTATGGAGTGAAAATAGAGGTGTAGAAGCGCTGATATCCTCGATTAAACTAGAAGGGAAGTTCGATAATTCAGTGACTTTTTGAATAAAACATATTTTTTAGCCATATTTAATAGGTTTATTAAAGTCTTTAAAATCGGCATTTGTTTCAGTGATGTCCTCTTCATTCGAGCCGAAGCTTTTACCGCCCAGTAATTTCTTCAGATTTGAAAATAAAAAGGAGCAGCGGGGGCATAAATCTGGAGAATATACTGGATCAGGTATGGTATTTTGCCATGGCGGCGTACCCAGGCATAATATTGATGAAAGAGCTATTTTTCATTTAACAAATGCGTTCGTGTTTGCCGGTGATCGAAAAAATAAATAATTGGCGCGTACACCTCTGTTAGGTTTTTGGCCGAGCCCCTCTTCCGATTTGTGGCGTGCGTGGAAAGCTCTAGGGAGCAAATTACTCGGCAGAATACAAATATCACCCTTTGCAATAACGGTCGGTGCAATCAGATCATGTCCTAGAGAGACTCTCAATGCACTGACACACGTTATTCCAATAGACCTACATATTAAGAAGACGGCAATCATTCAATAGGAATTTTGCCAGGAAGAATGGAATAAGGGATCCTCTCTAAACAACTTCGACACTACAGTCTATACGAATGGCAGTAAAATGGACTATGGTGTTGGAGCTGGCATATATTCCCACAGACTTAAAATGGAGAAATCTGTGCTTCTCCCTAATACCAGCAGTGTCTTCCAGGCAGAAGTACTGGCAATTGGGGAAGCCTGTGGGCTACTAATCACAGATTTCTCTTTTAAGGGCAATATCGCTATTCTTTTGGATAGCCAAACTGCAATCCAGGCACTGGATTCGGCTACTACAATCTCTAAAGTGGTGGAACAAAGTAGGAATATCCTCACCATCTTGAGTGAAAACCATAAAGTTACCTTAATCTAGGTCCCGGGGCATCGGAACATTGAAGGTAACGAAAAAGCAGATGAACTGGCAAGAGGGGGATCTGCCATGAATAACGTTGTTGCAGAATCGGTATTCACACCATTAGGTGCAGTCAAGAACACAATTTTCCTGAAATATCTCTGAAAAGCGGATTGTAGATGGAGAGACCAGACGAAATACAAAATTAACAGAACGTTATGACCGACCTACAAGCTCAAGTAATCGACGATATCGATAAAGATGAAACGACGGGACGTCTGTAGACTAACGGCGGTCATAACTGGCTTTTGGTCTATCGGAGAACAAGCAGGCAAAATGGGCACCACTTATAACACACAAACTGTCATAGTTGTAAACAATCGGAGAAAAAGGAAAAAATCTTCTATTTCCTCTTTGAATGCCCTGCCCTACACAAGGACAGAATGTTAACCCTGTGGAAACCGCTGCTCGAGAGTCTCGACCAACTGTCTGGCTTAGACGTCAACAACCTCATAAGGTCCTTAAACCACACAGACTGGATATAGTCATGCTGTACATAACCGTTAAACAAGTTGGTAACGAGGATGTGGCAACAAAATGGTGCGGAAGTGCTGGTTGGATTCTTGAAGAATCACCACTTTGACCAACTAACCATCCAACAGGTCGAAGAGCCCTTGCATGATGCAAATTTTTCCTTCTTTTGAAAAAAATTAAGGAAACCAAAACGAGTGGAATTGTGAACGCCATTAGCACTCCTTCAAGAGCATACATACATACATGAATACAAAGTGTCATTACAGAGTTCTTCACATATGTGTAAGTGGAGCTTCCGCTTTCTTATTTTACAAAAAAAAAAATTCCTTTGCTAATAATTTTCATAAAAAATATTATTTTCTAGTAGCTTCCAATTCAATTATCCAATCACGACTATTAAATCCAACACCTGACAAAATAGCATTACCATCTTGTAGTTGTGACTTGGAAGAGATTTATTACGCTTAGCGTTTTATTTAATTAATAATTCCATACAGCTGACAGATCAACAGGACGAGGTGACCACCTGAGAAATTTCTTCACTCATTTAAAGCAAGAAAATTGAAAATGGCACAACAGATTACATCAGATGTCAAATGTACCAACAAGAGAAACGTTTCTACTGCATATTTTGCACTGTAGCGCAATGTGTATATGTACGACACCTACATACAGTGAGTGCTACTGAAAATGGTACAGATATTTTGCAATGCTTTCAAAGTGTATCTTTTTGCTACTTTATTATGAAAATATACTTCATATTCTAATAACATCTTTATAAAACATAATCACAGACTAAAACACAATTTACAAAAAAAAAATTTTAGGGGTTCGAATTTTTTCAGGTACTCAGTTTTCTACATAGCTTAATTTTTGTAAAACATAACAAGTTTTAAGTTTTGATGATATAAGAAATTACAATCTTTTTCTTTTAATTTATTATAAAAATGTAGTTTATATTATAAAGAGATCTTTATAAAATATAATCCTTGACTTTTTAAAAAATTTGGAAAAAAGACTAAGTTTTAATGAGTATTGAGTATTTTTCAGGTAGTCTGTTTTGTAAATAATTCAATTTTTGTACCATATATGCTAGAAATTATAAGGTTTATTTTTTGTTAATTTAAAAAAATATATATATTGTATATTGTTTTTATTCTAATAAAATCTTTATAAACAATATTAATCCTAAGCTTTTTAAAAATATTTTTTAATTATCAATAAAAAAAAAAATTTGAATATTAAATAAGATTAAAAAAAAGTATTTTAGAAAAAAGCCATAATATAATTTAAAAATTTTTTTTGTGTCACTTTGAATAATATAACAAATCATAAGTATTGAAGACATTGGAAATTATAAAGTTTTTTTTTTGTTATTATAAAAATGTAGTTTATATTCTAATAAAATCTTTATAAATCATAATCCTGGGCTTAAAAAAAGCAGAAACATTTTATATAATTTTTCGAAGTAGAATAAAATTAGGAAAGAAATATTTTTGAATGAAAGGAAAAAATGTTATATGATTTTTAGAATTGTTTAATGTAATCACTCACTTTAATTGGACAAACGGGCCACCCCTAAAGTATTATGTTAAAATTGTCAGATATAAAGCATTATATTGAATGTTTGGACACCTGCGAACAATATAGCCTTCCAGTATAACTTTTTGTTTGGGTGAAAAGTAGAGAAAAGTGAAGTTTTGTGCCAAATAAGCGTCACTTGCGGGGCTGAAATTATGAGTTACTGAAACCATGCGAAACCATTACTGGGGCTCTCAAAAACAAACAAAAACCTATCTAAACGAAATTGACGAAGTTAAATAGAGAACTACAAAAAAAAACGCTCATTACTAATCAAAATCTATTTACAAGCTCTGAATTGGAAGTATTACGTCACCTGTTCCGGTCGATGGCACCCAACTTGATGGAGCAGCACTTTGCATCATATGGAGTTATCAAAAAATGGGTTGATTTGTGAATAACTTTAAAAAGTTAAGAGTTTTTCCGACATGTCATCTGAATGCTACCAGAAAGATGGAGAAAGTAGTGACTAGTATAATGGGGAATGGTTAAGATAAGGGTCAACTTGTGATTTTTTCATAACAAACGGTTATTTGTGTTTGTATAAACTTATTTGTACACAATATAATAGTACAAGTATCAAGTATTAAAAGTAGAAGTTAACAATTTTGCGCTGGCAACCTTGCGCGATTTCTTCCTAGAACGCATTCAAATCATTTTGGAATTAATCTCCGTTGTTAGCGCTGCATTTCTTTTTGTTAATTTAACAATTTTCTTACTTCAGCTTTTAAAAAACAAAATAAGCATTTTGGAAATTTCGATGAAATTTTGTAAATTTTCTGGAGGCTTCTTAAAAAGCGCTGAACCATGATCTATTCAATTTTCGTTTGAGTTTGATCAAAATATAATTCATCATTAATTAAAAAACAAGAAATATTGCCAAAACTGCAACAAATTTTGTTAATTTTTTGTGAACGCTTTAAAAATCCTGGACCTATGATCTGTGTTAGTTTTTTTAGAGTTTGAGTGAAATATATTTCATTACTAATTAGCAAAACAAACATAAATACATATAACCGAAATCCCAAAAAAAAATATGGATTGTAAACGTTTTAAAAAGCCTGGAGCTTTGATTTGTGTGAGTTTGAACAAAATATATTTCATGACTAATTAACATCCATTTGTGGAACAACATGAAGACGCACTCCACGAATATGAGGAGGAGCTCGGCCAAAAACCTAACAGAAGTGCATGAGCCAATTCTTTTTTATTTTTAATTAACAAAAAAGTGTAAGCATTACTGCAATTACAAAAAAAACTCTATATGCACGATTTTCTTTCTAATTAATTTTTTCCTTTCTATGAAAAACCTGTTAGTTGACAAATTTTCATAATCACGTCATAATCGCGTGTACATTTTTTCGGGATACTCTGTGTATATAATTTTCAGTAGCAGGAGACACACTGGTGTTTGCATATATGTTGAGGAATTTTTACTTTCCACTTTAGAATGATTAATGTGCATTCAAGTGCCTCGCAACATGTGGCAGCTGCCACACAAATTCGCTTCAACTCACTACATGTCATATAGCTGATGGTGAAGGAGGAGAAAGGGAGAAGTAACAAACATTTTATTATCAATTTCTTCTCTTTTCACTTGTAGCTTATGTGGGATTGTAAAAATTTCAACTTGTATTAACAATAAAATATGTCAGATTAGATTCCCCCGCAAGCAATATAAATACATTCGAACATACCTATACAAATGTACATATACATATATACACGTGTTTGCCAAAACGCGTCACTGAGGTGACGGTGCATAGTGCTGATATCATGCAAGCCTACCAACACATGTCTAGTTATACTCGTACAAGTATGCGCATATAATGAGCACGTGGCTGTCTGTCTTAATAAATTAGGTAGGTAGGTACTAGCCCCCATATTTGAACGCTTTTCGGAAATGTTCATAGCTCACGCGCAGGCGTTTTAAAAAACAAGCAACAGCAACAGACTGTAAATTAAGGCTTGTTTCACTATTTTTATTTATTTAATTCGCTTATATCTACTTTCTGACCTTTTCTTTCAAAGTAATTCTACATAATTAGGCTGCCACAAGGCACGCAACTTCTTCACAAGTGGCATGCGGCCTTTCGCCTGCAAATATGCTACATGACATTTTGAAAAACAAAACAAAAAAAACAAACTACAAACTAATGTGCAAGACGAAGTCTTTAAAGGGCGCGCTAAAATGTATGCCTCGTTTATTATTAAGTTTAATTAACATTTTGAACGTTTGAATAATTAAGGCAAATGCCAAAATGAAGCGCACCTAAAGCGCCTTAGTGACAGCGTGTAAGCGTGCGGTAAATGTACGTATGTATGTGAATGAAGACGATGACCGGTGAAAGCGTGGAATTTGCGCTATTACTGCTATGTATCATACCAAAACACGAGAATGATCTACTGCTAAAGAATATTTTCTTTTCTGTTAATTAAAGAATCGACTTGGTGACAGCTTTGTATAAATTTTATGTTACTGTATTTACGAATATTTATGTATTTGAATCTATGGTTACAAATCCTTACAAAGGTACAATTTTGAGCTTATAAGAGTATTAAAAGAAACTTGGAATAAAACAAATATTCAAACTATACGTAACAAGGCATCAGCCTAAAGAAAAAAATAGTTATGGAGAGAACAAAGTCTATGTCGATGTTTCTGAAGATGCTGTTTAGATCATTAAGAGCTCTTGTAGTGGGAGCGAAATTAGAATAAGTTGATTTAGAAACTTTTATATAAAGAAAAATGCTCTGTGAGAAATATTAAAGCTCTTCTGCTTCAGAAGAACCGAACAATTGACGAGTCCACAGACAATAACGTAGGTAAACATTACGAACTGTATAGTGCGTCTAGAAGCAAGTGACTTCAAATCTATGACAACACACCGATAACGGTAAGGCGATAGAGGTTCTACAAAATTAAGCGGTTGGAAAGCACAAGAATATAAACAAATAAATAATGAATTAAATAAATATAAACAATGAATATAAACACAAAACTCTTTCGATTCTGTGGGAATGTGTTGATCTGACTGCTTTAGGAAGTTGTAAAGCATTTTTCTAGTATAGCAATTTTAGGTGTACAATTTACAATTTTTCTATCAGTTGGGTTTTCAATAGTAATCGGATTACAGTCGCTCGATGCAAACGGTCCGCAAACATATTCCATAAATTTTTCCAATTGACACACTTATACATGGTACATATACTCAAAGCACCATATATGAGATATATGCTAAGTAGAGTAGCTAATTTTTTGTGGGTGGATGGATTTATTCGATTGGCGTAATTCTTTCAGGTTCCATTGAATTTCTGCGAGTACATATCAAGATTTTTGTTAAGCAAACAACTAATTAATTCAATACTAGAAATAATGTATCACTCTTGATTCACAAATAATACATAATTTCTGTTTTGGAGCGGTGATGTACATGTTTACTTAACACGTTGGCTGCCACGTATCACCGGTGATCACAAGAAAAAACCTACCCCAGGTGCCAAGCAAAAAAAGTCATGTTCCCGTTTGAATTTTAACGAGATATTTTTACCACGAATAAAAGTCACGCTCCTGACGCGTATGAGCACGTTTTTGTGCTGTGTTCACCGGTGACCACTTGCCGTTTTTTTAAAACTATTCTTATTTTTTTTGAAATGTGATCACCGGTGATCACATTTCGAAGAAGTAAATCAAAATAAATCAGTATCAAACTTGAGTTCATAGCGAGCAGTTGGTTGCAAATTACAGTGAAATATAGTGAAGTGAAGTTATGAATTCCGAGGAAATACGTGACGCGTTGAATTCAATGGAAAATTCCAGTGTTAGTGGTGAGGATTTTAGTCCAGATGAAGATGAGTACATCCCAGATTGAGGCAGTGATACAAGGAGTGATGACAGTATTGATGAAGACCTCGATGTTGGTGCTACAAATGTTAATAATACTGCTGATGAAGAACAGACGGAAACTACGACAGCATGGACCTCGCCTGCTACCGGAGAGACTTTGAAGAATTTCGAAGAATTTACCAATCCACCCCAGGTTTTGCAATATGATGCCGGTACGCCATTTCAATATTACAGAAAGTTTTTGACCGATGAGATATTGGATATTATTGTTGAAGAGACAAATAGGAATGCAAACTCTCAAGTAACTGGCATCGGTACTCGCAGCAGCAGTAGGATGAATATGTGGAAAGATACTGATCGCCAGGAGATCATGGAGTTTCTGGCCACAGTCATGTATATGGGAATGGTAAAATACCCTGCAATAACCGACTATTGGAAACCAAGCACATTGTTCAAAAACGCATTCGTCCCACAAGTTATGGCTCGTAACCGGTTCCAGATCTTGCTCAAATTCATTCACTTCGCAGATAATGCCCAGTCCTCTGAAACAGTGTCAAAAACTTATAAAATGCAGATATCTGACTTTCGTCAAAGCATTATCCTTTTCATGAGTGGAAAAGATAGCGCTTCAATAGCGCGCTCACCTCCGCAGGGAAAAAACTTTTTAATAACGTCGACAGAAGCAAGAAAGGATGGTAGGCGCAAGAGACATCGTTGCTGCATGTGCTATTCAGAATTAAAGACGACAAACTCGTCGTCAGTCGCCAGGAAGAAGGCCAAACTAGTGGCAACATACTGCGCCCAATGTCGGAGGTCACCATACCTATGTCTTAAACATTTTCAACAACTACATTAAAATTAAAAACAAAAAATATAGTTTTTTCTGTTTCCAGAATTGAATTGAATTTTCTCCTTTTTAATTTCGTATTATTTCAAAACTTTGTATTTTACTATGAAATAAAATATTTTTTCTTTTAAAATAAACTTTCAATTTTCCCAAAACTCCTTCCGTTAGGGTCCCAGCCCCTAAAGTCTAGGGGCCTAAGCGTGTATCACTGGTGATACATTGGCACCTGGGGGTAGTTTTTTGAAATGATCACCGGTGATACATTGGCACCTGGGGGTAGGTTTTTGAAATGATCACCAGTGATACATTGGCAGCCAACGTGTTAATCTATACATACTCGTATATACACATATATATATATATATACCATTTTTTACACGTAGAAAATGACTTCGAAAGAGCATCACTCAGAAACCATTTCTCCGATTTCAACAATTTTCACACCGTTGGAGGGCCATCCATGAGTCCTAGAGAGGGGTGTGTGTAACATTAATTAAAAAATTAAATGGAAAGTAGGAAATGGAAAATGCACCTCAGCAAATATTTAAAAAAATTTATTGTAAAAATCGTTTATTTTGATGTCGTTGCCACGTGATTTTTATACTAAAGTACTACTTAAACTGTGTTATTATATGATTTAAAACTTTTTATACCGTGGGAAAGCCCATGAGCCATAAAAGGAGTTGTGTGTAACATTAATTTTAGCTGGGTGCTGCCACCTATTTGTTTTCAAAAAATAATAATTTATTAAAAATGGACAAGAGTATTATAGCATAACCATCAATGCAAATATTAAAAAAAATTAGATTTTATGGCGTTGCCACATGATTTTTATATTGAATTACTACACTAAACTAAATTATTATATAATTTCGACATTTTTCACACCGTGGCAAAGCCTATTGTTTGTAGAGACGTTACGTGTAACGTTCATTTCAGCTTGGTGCTGCCACCTATTTGTATTAAAAAGAAGGAATTTATTAAAAATTACACTATTATCGTTATTAAGTATTACAGCATTGGCATCAAAACATATATTAAAACAAAATCTATTCCAAACAAAAGTTATTTTGATGGCCTTGCCACATTATTTTTATACAAAACTGCTATACTAAATTAAATAACCATACTATTTTGACATTTTTCACGCCGTTGAAAAGCTTATGGGTCCTAGGCGTTGTGTGTAACATTCATTTTCGCTGGGCGCTGCCAACTATTTATATTAAAAAATTAAGTTAAGGAAAATAGGCATTCATAAATAAGTATTACATCAAAGTAAATATTTTAAATACATATCTATATGTTATATTCCAAAAACAATGTATTTTGGATGGCGTTGCCACGCGATTTTTATACTTTTATAAATTACTACACTGAAATATCAATATCTAATGAAAGCTGTTTAAACAAGCTGTAATAAAGAAATATTTTTGGCTGATGTTGCCACCTATGATTTTTGGAATTGTCAATTTTACGGGAGTATAAAACATATATATACATATATGAAGGACTTTTTGAACGACGTTGCCTTTTATTTTTTAATACAAAAAGTATTGGAATTACATTATAATATAAATTATATATATTAAAAGAAAACAAAATAAAATAAAAAAATGCCAACTAAAAACGGAAGATCTTTGACTGCCACTTTAAAAAAATTTACGTCAAGAAATGTTTCATAACGGTTAAATACATGAAGTGTTTCATTTTATATGCAAGCGAAGCCACGGGCAGGGTTTATTAAAATATACTTATTATTAACATAATAGATTCTACATATGTATATAGAGTGTCCTGCACTCGAAGTATAACCAATTAAAAAGGCCATACATTTACTTTGGAAAATTACTTTTATTGAATTCAAAGTAAAAAATGTGTGAAAATAATACAAAATTTAGAATCAATTTAATTTTGCTCTATATGACCACTTTTTGCCTTGACTATGGCCTTGAGATGGTCTAAAAACGAATCGCAAGCTGCCCGAATGTGACTTGAAGATATTTTGGCTCACGTTCATGGTCTGTCACCGAAATGTTTGTCTGTGAATGGCTTCAAAGCGACCTCCAGTATACTTTCCCGATAATATTTCGCATTTACCTTGACGCTAGGCTCGATGAAAACGATTGGTGAGCGCCCATCTGCGGTTACAGCGGCCCAAACCATTCTCTGTGAGGGGTGCTGCCTCCTGGTGGCCAATCGATGACCCAAATTCTCGTGTGAACCGTCGGTCAAATAAACCCTATCGTCTTGGGAGTTTACGAATTGCTCAATTTGAAAAATTTTCTTGTCAGAAAACACAAACGCTCTCTCAGGTCTGACTTGTTGCTGCTTTGGTGTGAGATCATGCGCCGTATGCGGCGGATTCTACGGTCAGATATATTCAGTTCTTTCACCATTTAATTGGCTTTTCATAGGGGATTTCGCTCAAGTCGCTTCTTCACATTTGAACCATTTCACGTGACGTTGTAGTATTTTGATGACAACCTCCATGATGTTTCGCAATGCTACCAGAATCATTGTAACGAGCAATGGTGCGATAAACAAACTATTTATTAAAATCCATCACTAATTTTCTCTTTTCGCGTTTACTCTTGGCAAAATGTTTCCTCGCGCTTGTAAAGAATACTCTGGACTGTCACTTAGCCAACTACCAGAGCGGTCTGAAGTTGGTTACATTTCGAGTGCCGGACCCTGTACAAGTTGCGTAAATAATTTACCGAGCTCTTGTTTTTATCAATAAAATTTTTAATTCTGCGAAAAAGAAAAAAAATTTTTATTCAAATGATCGTCTCTCGCTGTCGACAGATTTTCTTCATCTCTTGTTCAAAAAGCGAATAACGCGTCGACAGAGCGATGCCAGGGATTCTTTGAGGCAAATTTTTCAAATACCCATTTTTCGACTTCTTCGAAATTGGCAAGTGTTAACCAGCCAAGCCACGCGCTTTCTTTGGCACAAAAGACACATTTTGAATATGGACATTTAATGAGTTATCATTTTAAACTTTACTAAGGTTTTATAAACAACAGTGGGCTTAAATTTTTGCGCAATACTGCATGTACATATGAATATATGGGCTTCCAAACTCACTTCCTTTATTAAAGAACAGCTGCCGAGTGGAAGCTGTACATATGTAGAATTGCTTAGTGAAATATTCAACAACAATAATAAACCGCTATGAAATAAAATTTGAAACAATTCAAGTTTTCAACAGCAAATGCAAGTCAAGCATTCGAAACTACTTTAAGTACGCAATTGAAATGTTTTGAAAGAAATTAGAAAGCAAATAAAATAATATTCATACATATGATTGGTTGTATGTGTGCCTAAGTACACTTGGCGAACGGCCAAAAGAAAAACACACATGGAAGCGAAAATTTCTAAAAACGAAAATTGAATTGAAATGCAAACAAAATATGGAAATTGCTATTTCAACAAATTCACTTTTGATTGGACTGCATTGTCCCTATAAAGACAGCGGCAAACAGCTAACTATGTTACAGAGCTGTGAGTGCTTTCCACAATAAGTTTCGCAGCTGCGGTTCACCTAAGAATATTTGTGCGAGCGCTGTTTTGCCGCATGCACGGTTGACTCTGTTGTTTTCGTTGGCTGTTTTTATTTTTACTACAGTTATTATTTTTGCACGCCATCACAATTAAAATGCGCTATTCGCCAATATTTTCAGACATCTCGTAATTCCAGAGCCGCCGCATAAATCTTTGATACTGTGCAATATACGCAAGAAGCCATGCAAATGCCGATCGACGAAAACAGAAAACCGCAGACATAAGTTTAAAAAATGGAACAGTGCCTAAAAAAATAAATTAAAAAAAGTAAAATTGCATGATCGCAAAAGTTGCATATGCAAATACTTGAACACACACGGTGACATACATATGTTTCAATGTGCCTCCATACCGGCATGGAAGGTGCGTCTCACGCGCTGAAATTGTGCCACAAGCAGCAGCAATTATTTCGTATTTGTTTGTTTGTTTTGTTTTTTCAAATGGTTTACAAAAAATTACACAATTGAGACTCATTGAATCATTCTGACAAAGCAGATAAATAAACGCCCACACCATGAAAATAGTTCCACTTTTGGTAGTCGATCAATATTTTTTTTTCTTTTTTGTTGATTGGCTTGCGGCTTAATAGCGATTGTCGCTCCACTTAAGGAGTGGGTCAGGCATAGGCATGGCCATAAGAGCATATCAAATCATATAATTTAAACAAATATACCTACATACACATATATGTATGGATGTATGTACCTAGTAAATGTACCCACTTCAATTGACACTCCAAATCAAACTTACAAATTTATAAATGAGTGTAAACACTTGGCGGCCGCCGTAGCCGAATGGGTTGGTGCGTGACTACCATTCGGAAATCACAGAGAGAACGTAGGTTCGAATCTCGGTGAAACACCAAAATTAAGAAAAACATTTTTCTAATAGCGGTCGCCCCTCGGCAGGTAATGGCAACCCTCCGAGTGTATTTCTGCCATGAAAAAGCTCCTCATAAAAATATCTGCCGTTCGGAGTCGGCTTGAAACTGTAGGTCTCTCCATTTGTGAAACAACATCAAGACGCACACCACAAATAGGAGGAGGAGCTCGGCCAAACACCCAAAAAGGGTGTACGCGCCAATTATATATATGTATGTATATAAATACTTCTGTTCACAGTAATAGCAGCGCAATATATTGCAAAGTTTTGACTATTTACTTATTTTTCGAAAATCTTTTTATAAAAATATAGTTTAAGTTATAACAAAAGCCATATAACTCGATCGAAAATATTCGTGGGTTATAAAAAAATCAAAAAAATTTCTTAGAATTAGGCGCTTTTTAATCAGAGTTTCTAAACAAATTTGGAGTTTACTTGATTTTTGATATTTTTTTTTTGTTGACGGTACTATGCATTTTCTTACATTTAAGTTTACCGAAGTGCTCGAAACTGTTTTTATAGAGAAAATGCACAAGATCGCCGCGCAAAAAAATTGCCAAAAATAAACGTACGTTTGAGCCACTTCAAATTTGCACTTTTTATACTAAAATTCAATTCAATTCAAATTTAATTCGTAATAAACGAAATTTTAAAAAATTCTGACAAACAAGTTTAATATTTTGATGAAATGTTTTTGAATTTTTTTTAATTTTATGCAAAGTTTTAAACTTTCAGTAATATGTTTTTTGTTGTAACATAAACCACATTTTATAAAAAAAAAATTATTAAAAATGAATAAAAAGTCAAAACTTTGCAATATGCCGCCCTGCTTTTATTGCTAACACAGCTGTACCTATAGTCACGCGGTGTTTGTTGATGGTGGGCATTTATTGTAACGCCCCGCCCGCCAAGTCCTATGTTTATCCACTGGCGGCTTAGCAATTTGCCGTAGCTGGTTTTTTTCTATTTCAACGCTACGGATACATTTTGTTGCCTTCATTGATCTGATTTCATTTTTGAATAAACTACTTTTCTAATTTTTTCTTATTTGTTTTTCTTCTCCGTCCTTATGCTTCTTTTTGTTTTCTTTTTTTTTTATCAACAGCAGCGACAGTTCATGTCGCTTACTTTCAATAAAACTAATTTATAGTATTTGTCGACTGTGGAGAAATATTTATTTTTCATCTGTAGGTATGCGTGCATTCATAAAGGGGCTATCAATAGGGTGTATTCGAAATCTGTTGGGTTATACGGGCTATGTTGCCAATTAGAGGTGGATTGTTCAGTGGAGCATGGCAAATAACCACGGAAGGTTACAGCTTTGAAAAATGTTCCGCGCTTTACAACACCGCTGATGAATTCTGCAGCGGGACTTGGACTTTCTGCTACATAAAATTTAAGCGAGCCACAAATTTGAGCTAAACAGTGTTAGGCAATGCCATGTATTCACTGATTTGGCACAGCAGCAATTAGAAGTTGGCATGCATTTCGTCAAAAAAGAACACCTTGAGTCACGAGGATAATTTTTTCGATGAACGGAGGTTTAAAGAAATAAGATTGCTATGTAAGACTGCTATTTACTTTTGTCTATGTGGAACCATAAACAATTGCTTGCCGTAGCTACTGACGGCATGCGGTTGCACCAGAACAGAAAAAGATTGAAACATGGTTATCTCGCGCGAAGACACTGATTATGCCATTTAACGCCTCTAAGCCTTTTCCTTTGGGGCTATCTTAAATCGCAAGTCTGCGAAATTAAGTCGGAACGTAAGCCATCCAATTCAAGCAGATTTATGCAATGAAGTCATCGAACGTTGGACTTTTGAAATAAATGCCAATAAGTAATAGTTCCATCTCCTTACCACCCATTCCTAATGACAACAAATATCCTTTGGAAAAAATCGAATGAAGAAGCACCTGGTTTTTTTATTAGCATTTACACATCAAGTGGCCTTATTGAAATATCCTTTATAAACTACATGCTTGACACACTTCAAAGGGGATATGGCTTGTCCAGAAATGAGATCGGCTTGTTCAAATTTGTAACTGCTTATCAGTCGAAATCTAAGACATGCTTGTATTTTTGACGTGATATATTATTTGATTAAGATAAATTTTGTGCAATTTGTCCTTTTTTTCTAAATAAGAGCTATTGAAAATGCATATTTATCTTAATTGCTATTGGTGAATGACTTTGCTAGAAAAATATATATTGCAAATTGCTTTACGCTTTAATGCCATCAATTCAACGATAACTGCCGCCTTTGGACTTCGATACACAATTTTTTAACTTTATGCGCACGAGCTAATGCTTGCCTCATTCTTCTATCTGACTTTATATAAATATAAGGCATACAGCCTTTGTGGAAGTTTGGCCGTGCTCCTCCTCCTATTTGTGGTGCGTGTCTTGATATTGTTCCACAAATGGAGGGACATACAGTTTCAAGCCGACTCCGAACGGCAGATATTTTTTAAGGAGCAGCTTTTTCATGGCAAAGATACACTCGGAGGTTTGCCATTGCCTGCCGAGGGGCGACCTCTATTACAAAAAATGTTGTCTTAATTTTGGTGTTTCACCGAGACTCGAACCTACGTTCTCTCTGTGAATTGTTGCGCACCAACCCATTCGGCTACGGCGGCCGCCGAGTCAAAATCCCAAGTGAGTCTACTTCGAGTTTTACACTCGGCATGCAACAACTCACTCATGACTTCCCGATAACTATGGGTGCATTTAAAAATATGAATTCTGTCAGTATGGTCTACAGGTAGAACTATGAAAGCTGCCGCTTTGTAATATTTTTGATATTTTAAATGAAAACATCGATACTAGCTACATAATTTTAAGTTAATTTATAAAAATCTCGAAATTTCTCAAACTGATAAAATATAATGAAAATCACTATAAATTAGAATTTCATAAAACGAAGTGAAAGAAGCGATAAAAACACTTAAAACAAAGAAAACCTCCGGTTATTATCTTATCACTGTAGAAGTACTCAAGCAACGTACAGAAGAATAAATAGATTTTCTCATGCATAATTAAAAACCCCCCTTAAACCCGAAAAAATCGCCGAAAAAGTGGGATCTTATCGGCTTCGATCGTGTCTTGCATGACGGTTTACCTTGTAAAATAAAGGCTACTCTACCCAAATATTAGTATATCTTTATCAAATCCTACCTAAAAACTGGCACTTTTTTGTACAAAAAATATTAAGACCAATCTCAGCTCTGCGAAAGTTTAGCTGGTGTACCCAAAGACAATTGACTCCCTCCCTGATGTGGCTTCTCTTCAACTCCGAAAACACTTGATGAAATAACTCAATGGCTCAAAGACTGGAAAATAAAATCAAATGAGAAAAAATCAGCGCAAGTTACGTTTACAATCAAGCGAAATACTTTCCCACCCGTTAAACTCAATAACACAGTCATACCAAAGTAATGTGATAAAATATCTCGGAATGCATCTTGACTGCAAGCTTATATAGAAAACCCATATTTTTACTAAACGCAAGGCACTAAAAATCAAACTCCGAAGTCATTATTGGTTTTTAAATCGCAATTCCCATGCTTCCCTCGAAAATAATTTCTCACTGTACTTGCTCTCCTAAAACCAGTATGGACATGTGGCATACAACTCTGGAGCACCGCAGCTAACTCAAACAGTGAAATACTCCAGAATGATCGGAAATGCACCATTCTATATCAGAAATACCCAAACTCACCGTGATCTCAAAGATCCCACAATAGCTGAGAAATCAGAAATCATGCCTCATTACACAATATTTTTTTTTTTTTTGTAAGTATTTTATTTGCAATCTATCTTAATATAATGATATTCAGCAAATTAGGTCTTATAATCTAATAGCAGAGGTAGTATTTGCACAAATGCAATACTACTTATAAAATTACGATATTTGTTCTAATATTTGATCTTAAATGTATTAAATTTCAATTGTACTAATGAGTTGCTTATCTTCATATAGGAACTTATGTATTTTGTTTTTTATTTAGTGTTCAATAAATAATATAATTCAGCAAAATTAGAGAAATGGCAAGTCTAAGATATGATTACGCTTCAGTCGTATTGTTTCATTACTTGAGTCTAATAAGCATATAGCATTCGTATTTACATGGTTTGACAGCCGTGCAAGATATCTGTTAGAAAAGTTTGGAATTTCACTCTTTACAAATGGGATATCTAAGTCCTTGTGTATTGCTTCATTTGTGACAAACCAAGGGGCGTTAACAAGTGCACGCAAAGTTTTTGATTGGTAGCGTTGCAGGATTTCTATATTCGATTTGCTAGCAGTTCCCCAAAGCTGTATACCGTAGGTCCATACAGGCTTTAAAATAGCTTTATATAGTCTTATTTTGTTTTCAAAACTAAGCTGAGATTTACGACCAAGCAGCCAGTGCATTCGCTTGGTTTTATTTTTAAGCTGCTCTTGTTTGGCCTTAATATGGGATTTCCAAGTAAGGCGTCGATCTAAATGCATTCCTAAATATGTTACCCTGGTATTCATTGGTATTACAGCATTATTTAAAAATATTCTAGGGCAGTTATCTTTTCTTAACGTAAAGGTGACATGGGTAGACTTGTCGGAGTTAACTTTGATCCTCCATTTATCAAGCCAAATTTCTAATATATTTAATTGGTTTTGCAGCAAAGAGGATGCTGTTGCAGGTGAATCGCTAGAAGCTATGAAGGCTGTATCGTCAGCGTAAGTAGCCACTTCCACTTCTTCTGTTATTGGCATGTCGGAAGTAAATATTGTGAATAGGACGGGGCCCAACACACTACCCTGGGGCACACCAGCGCTAATATTATATATTTCTGAAGACGCATCTCGGTGTCTAACATAAAAGTGCCTTTCACTCAGATAGGATTTAAGGATCAAATAGAAATGTGCTGGCAGGAGTTTTTTAATTTTGTATAGAAGTCCCACATGCCATACTCTGTCGAATGCCTGTTGAACATCTAAAAAAGCTGCAGAACAGTATTGCTTCCTTTCTAGTGCATCCCTAATTACATTTACAACCCTGTGGCATTGTTCTGGTGTGCCATGTCTTGCCCTGAACCCAAACTGATGTTCGGGAATGATGTTGTGGTCCCTAACTACTGGTAACATTCTCTTCAAAAATATTCGTTCGAATATTTTCGAGAACGTTACAAGCAAACTAATGGGGCGGTAAGACTTAAGAAAGTTTTCGGGTTTATTTGGTTTTGGCACCATAACAACAACAGCACATTTCCATTGTGTTGGGTAGTGATTTACATTGAGAATGGCATTGTAGATTATTGTAAGGAATTCAATAGCTTTCTCAGGTAGAGCTTTAACTACTTTACTATCAATGCAGTCATATCCAGGAGCCTTGCAGTTATTTAGTCTAAGTATTTCTTCAGATACTTCACTATTTGATATCCGGCTGATCGGAAAATCCATTTGACATGGGGATTCAAGGAAATTTGTGAACTCCGCATCGTCATTGGCGGCAATTGGAAGATTTGGCTGAAAAATTTGATAGAGATGTTTGGCAAAAGCGTCTGTTTTACTTTCATCGCTTCTGCACCATACCCCATTAGAATCCCTAATGCTGACATTACGCTTGATCGGCCGCTTTAAATATTTAGTAGCCCTCCAGATTTTGTGTTCATCGTTTTTTGTAGGTTCAAGTGTTTTGATGAAAGAATTAAACGATTGATTTCTGAGATCAGATAGTTTTGTTTTAAGTTCTTTCGTAGCTTTATTCAGTGCTCTTTTATTAGCGGGGTATCTGTTTTCCTGCCAGATTTTTCGTAATCTTCTTTTTTTATTAATTAGAAGTAGTATTTCAGGAGGGACTTGTACATGGTCCTTAGAAGGGAGTTTCTCTCTCAAGGGGCTGGACAGATACGCTGCCTCATGAATAACATTAGTGAATGCTTCTATTGCTGTATCGAGTTCGACTCCTGTTTCTATTGACATATTTAAATCTATATGTTTATCTATCCAATATTGAAAAGATTTTAGGTCAGTTTTTGGGGTAAGGATCTTATACATCTTAGAAACATTGTAGACATTGTCATTGTACGTTACAATTAGAGGCGAGTGGTCGGAACTAAGCTCGTTACTATGCTGTATGCTCAGCCTTCGGCTGGGTATACCAGAGTATACGACAAAATCTAGGAGATCCGGAACTTTTCTTGGATCGCTTGGCCAATATGTCGGTGTGCCTGTTGACAAAATTGCATAGTTTTTTTGGGAGATGCACCTTTGCAGCTCTCTTCCTTTCGGGTTAATGAGCCTAGAGCCCCACCATGGGTGTTTTGCATTGTAGTCTCCGCCTACAAAAAATTTAGAACCGAAACGTTTAAAAATTTCAACGTATTGGTCAGTTTTTATACTAAAACGTGGAGGAAAATATACTGCGTAAATTCGTAGATATTGGTCGTCACATTTTACTTTAACCCCAGCAGCTTGTAAATATTGCTCTCTGACTTCTTCTAAACCTTCGTACTTAAGACCGGACTTAATCAAAATTGCAGATCCCCCATGGGCTTTGTTGTCTGGATGGTTAGCACAAATGAGATCGTAACCGATAATTTTAAAATAAGTTTTGTTAGTAAAATGGGTTTCTGACACCAATAAAATATCAATTTGATTTAAATTAAGGAACATTTTTACTTCCTCGGTGTGGTTATTGAGTCCATTGGCGTTCCAAATAGCTATACGAAGATTTATTTGCATAATTTTTCTAATAAAGTGGACATTATATTAAACAAACTTTGAGTAAGCTCAAGTTGTTTGGCAAGTAATGTTTCAATTTTTTGAAGTACATTGTTTTCTTGGCCTGCATTACTATGAACGCGTTGTGCATAAGTAACATTTGGATTGACAAATTGGTTTTCAAAAACTGGAGTATTATTTAGTTGAGGAAAGTTTTGAGGAGTATAAGAGTATGTGGGAACTGTGTGTCTTTTGTCTGGCATATTTGGTTTTTTCACAAGGTTTTGGTACACTTTACATCCCTTATAGTTCGCTGGGTGATTTTGCAAACAATTAAAACATCTCGCAGGTGTGTCTTTGCTTTTTACGCATTCAGCAGTTGCGTGATCAAGTCCACATTTCACGCACCTGTAGGACTTTGTACAATAAGATTTCGTGTGTCCAAACTCTTGGCACCGATGGCATTGAACGATGTCACTTACCTTCTTCGGAGGATCAACCTTAACTACGGCATTACCTAAAAATTTTATATCAAAGATATTTTTGTTTTTGTTGTTTGGTTCGAGGTCAACAAAGTGCATACATAAGGGCATATTTGTAAATTTACTTCTAATATTGCTGACATTCCTGACTTGAAACCCCAAACTTTCTATTTCTTGCTTGATTGCATCTACCGGAGTAGAGAAGTGTAAATTTTTTACAACAATCCTATAGGCACGCTCTTGCTTCAGTTGATAAGTATGGAAATTAATTTTTTTCCTTTCATATCCCTTATCAACGTTCTATATGCATCTATTGACTTGACCATTACTCTAATTTGACCATCCCGCAAAGCCTTATAACTAAATTCTGATTTTTCAATAATGCTTACAAAATACTTAATCATGCCGCTGATGTCAGAAATATTTGGTATGATAATTGGTGGTGGTTTTGTTGTCGCCTCTTCGTTGATTTTCTCTGCTACGTTATCATTGTCACATTCATCATGTAGGCTGGAAAACCTGTTTGCGCTGCTGTCATTGTTATTGTTGCTTGTCTTTGCACTAGCACTAGTAGTGTCTATTAAGTTCAAATTGCTGTTTAGCTTCGGACGCTTGTGATT